>OY365809.1:16461350-16876350 GCA_959347315.1 Bimastos eiseni
TAAACTCGAAACTTATAAAGCGATTATGCAAAAGCGTTGTGTCGCCATAACCAGCTTATTCACAAGAGCTTAATCAAAACAAAATCAACAGGCAGAGGTCAAGACCCAGATAGTCGGGCAGGCTGCAGGTAGGCAGTCAGGCGGTGTTTGGAGCCAATAGGGCCTAAATGACATTGCGATTTTTTAGAAATTGTCAGTTTAATTAAGCACTTTTTATCTGACATCCTTATTAGGATTAAATGTTTTTAATGGAAACGAATTTGATTCAAGCATAACGCATTCGCCTGCCACTGTTAAAAATCAGATTTATGCGTATGATTTGTATTGCCACCATCTTGCCCCAAGCAGACAAGCAACTTGCCCCAGAGCAGGGGCAAGTTGGCTGACTTTCAGAATATTTTTTAGATCGGTTTTTGTAAACTTGCAAAATAATGTGATGCCTGAATTTATGCCAGAATGTACCGGTTATTAATAGCTGTGTTGTGAGATACAAATTATCGTGTTAGCTTCATATCATTGATAAAATTTATTTTCCCGCCAACTTGCCCCCACCTCTCCTACAGATTCTGTACACATACAGTTTGCATAGGAAATACATGTATGTATTCATATATGATATGTCTGCTGCTCATAATGGATCGTATGTGTAGGCAATACTATAATAGCAGCAGCAACGGAACATTGGACGCTTAGTGCTTATGGACAAATCGGGTAAACTACAAAGAGCTCTACGGGCCATTCTGGGACTAATACACCCTCTAAATAGTCGCATCTCTGCATGACTGCTTCCTGTTGCTGCTCAGAAGCAAAACACTCGATGCTCTGCAGCAGCAGCAGCAGCAGTAGCCGTGGGAGCAGCTGCTGCGGTATCTGCCTGGTGGTTTGATGCCACTGCTCGGATGCTATAGCTCTGCAGAAGCTTTGATTTCTGCGTCTGTCTTTGAAGCTGAATCTGTCTCCATGGATACACGTCGTGATGCTATCGCTGCTGCTGCTCTGAATAATCGTTCTCCTGTCTCGACGTCCGTGACAGTCAGTAGTGATCATTCTGCTGACCTTTGTTTTGTCCATATTCAAATCAAAGTCATTATGGGAATTGAATTTTTTAATGCGGAATAGAAACACTGATCTCTAGAGTTCCAGATAAGAGTTACGAACAGGAACAACATTATCTAATCTTACTGTGGCTAAAATTCGATGCCTTCTCCATATATATATATTATATATACATAATATATATATACATATGACCGTCCTCTTAGGCCGATAGCAGTAGCGTTCATCATATTATATGGAGTCCACAATGACCGGTCCCAGACAATATTTTCAGAATAAGGTCTATCCTGAATCAAGGCCTGAAGTTGATCGGTGGCGATCAGCATAGGATAGTCTGCGCATGTCATTTGCCACGTCCATCTTATCTAGAATTCTACATAATTTAAACAGACTAAAATGCAGAATTTGCTCAGTAACATCGAAAATGTTGGAGTTTACTAGTGCCGTGTTTGTATGCCAACGGTGTCATGCGTTTAGAAGGTACTTTGTCCCGGAAGTCGTCTTAGCCCACGTGACTGCATCAGGTCCATCCTGATGACGTACGATTGAGTTCGCACGACTTCAGAGAGGACCGTGTACGCTGCCTTGACCCGGTTGTATTCGTATGAGCGGAGAACGACCGACGCAGGTCACTGGAGTGACCTCGACAGTTAGTCACTGGAGGCGATTCAATCTACCGACCGACACGCAATGAATGCCTCCTCTATACGTACTCCTTGTGCTTCGTCGAACGACCGGACGTACGTCATCTTATACCAACGAGAGACTGCAGCTCAACAGCATCGTCATCGTGATTGTGCGAGCCATGTCACCTGACGCCGATCTATGGTCTATCGGCGCAACTTGGCTCAGAGACTCTGAACAGTTGTAATCTGTCAGATGTCGACTGAAATCCGTTGTCTGGTTTAACGTGTGTGTGTGTGTGTGTGTGTGTGTGAGAGAGAGAGAGAGAGAGAGAGAGAGAGAGATAGATAGATAGATAGATAGATAGATAGATAGATAGATAGATAGATAGATAGATAGATAGAGATAGACAGATAGATAGATAGATTGATAGATAGATAGATAGATAGATAGAGAGAGAGAGAGAGAGAGAGAGAGAGAGAGAGAGAGAGAGAGAGAGAGAGAGAGAGAAAGAGAGAGAGAGAGAGAAAGAGAGAGAGAAAAAAAGAGAGAGGCCACTCTTCCTGCAGTGTGCCAATCAATATTTTTCTAACTGCTGTAATATCATACGTTCGTAATGACATCACATATGGCAGAAGCTCCGATGTTACTGTCCTTTGAGCGACGTCATAATTATAAATCTCCAATTAGGCCTACATCGAATCTCCAACATGTGTAAAGGCATCAATAGGCGTATAATTCATGTGGACTGTATGCCCAAATTTAAAATTCTTCATCTACACTATTTCTTGGATTGAATGGGCCTAACAACATGCTTAAGTAGAATAACGGCCCATTGAGCTATAGCCCTGAGGCAGCCAGTGTTACGAAGTGCTTGCAATCTCATTTTCTTAGCTGCGGCATATTTTGACTGATTTTATAATGGGTTAAGTGACTTATGTTTGATGATTAACTGGCATGAAACAGTAGGTCAAACAAAGTTTATGCTCAATTGCCTCGATCAGAGAAATGGTTAAGCTTCACTATGACCACGTTCCTGAATCTTCATAGGCTACTAAATGCTTTGCATGGACCCTATAGGGTGTAGCCTCAGACTCTCATTAACTCTGAGTCTCCCCCCCCCCCCCCAAACATCGTCACAGCTCTGATGGAGTCGCATCAAAGTACCGCTCCAAGGTCTTTGCGCTTGTGTCAGAATCTCTCAGAAAAGCTTTGAAGACGAAATGCGACAGACAAGTCAAAATAAATGTAGAAATATGAACTAAGATATAAGTAGAAACATCTCAAGAAATGAAATCCGTAAATGCAACAGAATCATAGATAGAAATATATACTTCTATCTATAGTTCTGTTTCATTTACCGATGATTGTTCTTTTGTTTCTTCGTTATAATATTCTACTGTTTCAATCGTCTCCTGTCTTCTCTTCTTCCTGTCACCTTCTGATGTTTATATCTGAGGGAAGAGCTCTTTCCTTCCTTCCTTCTTCCTCGTCTTCTTTTCTTGATATCTTCTATCATCTTCATCTGTCCCTCTTTCTCCTTCAAATGCGATCTACTTTTCCTACTGCATCGTTTTTCTTGATCTCTTCAATCTTTCTCTTTCGTATCCTTCTTCTAATTGTCTTGCCTATTCCCTTCGTCTTATTTTCCTCACCCTTCCATTCTCCAACTATTTTGCTCTCCTATTCACTTATTCTTTGCCTGCGCTCGTTCATTCGCTTCAATCCTCTTCCTCCTTCTCTTCTCCGTGCGTCCTTCCTTTCACCTTTACTACTCACTCTCCCTACATCTCATTTTCACTCCATTTACAATTTCGCATTCTATCTAATGTATGTATATGGCCATTTATATAGCGCCTTATTAGAACCTCACGAAGGCGCCAAATGTAGCTACCCGACAGAACTAAACAATTTAATGCTGATCATCCTGTGCCTTCTTTCTTCTGTCTACTCTCCTCCTTTATATCGTCCAAATCAATACCATCCGTCCCTCACCTTCTCTCGAAATCATCATGCAGTAGTCCAGTGAACCCTCTCAGCCTTCGTTTTTCTCTATCCATCTGTGTTCTTCTCGGCACAGTGTCCTCCATTTCTCCTTCCGAAACATTAATAGCCTTCCCTCACCTTCTTCCGAAATCATCAGTAGTCCACCCTCTCCGCCTTGGGTTCTTTCCGTCCACCTGTGTTCTTCCCGCCTCGGTATCCTCAGCATCCTCCATCTCTCATCCCTCTTCGTTGTCGTCCGTAATTATACGGCGAATCACGAGCTGTGATGCGGTTGCAACGGCTGAGGAGCTCAGATGACGCCATTGAAGCTGATGCTGAAAAGGGAAGGTGTTGGTTTATGAAACACTGATGGACAGAGCAGCAGCAGCAGCATCATCATCATCCTACCATTCACTGGATATTCGTCGATGATGCGGTTAGCGACCTGGATGTGTAAGTGACCGGACAATGTAAATACTAATCAGGGTCGGTCGGAGTAATTGTCTTTGCACTCGACCGTCGTACGTATGGCTACTGGACATATGAGATGATGACCGACGACGAGACATATGCGATGGGAGAGGAGGCTGCAAGAGGCGGATACTGCTTCTGCTCAGATGGACGATGAGTGGCTGTACAGCTAGTGGATTGTGGCATACGAGTCAATAAGGTGCCGTGACTCCTTCCTTGGTGCATGCCTGGTTTACAAACAGATCATCTTTGGTGCGATATATAGCATTAATACTATAGGACTTAGGAAGCACACACACACACAAGCAGGTATACGCGGGTATGCGACACACACAAAATAAAGTCAGACGCACGCATGCAGGTGCAAGGAGTGCCTATGTCAGAAGACAATTACTGTTACTGCATTTGACGTGGCAGGCGACTACCGATTAGAATCAATTTTTGTGATCGAAGTCCAATTATTGTGAGTCAAAACCAGAGAGCGAGAGAGAGAGAGAGAGAGAGAGAGATTTTTCCTGCAATTTCTTCTTGGACTTTCTGTAGACTATCGCTGAATTGAACCGTCCTGGATGAGTGATTGAGTGAATCTGAAGATGTCCTCGTAGCGACAAATGCACCAAAATACTTATCGATAAGTGCAGTCAGACATAAAAAATAATAGAAATAGGAAGAACATACAAACACACACACACACACACTTACGCGCAAATCTACACACACGCAAAGACACACACGAACACACACACACGTGTACAAAGAAATATATAGACCTATGCGTGAATAGGCCTACATAGATGTACGTATCTTTCGCCAATGAGCTTATACATACATGCATAGGCCCTATTTTGAGCTAAATGATTGCGGTGAAATCAAATGTGATAGGCTATTGCATAATTGGCATTCATAATAGATTCGAAGTTATTCAGAACAGAGCTCATGTTATCGAATGGGAAAACTTATAATGAATCGACCTGAACATCTGAGTGCAAATATTGCGTATAAAAATTTATTGTAGTCTATGCTGTTATTTGCAACTTATAGATTACTATCAGTTCCTCTTGAAGGTCCACTAGGCCTATAGTCATCGAACGATGCCACGTATAATTTCTCAGAAATCTATCAATCTATATTTACATTGGCTCATTTCATGGACCGTAGTGTTTGTACGACCCTCAGATACATTCTATTTTGCCACATCTACGCGTAAATAGACGAACACAGATGTTCGCCCCTGTTTAGATAAGTATATATATATATATATATATATATATATATTATAGATTATATATATATATATAATCTGTCGAAGAATAGCAGGAGTAGACATTACCATCTCCTCGGATGCGGTTGAGAGTAGCAACTTCCATGGAGTCAACAATAGTCGTAAATGAGTTCCAGGGAGTCTTCTTATCCCTCTTTGTAGCTGTTTGTGAGTCGTCGTTTGGGCGTCTCTTTCTGACAGTATCCGTCAGTCAGTCAGTCAGTCAGTCGGTACGTATTTTACGGGTCGGGTCGGGTACGGGTAGAATAATCACGGGTACGGGTGTACCCGACTTTACCAGCCAGCCAGCCAGCCAGTCGGTCGGTTTGTCAGTCCGTCAATCAGGTATACACTCAGCCGTGTGTGAATCTCTGTATCCGTGTGTCGATCCGTGTATATATGTCTGCATGTAAGACAACTCGGATGTTGCGCTAGCATAGAATTAGACGAAGGACTCATTGTCAATTGGACACAGTAGCGTTCCCCTATAACTCCATGGTCACCGTCGACTCCATAATAGAACTATAGGTCTATATTAGAGGTCTGCGGGTAGAACGTTTTTGCTACCCGACCCGTACCCGTAACCCAGGACCGTTACCCATACCCGTACCCAGCCCGTACTCAAAATTCCTAGCCGAACCGACCCGTACCCACGGGTATACCTGTACCCGCGACGTCATTAGCATGCCTTCTCATAGTCTTGCTGCCTGCCTGGCTAATGGGATCATAACTTACTAAGCTGTTGTCGCAGTAGTAGCAGCAACAACAACAACATCAGTCACAGCAACCGTGGTGTAGTGTTGGCGGTGGAGGCAGGATAAAAGAAAAAAAGGAAGTGGAGGGAGAGAAAAGAAAAGAAGAAGAGGAGGACGGAATAGAGGAGGAAGAAGAGGACGAAATAGAGGAGGAAGAAGAGTAAGAGGGAAAGAGAGCCCGTATTAAGAGCAGGAGTAGGCGCAAGAGCATGAATTAAGAGCATGAGAAGGAAGTGGTGAAGGAGGAGGAAAGGTAGAGAAGAATCAGCAGGACGATTAACAGGAAAAGAAGGAGGAAGAGAACTGAGAAAACAGCGATTACCATGCATACAAAGAGAAGGGAGGTATTGCATGCAGGTATTTAGTACTTGGATTTCGAATGTGCCTATGAGTATGTCTTTGGTAGTAATAAAGTCATTGATGATGCAAGATTTACCTATATATTTAACGGGTGACATCGTAATCCTAAATCCTGCTGTTAGCACGGGTAAAGCCGGGTACACCCGTACCCGTGATTATTCTACCCGTACCCGACCCGACCCGTAAAATACGTACCCGTACCCTACCCGTACACGCGGGTACGGGTATACCCGCAGACCTATATAACGGTGGCGAATCTGCAATTTTTAATTAAACCTCATTCAGCTGATTCAACACTTCTGTGATGACTTTGCACGAAACTGAAGAAGTCGTTGACTTCGAGGCAGAAAATAATGGCTACATCAATGAGTTCACAGAATGACATTTACACATATTAGTTGCTATGAGTTTCGTCTGAATCTGCCGAGCGACGATCTTCTCTGTCGAGAATATCGCAGTTCTCTGTTTGAGCGAAGACTGTAATAGAACATTCGTGAAACAAAGTAAGCCTATAATTAACACACTCTATTCAGAATACTTCCAATACACGGATCGCCTCCTCTACAATACATTAATGTCTTATAGGCCTATTCATTTGCATTTTAAAATATAGTTCTGCGAGATTGACTGGGAGCGCCTCTGAGTATAGACAGGCCAGATTGGATACATGTGTGGCCCATTCATTTCAAACTGCGCATAAAATACTTTTGGAAATAAATCAGTGTTAAAAGAGACTTTAGATCACAATTAAGGAAACTATATACAGCAGAACATTGTTTTACGTAGCACAGTAAGCCTGCCCTTAGTAATTATTCGTGACAGTTCTAATTTATTCATCTATGATCATATCTATATTTTCTCAGCGTCAATATTTATGCTAAAGAATCCCTTTCCCCTTTGACTCGATTAGGGAGAGTGTAGGCCACCTTCCGCAACAGCAGCTGCTTGGTCTGTCAGCCCTCCCTCTGTTCTGACCTGAGTCTGCTGCTGTCAGCACGATCTCACCTGCACTATATTCAACACTGTATTCATCACCTGATCTCACCTGGTCTCATAATGGAAATGTAAAAATAATGCAGCTTCTTGATAGCAGCAACACCTGCACGTGAGGACTCACAACAAATCAGACAAAGACTACACAAGGACAGGGCCATATATATATATATATATATATATATATACATATATACACATACATATGATCAAGAGTTTGCGAGCCACCATCATCAGCAGCCGAGCAACCCAATATACAGATATATGTATGCATGCATAATATAAACAAATAGATGACTGTATATATGTATATATTTAACATCTCTAAGGATTGCTGACAACTCGTGGAGCAACTATGAATATATATATATATATATATGAATATCATGCGCGGTGTAATACCAAACTGACTTATTTGTTACTTGTACGCCGTCTAAGCATTTGATGGGAAATCTAAATCTTGTTTAAAGGGTTTGTGTCCGATTTAAAGTTAAACTGAGTTTTAGCGTTAACTGTTAGCCGTTTTGTTTTTGCCAGAGTCGCGGCATCATGTAGAAGTGTTGTTTGTTTAAAAGATGACTTATTTTTGGTTCTGAGCCAGTTACATTTCCATGTGTCCATGTGTCTCTTCTCCTTTGAGACTTTTCGTCGGTCATCGTCGCCGTTTGTAGAATATCATAACTGAAACAGTTACTATCTGGCTGCTGGTTAGCTGGCTCTGCAATTTGAGACAGCCAGCAGCAGGCACCATTTCTTCAATTATTGTTATTGATGGAGCTGTTGAAGTCCTGTTTCATTGCCTGTGTTCGCTTTGATTGGTCGTTTACCATTTTAAGACGGTTGACACATTTCTTGTTTAGTTAGAAATCTTCAAGAGACGGGTACATGTCTAGTTCACCTTGTCAGCAATCAACCCAAATGTGTGTGTGTGTGCGTGTGTAAAAGAGTTATATGGTACAGCTGGTGACGAAGTCGTCAAGTTTCTTTTCAGGAATGGTTTTTGGGTCCATCTAGATTCGTTTGGGTGGTTCATCGGAGCCCTGTTTCTTTAAATCACCATTCTGTTGATGATGCCATCTACAGCATCATCAAAAAGGCAAGGGCGATTGGCTCCTCACTAAGGTACCATCTCTAAAAATAATAATAATAATAATAATAATAATAATAATAATAATAACAAAATTCTACCTTAACCACTACTACCTAAAACGAAAGTCACCGAGCTGACTTCACGAGCAGCCACAAGCGGCGTCCCATCATTCTGTTGATGATTCTGTCTACAGCCTCTGCCTCGTCAATGTCTGCGGAGTGACTAAAATGCAGCACTCGAAGTGCCTTTCTTTATAGTCTCCAGGGGAGGCGATCCCGAGTCGATAACGTGTCCCCACCTTTTACAGACGGGGACACGTTATACATGTGTCCCCTCCACATTTCCTACCCCTCTCATTGGGTGTCCCCCCCCCACCTCTCAAACGAGATCGCCGCCTCTGATAGAGTCTCAGTCATGCTTAATCGCTGGCTTAAAAATTCCTAGATGGTTGGCTGGTGCAGTTGTTGGACTCGAGCATTACATCCAAGCTTTGTTAACTTAACAACAGACAGCAAAGAGGCAGACAATCTCAAACAGTGGGTTCTTCTTGAGCTGTTTTAATATCCAGATGTTCATATTACAATTTGGTCATGCACCGAGCTCTGTGCATCGCTCAAGAGGTCATAAATCGTACACGTGAAAAACTGTCGTCAGTTCTAACAGTTTAATCATTACGCGTCAGCTGTCTGGACAGAAGAACTTGCTCTGCGATAGAAATGGCATGCATCGTTCTTTGAGTCGAAAAACTTCATAACGACTTCAACACAGACCGGATCGTCTTTTGCTGTCTGAGACTGGCTTCCATCAGCTCGTGACCAGTGGTCAGAAAAACGCTTGACAAAGGCACCGTTGGGCCCAGATGATTGACCATACAATGTTCGAATCGAGCTCGAATTCGTGAAAATGGTGCCGACATGTCAGGCACAACAGACTCCTGCTAAGCCTGTATCTATCACGCTATAAGCTCCACTCTCTCTGCCAGAAAGTCTGTAGAAAGCCAGTGTAGAAAGCTGTTGAGTCGAAGCACATAACTATAGTGACAACTCAGAGATCAAGTCAATTTAAATAACCCATTTACTCACTGCATATAAGCAACATCGGGTACGATATAGACACAAGGCTCAACTCTCTGATTTGCATCTTCATTTTATTAACGTTTGATGCCGCCTGGCATGTTTTCTCTTACTTATCTTTTATTCATTATACATTATACGATTGCATGATATAAAATGTGTTCGAATGAAGGGAAGTAAGCATTCATGAGTATCCGATTTAATGTATCTTTCATCAGATTCATCTTCTGTTTCTTTACGTGTTTCCATTATGTCGCTTTAGACAGTTTAGTAAGCATGTATATAGGTCTATGGACATATAAAAAGGTCTAAACATCAAACAGTCTGCAATCTGATGGTTTAATTCCGAAATATATTTATTCTAGGGCTATTCGTATCACTTTGAACAGTCTTGCATGGTTGAAGGTTCTGTTCAATAGTTGAATAGGCCTACGCCAAAGGATATACTAACCATCAAATTTGATTCTGAAAATATCATGCATTATTTTCATCCAGTCTGAGTGATCTTGTCTTATTTGATAATATCTCCACAACACGAACCAAACTCGTTTGCTGCAGTTTATTAACTTTAATGTCACGAAATCTAAGAGAAAGAAATATCATTTGCGAGCGCGAAGAAACCGCAGAACCGATAGAAGATCTGGATCGAATGACTCGGAAATTGAGGTCACGTCAAAACATTGTATACTGTCCGACGATTGCAGAATTATTTTACAAAACCTAGAACGTTGTGGGCTACTTGAGACATTCTGACCTGCAGTGCATACGAATATTCAGATTCTGCCTTGCTTTGCTGTCGTATAAGATGGATAATCTGGACGTTAGCCATGCTAGGACACCGCACAGCGGCATCAATCTCTACATTTGCTACTACACAAGACTGAAAATGTAATCAATAACAGGCCTGTGAAACCAATTTCCTTTCGTCTAAGACATCGCAAATCAATAACTTCCGGGTTTCGGGTAAACATTCCATTTGATAATTAAACATTTTTAGAGACAAAAAATAGACCTATCTGTCTCGTATACCTCCTCCGAATACGCCGCATTTGCAAGCGTCTGCACGCATCGGTCGTATGTAAAACGTCACGTACATGAATCCTAGTAACACCACTCGAAGACATATAGGGGTCTATATATGTATAGGCCGATCTACGATACGTAACAACGATCAATCATTTTCTTCTGCTACTCTATCCTCATCCTCCTCTTCCTCTTCCTCCTCCAATCCTCCTCTTTTGCTGATGCTCCTTCTCTACAGAATCCTCTCCTCCTGCTCCTCTTCGTCTCCTCGAACTGCTTCTGTTCCGAATCCGTCTATTTGCCTCTGCTCCTCTACATAAATATAAATAAATATATATATATATATATATACATGTCCTCGCAATCTTTCTTCTCCATCCTTCTACTCATTTATAATTCCAATTCCTCTTCATCCTCTTGCTCCTTATTAGGACGTCCGACGACGCCTGCTTCTTGTTCCTTTCGTTCTCGTAAGCCAATTTCCATTTCTACCACTTTGAAATCCTACCACCGAACTACAGGCATCAGTCAACCGGGAGGATCCATGCCTAAGCTATGATTATAGAACACAACATTCAGATGTAGCTTATATAACGAGTATGCACTATGTGAGACTAGACTATAGAAGGTTATCAGCATAAAGGAAGAATTGGGGAATACTCTGTGCACGCCTTCGGGGCTTGGGAGAGCCGGATTAAGCTTATGTAGGCCCGTTTCAAAAATAAATCATAAACGACGTCACGCCGCCTAGGGTTCACACGTTTGTGACGATGTGTGACGAGGAGAAGGGGATCGGCGAAATGTGACGTCACACAATCACATCAAACATCAAAATGCATAATTTTATTAAAAACTTTAACTCAATTAAGCAATGCATTATTTCAAGTTATTGTTATTAAACACTTTATAAATGTAATGATTCTACCAGAGCTTTTCATCTTGAGGAATGCATAATGAGTGTAATAATCATGCTTTGTTCATTTTCCTTCGTTCACCTAGATATAGTTATAAGTATTTTCACAGTTACAATTAGTTTTATTGATAATAAAAAGAAAATTTGCATATAACATTCTGAACATCTGGCGTTTTGGGGTTAAGACTTTGTGACGTTATTTTTGGGGGGTCAAGACTTTTGTGACGACGTGTGACGGAGGGGTAAGGGGGTCAAAAATCGTCCAAATTTGCATGACATCATTAATGGACGGTCCTTTAGACACTTGCACAAAGAAACATGAAATAATGTAGTTATAATAATATTCTAATCGTCCAAATAGTATTTTTTACACGAAGTCGATAAATGTCTACAATAGGCAAAACTTACAAAGTCAACATTTATTATCATACCATTTCTAAGGCGCCGTGGCTTATGCGATTATGCAATTTTTAGCATAAAATGGCAGTTATCGCATTAATTGGTGGTTTTCGTGTAAATTGGTCGTTTTCGCATAAGTGGAAAGCTTTAGCATAATGTTCGGTATTTCGGTCAATGTCAGCTATAAATTAATTGGCTTGCCTAGGCTATTATTAGCCTATTGAGGTTATAGTAATTTTACCAACCAGACGACGTAATTGTTGATGACTGATGATGACGTACCGCAGGCTTCGTTGTCGGCGCTCATGCTTATTTAAAAAAATCTTGCTTGAGTGGTAAGACTAGTAATGGCTGATAGCAATCAAGCGGGCTCCGTAAGCGCGATTACGGCAGAATGAAAGGGACTAAGAATGCCTGCCACGAAGTATCATTCTGAATTCTATGAACTTAGTGAGTGAATGCATAGGCCTGATACTGATGCGTTATCTTGTGAATGGCTCGCAACTTAAACAACTGTTTCAACCGCACTAAGGTTTCTTTAAATAGCATTGAACTAATATTTTTCTGGTAAATTGAAAAGCTTTGTGTAAGATTTATCTTGTAGCCTAACATTAGGTCATTGTTGATTATTTAATTTCGGTGGTTTTGTCATTCCGGGCGAAAAGCTTTACTGCCGATATTGTCTTCAGGTGGTAAATCACGTCCGACGCAACACAGATGAGAAGCTCTGCAAATCTATAGTAAACACTCAGCGTTCAAGGCTGAATATTTCAAGTTGTGGAAAAACAGTCTACATCCTCAGCGTTTTGTTTGCGCATGTTGTAAACTTATGCATTAACTGTCTAACACAAGTTTGTCTGAATGTTTTCAATATGCATTTGATTTGTAGACAAAATCGCATAAATTCGCATAATTTAAGATTCTGCTGCTCATAATCGCCAAATTGAGTTTGCATAATTGACGGGAAAATGTAGCATATACCACGGGGCCCTATCTATATCTAGTGTCACATGCATATCAAGCTGGTATTGTTATAGATAATATAATTGTTAGCCTATTTAAATTTTAATTACGATTTTATTTAAAGGTGATTCAGTGCTTAGACCTGCACTATATTTTACTCACTACAAGGTTCGGAACTTTTAAGATATTGATCGATTGCGCCAAGTTGACATTCTGCTGTCTTATCAAAAAGAAGTTTCTAATGGCGCTTCCGTGTGCCTGATTAAAATGTCTTCATTGTATAATGGTAGGCTCAATTATTTAATATTCTGTAACTACTAATTGTAATCATATCTATTTTTTTAATTTAAATTTTAGATACTTGATTAATATAATAACAGTTCTACTTGCGCAAGCAGAGTCAAATCACAACTCGAGCAAAAAAGATTTTGTTTACGGCTATAGCCTAGATGCAGCATTAGGCCTACTTTCGAGTCCATGAGCTATCTTCTATTTTAGCCAACAAATTGTCAATTCGTTAATTCGTTGTCAATTCGACAGTGGGCCCTTAATTTGTAAAATTTACCAGTATACTATAGGCCCATTTCAATTGAAACATCTGCGACAAGGTTAATCTGGCACTGGGGCTTGGAGGTCATTTCTTCTCGATAGATTTTACTGCAAGAGGCTCTGTCATTCTTGGAGGAAATGCTCGCCTTGTTTGCTATTCTTGACTGCATTTAGGCCATGTTGACAGAGGGCGAATATAGAAATATGTTTTTTTCATGAAGGAAATTACTGAGTATACAATGCACTGAATGTAGAATAGGATTCCGCGAGACGCAATAAGACCATTCGACCTATAGTCAAATGCCATGCGTATAGGTCTTCTCTGTAGGCATAGAAATATCGTTGTCAAAACGCAGCGACTTACAAATTCATTAACTGTAGTAAAACTCCTATAGCTTCCTATATATTATAAACCCACCAGTCAACCTAATGGTACGAATTTCAGTTGGTATTGCTATAGCTCTTTCTAGGTTAATTCGCAGAGACCATTAATCAATCCACGAATCAATCTAAATTTATACACTGATTAAGAACATTCAAGCAGTATAATGCGATATGATATAACCAAGCACAGATTGCACGAGAAAGATTAATCCGGTTGCGCATGCCAATTTTGAGGACAGACTAAGAAGAAATGCCACTTGATTAATTGCTTATACGGTTGCATCTCCTTTTCTAGTCTATGTCAGACAGAAGTAGCGCATTGGGAAATTACGGATGGACGAGAAAATCGCCGAGAAACGATTCTTACCGTTATAGCCTCACTTGGTCAGCAGCAGCGGATCTTTGGCGTTTCGCATAGAAAGCGATGATGATGACGACGACGATGACGTTGATCAGACCCAGCGACGTATGCCGTTAATAGGTTGCTCTGCTGCAGCACGCATTGCTTTGCAATGCGGTTAAACGCTTTCTTCAAGCCTTCCACTCCGATCCGGCCATAGAAGACGAAGTCGCACGGTCGCGTTGGGAATTTATGGCTGATCCCTTTTAATGCCAACCAATCAGAGCAGCCTTGTTACCGGATAAACCTCTTCATTCGCGTCTTGTCGTCTGCTTGCCATGCGCAGAGCTTGCAACTGCAAAATCGCACTAGGTGGGGTCAGAACAGCCAAAAGGCAATTGAAACCAAACGAACCAAATTATATTGAAGAACGAAGCGTTCCATTAGACTCGCTTGAAACTGAGTGTGTGCGGTGCAACTGTAGCTTTTATTCACGTGTCCAGCATGCGACGACCGCGTTGCCTTATCGTCCGCTAGCCGTCTCGCACAGAAGATGTGCAAATAGCGCCCAAAAGCGCCTTTTCCAATTTGGCGTCTGTCTTGGCGCACAAAGTGGATTAGAAGCAGCTGGAGATAGACGGCAATGCCGTCAGAAGATTTCATTGATTCTCTACAAATATTTTCTGACACCTACAAAATTAACTTATGGTTGCATGTAAGTCAGAGTTATGTCGAGAAATTCACGCTACCGTCGACAGTTTGCACGGCGATTGCATTCAGCGTCAATTGATCGTCAGACGACAGAGGGGAGGGAGTGGTCGTAGGGGTAGGGGGCAATGACTGGACGAAGGTCGGCAGCGACGACGCAGTTTGTTCTCCGCTGATCGTTGCTATTCAAGATGACCAGATGACGCCCACAATTCGAAATCCGGATATGTAATTCGTCACGGAGCGCTGGGTCATTCGGGAAAAAATGAAGTCAGAGAACGTTCAAGCAGAGTCCCACAAATGCTGACGATATAATATATATATATTCATATTATATATTTATATATAGCTCTATTTGTGATGCACAATGTTTAACAAACACGCGTCGCGTCTTTATACAATGGGGTGTGAATTGCAAGGGACTATCGTCGGAAAATGCGGATTTACTTCTGTCCATAGGAACTCTAGGCATATATATATATATATATATATATATATATATATAACTCTAGGCATGTAGTCATATATATATATATAACTCTAGGCATGTATATATATATATGCCTAGAGTTCCCATGGACAGAAGTAAATCCGCATTTTCCGACGATAGTCCCCCTTGCAATTCACACCCCATTGTATATATATATATATATATATATGACATCCATATAATTGCATCTGCTCATTCTCTTCCTTCGCTGTCTTCCCGGCATTTCCGTCGTCCTCTTCTCGGCCAACAAACACCATCATTTGGATTAAGTAGACATGATGCGGATGAGGAGGGTCTGTGTGTGTGTCTGGTCTGTGTCTGTTCTGAATGGAGCTGTGATCTGTCGTCGTGTATATATATGCGATCGTCGATTGATGTCGACGCTACGAATGACCGGCTCTCTCTCTCTCTCTCTCTCTCTCTCTCTCTTCAGCTTCTGAATCATTTGCCGAAGAAGTGACGCCAGAAAATGGAGGAGTCGAACAGCAGGGAGAGGAGGAGGAGTGGTTGTGATGGAGGAGGAGGAGAAAAGGAGGAGGATGAAGATGAGCTGAAGGAAGTGGAGAATGAGGAGGTGGAGGAGGAGAGGAGGAAAAGCAGGAGGACGAAGATGAAAGGAATAATGTGGATGAGGAGGAGGGAAGGAGGAATAGGTGGAGGAGGAGGAGGAGGATAAGGAGGAGGAGGAAGAGGAGGACGTGGAGGAGGTGTCCTCCTCCTCTTCTTACCACTCAATAGGAATGAGACTGAAGAAGAAGGGAGAAGGAAGGGAAAGGGAATGTGAAAGGGCAAGTAGAAGTGGTGGGCAAGGGAACTTAGCCAACCTTGAACGAGATGTAGTCTATCAGCTAGGGGTTAACCATAACATTACAATTCTATAGCTTAATTTTTAATTCCTGAGGAACTGCGTTTTCTACATCGAGTAAAAATATAACAACAATAATAATAATAAAAATCATTTTTTATGTTTCTACATCGAGTAAAAATATAACAACAATAATAATAATAAAAATCATTTTTTATGATGATGACAATGAAGCAACAATTCGATTGATTGACTGATTGATTGGTTGATTTATTGAAGGACTCGTTCATAGACTCACATGTTATCATATCAGCTTCGACATAATTATATCAGTAAAATATAATAAAACCGCAATTTGAACACAGCATTAATGCAAGGGCATGATTTAACAAGAACCCGCTTGAGACTCGGCTAAATAAGGTGATCATAATGATGGCGAACGCGATTACGATGATGACTGATATATATATATATATATACATATTGATAGTGATTGATTGGTCTTATGATGATGATAATAATAATGACGATAATAATAATGAATACGGCGGCGGCGGCGACGATGACGGTGATGATGATGACGACCACGACAACGCCGCCGACGACGATGACGATACGGAGGATTATTTCGAGTCTCAGATTAACCGCTCAATTTAAGGCCTTCCCTGAGAAAATAATAACGAGCATTGTCTATCAGGGTATGAAAACTGGGACGACTACCCATCGTATCCCTGTAAATCTAATGGAAAGCACTTGAGAGAGAAATCATTACACCCTAAATATGCAGATACTACGGTATATATAAATACAATCATATACGTATGATGTATATATGTTTATTGTTGTTCTCTGATGTGTATGAGAAGGCACGCAAAACTGTTATTCGTTTTAGTTTAGTCGAGCACTGATCTGTGTCAAGCTGTCATCTCTTCTCTATCATATTCGATCGCATCGCTAAGTGCTTCTTGCACGCTCTGCTGCTGCTGAGGACGGGCTCTTTCTCTGAAGCATCTTTTGGGACAAACGTGTATGTCACGGGACGCGAGTTTCAGCCGTGACGACCGTGACATCTGTTAATTCCGAGAGATAAGCGTAATATATTACGGTGTATATGTCGCAGCGAAGGAGAACGGTTGAAGCCACATCGTTCTAAAGGGGTCCATGAAAGTGGATTGGGATGGTGTAGTAGGCTACACATAGGCCTACCAAATGCTGAAGTGGAGGACTGTGTTTCATACAAAGCAGAGTCGGGTCGAGGATTGAAGAGCAATATATATTAGGAAAGCAATTCCGCAGATTCTATGAACGTGTAATCATCATGTCCCTTACACTCACTCCAGAATTCGCCCACTCTTGTGGTGTTGACACTATAGGATATATATATATATACGAATTGATATGGGAATAATCTGCGAGTCTTGATTCCCGTGCTGTCCTAGACAGAGTCAAGCGCATATCGTATTATCTAAGGTTTTCCTTGTAAACGAATAAGTGTAGGCCTACTAACCTAACTGAAATAATGATGGTGGTAGCCAATCATTTCCTTACGTTATATTATGTGGACCTAGGTCGCATAATGCTCTACCACTTATAATTTACCACTAGGCCCTAATTCGGTTTGAAATGATTTCTGATTCTGTTTCACTTGAAATTAGCTGCCTAAAAATCATTCATTACAGTTACTTGTTCAAATTCTATTACACGCTATGAAATATTAATAATGCTTAAAGAGTCAATGTTCAAGTTTTCAACAGTTTCAGGAATGATTTCGTTAATTTAAATTGAAGCCTTGTAGTATATGATTTACTGTATAAGCCTACTCACACTAAAGATCCTGGCTTTTGTAACTTTCGAATAACCTACGTCTTTCAGTAATTTGCAGTATGAACCATATACTAGATGGTGTTCATATGTTGACATTCTATTTTCGAGATTAGACTTTCGGTGCGATGGGACTTGGTAGGCCTGTATAGCGAGTGGAAGATATTATCGGGATTTCATTTTATGAGTGTGATATGTTACGACGCGCTGTCCATTCCTGTACGTGACCTATTTGGCGATGAACAGCGGAATATATATGAGCTGTGTGTGTTCGGTTGACAATGGGATCCAATCAATCCATAAACAGATATTGCTCTATGTTATGATGCTCTGCAGAAGATCGTGAAATGGGTTTCTCATCCATAACGAATCGCCTTTTGCTGACAGACCAATCACACCTCTTTGCAGAGTTTGGAAGACATGTCCCAAGCAGTGTGAACCTCTACCTATCCTTCCTTTTATTTCGCCTTCCTCATTTTTTCATTTCTCGCTCTGTTCCTCCTAGATCACTTGTCCTCCTTCCCAGCTGTCTGTGTCCTCCTTGGACTCTCACTGTATCTGGCAACAATAAGTAAGATTGAAGAATGTGTTTACAAATGAAAATGATGCTCTACCAACCATGACTATTCTTATTGAAGCATGACCATGCTAATTGAATTCTAGTTTGCTAAAGCCTTCAAGGAAACTGACGAATGGCGAATCGTCTGTGCCAAGTGCAATGTAGGCCTATGCAAATGTCATCCTAGAAGATAAGCAGTATCATGTGATCTTCAGCTTTGATCTACAAATTGATCATGATTGTACAGAATGTTTTTGAATGCAGCTGTCGAATATTACATGCTAGACCTGTGTTGTACGTGTTTCTGTTTAAACTATGTGAGATACCTGAACTGCCAAGATTCTCATGAAGACGTGTGTTGATGGGACCCAGTAGGCCTAGTCAAATAATGGTGCGATGTTTGAGTTATTTATTGATTGCTATCGTCTTACAGGTATATATATATATATTAATTAGTAACTTACTAGTAGGCCTATTGTCATTACAGTGGATAACTTTGCTGCGAAACGTTAACGCATAGAAGAAAGCTCACCAAAATAAGATATTGTCGCAACCGTCTGTAAATTAAGAACTGGTTGGTCATCAGATAGTACAGCAGTAACAGCACAGCACACTATCCTGAAAACAGACAGAGAATGGCAACGCGCTGCTGCCAATCTTCGCCATGCAGTCAACCAGTTGGATTAACTGCACGCCCAGAGACCACCACGAGGAGGTATTGGCAAAGGTCTCCGTAGGCCATTCATTGCAGCTCTCAGGCAGTAGAAAGTCATCACAAGTTTGACATCACCCACAAATAGGCCAATTTTAGGAATTTTCAATTTGAGTTGTTTGCTTTTACTTGGATTGAAATGCAAGGCAAACATTGGCGCTGGAGCAAAACGCGAAAGGCGCAAATCAGAGACATGATTGTGCATAGATATACTATAGCCAGAGAAGCTTCGGAAACGACATAGGCCTACTACACAAGCATAGGCCTATAAGTCAATAAGTAATCGAAAACAAATTACGTGAGAGAAAACTGAATGAGAGAAAACGGAGAGCGAGAGAACAGACACCGCAGCGATAGCGAAAGAGTGAAAAAGAGACACTTAGTTTGAAGATTGAGAAAAAACAAAAGACATGGTTAGCGATTGGGTGCAAGAGATAGAGAGAGAAATAGATGATAAGCCTAGGCCTAAATGGAGATTGATTGATAGATAGATAGACATGGCAGATACAGAAGGAAAGACTGCATAGACAGATAGATAGTCAGATAGATACATAAATAGACAGACAGATAGATAGATAGACTAATAGAGAGAGTAATAGATGATAAATGGAGATAGATAAATATTAGACAGATCTATAGAGTTAGATAGATAAGGCAGAGAAAGAGAGAAATTACAGATAGAGAAATAGATGAATTGATAACTAGATAAATTGATGCACATATAGATAACTGAATTGATCAATAGGTAGGCCTACATATACAGATAGATATCTAGATAGATAAGACTGAGAAATAAATATTAGATAAATTGACAGATGCATGAATAAACAGATCTATACATCAATTGATAGATAAGGAGGCACATAGGATGACAGATAGATAAGTGTATCGAGAAAATTATTATTAAATAGGCCTACGCAGAGAAAAATTGGTCAATACACAGCGCGATGAAGAAAATATGCCGTTTGGTTGAGCAAAAGAACGACAACCATGACACTGAAAGTAAGATCGAAACTGAAATAATATGGACGCAGAATAGGCAGTACACGCCATTATGAGCGAGAAGTACGGTTAAAGTGAGTGAGAGATTGAGAGCATAATGTAGGCAATATTGTTTAGAGTATCTGCTTATATCCCTCTGATTGTAACGTCTAATAACGTTCAATCACAGACAACTACGTCAGTTTAACGAGTACTACGTCAAAATGGGAAATAATGAACTGCCTGAGAGACTTGTAATGAGTGGACTACCCAAACGTAAGCTACTTAATATTATGCAAAGCCAGGGCCCGAGAGAGTAAATGTGACGCATTTGGCCCATTACATTTTCTTAAGCAAGCAGTTGGAAGGTAGTTCTGTGTTGACCTCAGGTCTGAGGTGAATACAAAACTATCTTCGAACACCTTAATCTTCTCATATCAGACTGAACGCAACATAATCATTCAATAAACTGGTGTCCTGAATTTGGCTTTCGAGTGGCGCTTTAAAAGTTTTGAGAAGTTAACGATTACGAATAGAGTTATATGTAGCAGCATAATTTTTATACTGTAGGCCATTTTCTTTTCGTCTGTGCATTTAGATGGAACTATTCGTGTTGAATTGTTTACTTGTGGTCGTTGTGGAGGCAATCAATTATCAGAACTTAATCAATGGAGAATACAGGGACTGATCTAAAACTAACGCATACCGAAACTGTCCAAAGTAAGTGAAGAATAAGACAAAAAAGAAAATGAGAAGGAGATCTAGAGTAAAACCTCAGAGTAGGAAAGTGAAAATCACAGAATGCACTGAGAACGGAGTCCTTAGCCCTTAGACAGGTCCAGTAATTGGCTTATATGCCACCCACGTTTTACAAAGGTAAGGTGATTTCCCATTGCCTTCCTTCCTCACAGACAATCAACTTGTCCAGTGACCAGGGTCACTATAGAGTGGCTTGAGGTAGATTCGAACCTGCGACCTTCCACTAACACGGCATAGAACGTATATCGCTACACCACCGCCTCCAACATTCACCTAACCTAGTATAAAGCAATTAATTCTGTAGCTTAGAATTCTAAAACTTAGCTCAGTACTGTAATCCTTCCTGTGTAGGTCTTCATATCGAGCAATGCATCTCCTCCTCCTCCACTCGTCTCCTCTGTCCATGTCGTTTTTCTCGTTTTTGTCCCATGACATCTCCACTCTCCAGGCATCTCAGGTCGTCTATGATGGTTTCCAGTCAGTTCTAAAAGACAAAACAATAATGCAAAATGTCATAAAGTTAAGAAATGGAGTGAACTAGATAGTAGGAAGAAAAAGACGTAGAGTAGGACAGATTGAAAGAGAGCAAACAGTAACTGTATACATGTATCATTTAACCAAGCTGCAATATGCCAAAATAGTTTTTTTCAACAGCACAGCATAGGGACAATGTTGCCAAAAGCGTTCTTCAAAAATCTCGTTCCATTCATCCACAACAGGGAGGCAGCCACACCAAAGACAACATTTTGGGCACAAGAAAAGAGAAAATAGGGTCAGCAAACCCAAGGGCGTCCAGATAGGAGGGAGGGTCCAAGGCAATTTCAGGTGGGGGATAACTGATTAGCCTTGGGGGGAATATCTTGCCTTTCTGACAGCTTGGACCAGGGGGTTTGCCTCCATCGCTCAGGAGGTATTGACGCCTCTGAACAGATCCAAGAAGAGGGAAATAGAGATAATAGAACTGTAGACAGACTAAAGACAAGAGGAAGAGAACTTTAGGAAAGAGACAGGCAGAGATGATATAAAATGCTCTGTGTTTCATTATCCTGGTCGACATTTTGCTACTTAATTAGAATCTTCCAAATGACACGACGATTTTATTAGCAACCAATCTATGGGATTTTTCGAAAACCTTCATAAAAACTGAAACTAACCTATAGCCGCTTGCACGACAGTCGGTCAGTTGACGGCGGTCACGAATAGGTCTCGATAACCGAAGACAGGTAGCGCTTCAATTCAGATGCCACAGCACCTCTACCAGGATGGACGGTGCCAAAACTGCCGGAATTCTCTGGCCTGAGGCTGACAGGATGGACGGTGCCAAAACAGCCGGACTTCTCTGGCTTGAGGCTGCCAGGATGGACGGTGCCAAAACTGCCGGACTTCTCTGGCCTGACCTGAAGCTGCCAGGATGGACGGTGCCAAAACAGCCGGACTTCTCTGGCTTGACCTTCCAGGATGGACGGTGCCAAAACAGCCGGAATTAGCTGACCTGTTTAATTTATACACCTGCTGATATTGTATAAATCTAAACAGTGCCTTGAGTAAATTTTATTAAGTTGAAAAAACCTTGGACAGAATGTGATGTAGGGCCTATAGCTAAAAAATAGCAGACTTATTTTTGCTGACTTGGTGCCACCAATCGTCTGGCATTCTGAAGCTCAAATGGCCTGTCTTGCTATGGCGTTGGCTGCTTACATGGAAACATTGCCGTACCGAGGGGGGCCAGCGGGACCTTGGCCCGAGGCGCAAACGTGGAAAGGGCGCAAATTTCGGGATGGAATAGCTTATTATTCCATAAAATGCACTATCTTAAAAATGTGGGTGCGCCAGATTGATGCTAGGCACAGGGCGCAATTGTTGCTCGGTACGGCCGTGCATGGAAATGCTTGAGTTATGGCTAGAATAAAAAGACCTCAGAGGGGCAATCATGGATCCATACAATCCAAAGAAAATAACAAACTGCCTGAGATACTTGTAATAAGTGGACTACACAAATCAAAATGTATCCTACTTAATACTATCTCAAAGCCAGGGCCCTACACAGAAATGTGATGCATTTGGACAATCACATTTTCTCTAGCAAGCAATTGGAAGGTAGTTCTGTGTTGACCTGATCAGGTCTGAGGTCGACATCTAACTATCTTGAAACACCTTAGTCTCCTCATTTCAGACTAAATACAGCATATTCATTCAACGCCTCTGAAACAATTCAGCGTTCTTGGATAATCTGATTTACTGCGTTTGAATTTCGAGTGGTGCTTTAGATGATTTGAGAAGTTGACGATTACAATTAGAGTTTACAGCAGATATATATACGGTGTGCCATTCTCTTTTCGTCTGTGCATTCAGATGATACTTTGAATTGTTTACATGTGTAGGCAGTTAATCATCAGAAGTCATAATCATAATCATCAGGAGGACACACGGATCTTAAACTGACGTGTACCAATACTGACCAAAGTAAGTGAACAGTAAGACAGAAAAGAAAATTCGAAAGGAGATTTAGAATAAAACTTAGAGCAGGGCAGTGAGGCTGAAGTAAAAAACATAGAGAATGCACTGAGAATGGAGATAGAAGGCAACCAAACAATCTGATGACAATGATGATGAAATTTTTACTATGGCAAATACATAGGGGTATGTTGTCAAAAGCTTTTGTAAAAATCCGGTTCAACCAGATTTAAGACAAAATTTTGGGCACAAGAAGGAGAGAAAATAGGGTCAGTAGATGAAAGAAGAGACAAAATTGAGCTATAGCTAAAAGTAAACTCAAGACAAGACGAAGAGAAATAACAAAGAGACAGGCAGACAAGACAAATTGCTGTGTGTCTCATTATCTTAATTGACATCCCGCTACTTAGCATCTTCCAAACGACCTGACGATTTTGTCAGCAACCAATCGTCTGTCCATTGCCAATTAAGTGACCCTGCCCATCTCTATCAACTCCGAATAAGTCGCAAACCTTCATAGAAAGTAGAAATTGAAATAACCTAGCTGCTCCTAGGACAGTCGGTCAACAGAATCATTGCAGTTGATCCTGATTGGAATTGAGATCCTTCGAATGAAGAGCTTCACACGACCAGCGGTTGACGGCATCACGTACAGCCTCGATCGAAACATTGTAAAGAATGTAATGTATTCAAATAAGGTCAAGTATAGCAACTTATTTTTGCTAACTTGGAACTACCATCGTCTGGCACTCTGAACCTCAAATTGCCTGTCTTGTTATGGCTGCTTGTATGAAAATACTTGGGTTATGGCTAGACTGAAACGACCTCAGAGGAACAGTCATTGCTTCATAGAATCCAATGCCGTAAGTTCCTAGCACCAGGTCTTCAAAAGTCATGACCAGCGACAGAGAATTACAAAATAGACAAATACAAACTAAAGGATCCAGTGACCCAGGATCATAAAAATGGTCAGGATTTCTAACCTAACCTCTGTAATGCGGGTAAAATGAAAATTGAAATGTTGAATATCAACATATGAATTATATTATCACACTGGACAGCGCAGTTAACTTATCATCAATAGCCCATTAGGCATTAAAAATATGTTCAATTCAATCTTCTCTTCAATCTACAATTAATGTTCGAACATCTAATCAGGTCTAGGCTACTCGAAACAGGAGAAGACAAGAACACGTCCATATAGAAATAAGATAAGAGAAAGAGAGAAAACAATAGGCCTTCGCAACAGAAAGCAGATTAACTAAGTAGAGATAGTTAAATTTGGTAAATTTAACATTTAGTAAAATACCCAAAATAATTTTTTTTAGTTATGAAGTATCATCGACAGGTCTAAATGGCAAATAACATAATAGCATAAAAATTTGTAGCTTAAGATTGATAATTCGATCTCCAAAATGAAAACATTCGATAAGAAATCGATGTTTTGAAATTTGTTAAGTCTACTTGCTACTTCTTGACGAAAATGCAATCGAAACAGAAGCTGGCCATACAGGTTTGTGAAAATTTCGCAAAAATTCGGAATTCAACCATCTTCTTCAAGATCTACGCCGCAGCTAAAGGTCAATACGCTGACGCAACCATGACGACATTTCGTTTGTCCAGCATAGATAACATGTTCATCTATATTATAAATAAGTAAGTAAATTAAGCGTATCCTTTAAACCGCTCTATGATAATATAAGTAGGCGCCTATTATACGCTATACACTTATTTAACCAACAATACTGCTTTGTGAAAGAAGGACATGCCAACGTTACAGATATACAATGATCTCACTCGCAGGGCCTAATTGCGGACTCGAGCTCTAATTGCGCCCTGTGCTTAGCATCAATCTGGCGCCCCCATATTTTGCATTTTTAATATAATAAGTAAGTAAATTAAGCATATTCTTTATATAAAATTTATTAATACACAAGAAATGATTTAACTGGTATAACCAAAGATGGTATAACTTTCACCAAAAACTTTCTTAGTTGCACTTTTTAACTTTACCTGTAATATAGTTTTTATTCTTGGAAATAGGGCCATATTTGAAGAAAGAATGAATTTATAGAATAATAAAAGTTATGTCATACTGAAATTCGCGCCCCCTCCATATTTGCGCCCTGTGCCACGGCCCCGCTGGCCCCGCCCTCGGTACGGTCCTGCTCACTCGGTTCATTAGCTCTGCGCCCCACCCCTCTTCGCTCCCTCAGCTGGATGTTGAAGATTCGTACTCCGATGTACAACCTGTAACAAAGGACCAATATACACCTTGATCTGTAGCTAGGAATAGGTAGGCCTATAATTACTATATGAAAATTATCAGAATTGTAGATAGATACTACATATAGCACCAGGATAATCAACGTGATTTTGACTTCAGACCTGCATATATCAATCAATCAATCAAAAACTACTTGATTGACCGCCCCTTCAAGATATCTACTCAGTGGAGCTCCCGCCTAACCCTCGGCTGAAAAGAGAGGCGTAAAATGAAGATGATGAGTTCTTAGGTATTTGGCGGAGCTCTATGGGAAGTCCAATCCAGATGGTAGGTCCCACGACCGAGAAAGTCCGATTCTGCATTATGGATGTGCGTGCAAAAGGGACGATCAGGTCGCCATGAATTGCAGAGCGATGTGGTCGTCGACCACTACTGGCAGTGATAGGGCGACATAGCTCCTGCAAATAGACAGGTGCAGTACCGCCAAGGCATCGCCAAACTAAGGCAGATACCCTAAATAAGATGCGCTGGGGTAGAGGCAACCAGCGCAGGATATTCCGCATGTAGGCCCTACTCTGATACTTGACCTGTTCTGGGAATCCCACCGATCATTCGGGGGGCCGCACGCAAAACCCGCTCCAAGCGCCAATCAGAACTTGAGGGAGGTCAGCATATATTGAGGAGCAATAGTCAAGGCGACTGGTAACAAAAGCATGAACCAGAGAAGCTGCGGCGCTTAGGGTAAGAGAGCGAGATATTACTCGCAATTGGCGAAGCTGGTAAAAGCAACTACGAAAGACATTATTGACATGTTGAGCAAAGGTGAGTTCTTGGTCAAGAGTGACCCCTAGCCCTCGAGCTCACTCATCGCCCACCCAAAAATTGGATATTGTAAAAGTTGGTTTATGGGCTGCGAAGCTTAATCCCATATGGGTGTGATATGGGCAGCCCAAGCCCTTGAGCCCCTCGTCGCTCACCCTAAGGTTAGATATTGCATATGTTGGTTAATGGGCTGCTAAACGCAACCCCATCTGGGCGCGATGTAGGCAGCCCAATCCACGAGCCCACTAATCGGTCACCCAAAGTCATATATTGCAAATGTTGGTTAAAAGGCTGCCAAGGGTAATCCCGTATGGGTGTGATGTAGGCAGCCTAAGCCCACGAGCCCACTCATCGCCCACCCAAAAATTAGATATTGTCAAAGTTGGCTAATGGGCTGCAAAGAGTAATCCCATATGGGTGTGATGTGGACAGCCCAAGCCCACAAGCCCACCAAAAATTTGATATTGCAAATGATGGTCAATGGACTGCTAAGCGTAATCCCATCTGGGTATGATGTTAATGGGCTGCTAAGCGTAATCCCATCTGGGTATGATGTTAATGGGCTGCTAAGCGTAATCCCATCTGGGTATGATGTTAATGGGCTGCTAAGCGTAATCCCATCTGGGTGTGATGTGGGCAGCCCATGCCCATTCCTCGCCAACTCAAAAGTCGGATATTGCAAAGTTGGTTAATGGGCTGATAAGCGCAACCCCATATGGGCAGCCCCAGCCCACAATCCCACTCAACGCCCACATTTATTGTTTTTCGAATAATAGGCTGCTCATCTCACGCCCAGATGGGCTTGACATGGGCTAGCCCCAGCCCATTTGCCCATCTAATTTGGAGATGGGCTCAATATGGGCATGTTGGCAGGGCTCTTTCTTCCTCCGCTGTTAGACTACATCTGACCTAATATCCCCTATTTTGGAATCTTCCTTACCAGTGGCGTAGGCAGGATTTCCCCAAGGGGGGGTTAGTATAGGCACTTTTGGGATAGTCATTTTCCCCTCTAGATCTACAATAAATTAGAGGGCTCAATGAGCCAGGATTTTTTTTAAATTTTAGTCTTTTTTGCACTGCAACAGTTTTTTTGTGATATTACAAACACAAATACTTTTTTTTAAATCGGCTAAGGCGCATAGCGCATAGTGATTTTATAACAATGGAAAAAAATTACAAACATATGCTCAAGCCTTAAATTTCATATGATTATAAAATAGCCCTGCCTATGCAAATCAGTCTTTGTGGCACATTGATAATGCAGATTCCATTAAAATTACAAAAATCCAAATAATTGGGACCAACTTCATTAAAAACTTTCAACTTAAGTAGAACTTTCAGGTGAACAACAGTATTAAATTATTGTCAATTTATTTTGGTCTTTAAGACTTCGATGCACACGGTGTGCAAGTGTTTAACTATAGCACCTTTAACTAAGGTGTGCAGCACACCAATGACCAGCAACAGTTTGTCTATAATGTATAGTCACTTTGTTACATTATAGCAAAGTCCAAACGCCTTTTCTGTTTCATAAATTCCTTCATTATTTCATCGGTAGTTGGAGTATGTGCGCGATGGATATTCAAAAGGGCCAGTCCATTGAGTCGTGTTTCGCTGGTAGTGTTTCGTAGATACGTTTTCAATCGTCGGAGAGTCGAAAATGACCGCTCACTGGTACATGTGGATACGGGTAGTGTAGCTAAGATTTGCAGAAGCTTTCTTATGTTTGGTTGCAATGTTGCATTACAGACAGCCAGGGCGTCTAAGGCATTTCTTGGAATATCATCTTGACTCACACGTGACAGACGACGATACCATAATTTAGTTTCTGCAATAGCTGAATCTACATCGCAATCTAGATCTTCATGATAAAACTCCACAAGATGCTTAAGGTCCTCCAACTGTTCACGAGATGGTGAATTATTCGGATCTTTAGGAAGAAGACACTGGAAGCCTTGAAGAACACTCTTGTGATCCAAGAATCTAGATTGAAGTTGACTTATGAACGAGTCCAAGAATGGAATGTAAATTGCAATTTTGTAATATTCCTCATCAGAGGTAGTTGAAATGTTGCATCGTTTAGTTTGTTTTGCAGCTTTTCTTGGTCGCTTTAATGCAAAATCATGTTTTTCTGCAACCTCAGATACAGCAACATACAACTTTTTAAATTCATCATCTGCTTCTTCTCTCAAACGTTGCACTTCTGCCATGATGTCTTCTGCTGAGTGCATGGCTTCCACAAGATCAAGGTCAATCTTTTGGAGTTCTTTACAAAGTTGCTTGCTATAGTTAAACACTTGAGCTGTGCAATGCAGAGCAATGTTGAACTCTGCTTGCTTCACGGCGCATAGAAGCTGCGTGGCTTGTGATGACGCATCTCTATCAGTCCATTCTGATATATCATCTAAGGCAGAGAAAACAGCATCTTGAAGTTCTAAAAATGCAGATACAGAGTTGTGCCTTTCGACCCATCTCGTTGCACACATCTGTGTCAATTTTGTTATATTAGACTTCGGACATGCCTCTGATATGGCCGATGATAAAACAAGTTGCCTTTTTGGTGTATTTAAGAAATTGTACACTTTTCCTATTGTGCCCCTACAATTTCGAACAGACTGGACTTCACATGCATTTGAAATTGCTATGTTCAAGCTGTGGGCAGCACAATGGACATAAATTGCTGTTGGAATTCGTGCCCTTATGTGTGTCTGAACTCCATTATACTGACCGCTCATTGCCGCTGCTCCATCGTATCCCTGCCCTCGCATTTTGCTCAAGTCTATTCCATATGAACTAAGTGCTTCGAGAATTTTGGTTGCTATGCCAATACCAGTTGCTTCAGTGAGAGGTTCAAACTGTAGAAATATTTCATTGACTATATTTGTTGAAATATCGACAAATCTAGCACAAAGGGATAACTGTTCCACTCCTGAAATATCAGCCGTTTCATCTGCCAAGATGGTAAAACAAGCAGCTTCATTTATTTGTTTCACCAGCTTCGTCAAAATGATGCTGTTGCAATCTGTAATAATATTGTTTTGTATTGTCGGACTGGTATATCGTGCATTTCCTGCACTCAAGAGAAGCAAGTTTCTTGTGTCATCATTGATACTACCACAATGTCGTAAAATTGCTCTAAAATTTCCATCGTTCTCCAGTGGTTCTTCTAGTGTTATCGGTCCAGAATCGCGGTGACCTCGTAAAGCTAGCCCTTGTCGTCCACACAGCAACACCGTTTCAATAATTGGAATTATTCTTTTCCTATTTTCCAAAGCTTGACGTTGGCTTTCCTTGTTCAACTGTATCTCGATGGGGTCCTGAATTCCAGACACAATTCCAGTCAGCATATCTGATTCTTCAATACAATTTAGGTGATACTTTTTTGTTTGATGTGCATCGAAACATTCTTTTGCATCTTTCCATTTGTTAAATTTCTTTTTGCATAGTTGGCCTAACGGCTGGCGACCTATGCCAGCTCCATCTTGAGCAAAAAGAACACAGTATTTACAAAATGCACCCTGCTCCAAGTCAGAGAATGCCAACAATTTCCACTGAGAAAACCAATGGTATTTAAAACGTAAATTTCTGTTGCCTGCCGCAAATTCATAAGTGCTGCTTGGCATCCAGATGTTGTTTAAGATATCGATTTTTTTCTCGTTTGGTACCTTCACATTGACATAATTTCCGATGTCGTTGGGATGAGTCGTTCGAATGTTTGGTGAAGGTGACAGATCAACTTCATCACGATGGCTCTCGATTGTTGCAATTGTTTCCACAACCAATGAAAGTGGAGCCACTTCTACTGAACATTCAGTTGGTAACTCAGCTGCGGCATCAGGTGGTGTACGAACACGTTTGAAATCCAAATAATTCAAAATACTATTACTCTGGCGTTTCTTAGACATGATGTTCTATTATTATTTATTTTATTTTAATCTGTACTAGTCTAGAACGTTTAATAAAAATCTTGATTTTTTGCAGCCCTGAAATACCCCCACTAAATCTAAACAATTTTCTCTAAACTTCGTCAAAGAATCAAATTACAAATTTTATATTTTATTCAAAATGTTTGTTTGTTTTCGTTAAAAACAATAAAGACGCTATATATTAAAATAATGACGTCATTAGCTGAATCCATGAAAGTACGGAGACAAGTATGGGACATCAGACAAAACTAAACAAAATAAAATTTTAAAAAAGAAATACTTAAACTTAACTTAACTTAACTTAACTTGATTTATACTGGTCTAGAAGGTCTTTCGGGACTGCAAACAACCAGTTTAATGAACTTTTATACTAACTGAAGTAACAAATGTTTTTGTTTTTGTAATGGGGAGGGGGGTTTTATCCCTCCAAACCCCCCTTGTCTACGCCACTGTTCCTTACTATGATGCCTCTACGGCTCATTTTTTATCTTCTTTTCGAGTTTTTTCCTTTCAACTTCTTTCCTCCTAATTTGCAATCCTATGTTAAACGCCGCTCTTTCTTCTGTTATTCATTTGTGTCTCCTCTTCCGTTATAACAATTGCTACCTGTTCGTTATCTTATTCTTCTTTTTCTTCTTCTTTTTCTTCTCCTTCTTCTTCTTCTTCTTCTCCTCCTCCTCCTCCTCCTTCTTCTTCTTTTTCTTCTTCTTCTTCTTCTCCTCCTCCTCATCCTCTTTTTTCGTTTTATTTTTCCTCCGTTTCTTTCTCTTACCCTCCTTCCTTTCCTTCGATCACTGCCAGTGCACACGCTAGGGCCCATATGATAGAGAGCACGAACTCAACTGATGCTCCTTCTTCTATCAGCCTTCGCTTGGCTGCAGCTGACACTGCCTAACAATCCAATACTCTACATCTGACACACGCTCCTTCTGCGCATGCGCCTCAACCGTTCGACGTTTTCGGTCTCATAAGGAGCGAACGTAGGCACTAAATCTATCGAAGGACTGGATCGGGCCAGTGACCATGGGACCAACCCATGCACCCGCTCACGAACCAAAACATGCCTACACACGTCGGTCCGTCCAGGTCCCCACGGACCGACTAAGTTCCCGATTAATTTATAACCTTCAATATCCGTAAAGACACGCACGGCGTTGCAAATCGAACTCCAGCCACCAGCGATCTGCTGCTGCTGCTGCTACTGCTGCTGCAGACCATCACTAGATATGAGAAAATATATATATATTAGAGAACGTCGGATCGTTTTTATCTAGCTATATATGTTCCCCAAGTGAGTTCTTAGTACTGGATATCGCCTTGATTGACGCTCAACTTCCACTAGCCTATACGCGCGTTGTTGTAAGGCCAACACGCGCTCATAGTCGTAGAGACCTATGGGTCAAAATGCGCACGATTTCACTCGCACACGTACGCGTATATATATATATATCTTATTTATATAATACGCTGACGCAACCATGACGACAGGATCAATATGTATAAACTTATATTTCTGTGTATATAGCGTGACCCGCAGCATGAAAAACTAGGCCGTATACCAAAACTGAGGCCTGCAGCACTGAATAGGATTATATTTATATTATGCCATAGGGGCCTATGTTAGACCCTAATGCTCTATGGTGCTGAGATTTTCCAGGGCCGTACCGAGCTATAATTGTGCCCGGTGCCTAGCTAATTGCGCCCTGTGCGTAGCATCAATCTAGCGCCTCCACATTTTGAAAATAGTGCATTTTATGGAATAATAAGTTATTCCATCCTGAAGTTTGTGCCCTTTCTACAGTTGCACCTTAGGCCTAGGCCCAGCTGTCCCCTTGGTATGGCCCTGAGACTTGCTGTCACTATTTGAACAAAAATACAAAATTTGATCTCAATATCTCCCCCAAACCTGATGAAACCTACTTCCAAAGAATGACTACCCAAACCGATGATCGAATTGGCTGGGGGTTAGGAGGGTTCGACCCATCCAAGTTATTCTTCAACCCCTCCAGTTAATTGTCAAAAATTACCTTGTGAGTCAAGAAAACCTCCTGATCAGCTTTCAGTGGTTTAATGTACATGTAACTTAACACAGCTGAGAATCAAGTTCATACACTGAAAATCTACAGTTACTTTCTATTTTAGCCCGTATACTGGTTTCGAGTTCATAAAAATTCTGGTGGGGACAAGCTAAAATTTTCAACCCCCCCCCCAGTTCAAATCTGCACAGTTGCGACTAATACAGTGTGCCCAGGTAAAGACAGGTTTTTGGCCCTAGAGAGGAGGAAGACGGCGACCGCAGGGTTCGCCAACCCCCTCTACTGGGTGTCCGAGGTGCTCCCCGAGCAAACGGCGAAGGTTTCGAGTGAATAGCTGTAAAAGTGTGCAAATGTATAAACGGAGAGACAGACACACACATTGAATCTAGATATACATGCAAATAAATAGTGTTTGTAGTACATACTCACGTGACTGACTGTGCAAACGACACTGCTACCTTTATGATATCTCGCAGGTGACATGATCCTGGCGAATAAGAAGGAAAATTTGCTTTTATGGATGTGTCGGAGGCGCGTCGTAGGTTTTTGGCCCTGGAGACCAGGATACGGGCGGCCGCAGGTTAACGAATCCCTCTACTGCATGTTCCAGGTGTTCCCCGAGCCAAAGGCAAAGGTTTCGAGTCAATAGCTCTAAAACTGTGGAAATGCATAGACGGACAGAGGGACAAACAGAATCTTCTCTTTACTTGTAAGATAGATCATCTGCTGAACTGCAGCTATAATTTTATATTATTTTATTACCAGCTTCCAGTTCTGTGGTCAGAGAAGATGCAAAGGTATTCAGAAAGAAATCCACTGTGCTAACTAACCCACGAAACTTATTATTGCTGTCGTTATCATCATAATCATCATCATCATCATCATCATCATCGTAGTCGTCGTCGTCATTATCATCATCATCCTCATCATCAAATTAATCCCATTATTAATATTCATAATATTATAACAACCAACACCAACACTACCACACACACATGACAGTTTATCAGCTGCCAAGAATAAAGATAATTTGTCAATTTTGACAGCTTAAGAACAATAATTGGAAGACAACTGAAAAGATTTACAAGAAATTCAGTAAAACTTTTAATGCATCTTTTGTGGCTGGAAAATCATTTCATATTTGTCTCTATAGGGCTTCTCAGAAGAAGTCAATCAATCAGCAACACAACATTAAAAGTCCTAAGAATTTGGAAGCAGAATAGGTGCCTGACGAATACAGCCACATCACATAAAAGGCATGAATGGTTTCATAATTAGTAAACAAATACCAATTTAAATATAAACTACTCCCAAGCACTAGTAGCACACCTGGCATAAAATTAAAATATACAATTATCTCATTGTCTGAGGCACTTAGCCATGATACTTCTACTACAAGCATGTGTTAGCATTAATAGATCTTACTTAGGCCAAAATGCATTCAGATAAGCATAGGTTGATTCGGTCAAGTCAAGTCAAGCCACTAGTGTGCTCAATATCAAACTCTAATAAGACTGGTTGAATACAGCAAGTCTCTAATATCACAACACCTTTGATATAGCACCCACATTTATCCCGTCAGAAGTTTAAAAGATAACAGCATCCCTTCCTTCCCATCACCCCAGGTGTGAAATGGACAGTACTATCACCCTCATCATTCTCACTCTGGTATTACCCATCAACATGGAGTACCCATAAAAGTCACAAAGTAGGTCTAATAAAATTCAAAAGTATTTAAAAGTACCTCTACCATTAGCCTGCCTATACAAGAAAAGAACTTCAAGTCGTGGAAACAAGAAGGTGATTGGAGGTCTAAAGTCTTAGAACATAAATGTTGTGCATTATTCAATCGTAGTTACTACTCTAAACAGCTTGCCAAGTAAAGACTTGTATGCTCTTCAAATATAAATAGGTTTCAGAACAAACTTCTGAAGACACATGCAATGCCTATATGATTTCAACTCTAAAACAAACAATCACATCTGTGCACAACTGATCCATTTGAGAGCTAAATTAGGATGAACTCAAACCATTGTGAAGACTGAGTCATCACACAAAAAGCCCTGATCAAGATTTTTCAACCAAAACTTTCTTTGAAGAACCAATAAATAAGTTGTCAAAAGAAGTCAGAAAACAAACTAAGACTTGACTGCACAAAACTCGACATTTTGTCTTATTTATTATACTTTGACGGTAAGAGAGGCACACTCGATAACAATCCACGACGTAGTTGTGATGCTATTAGGGCCGGTGGTGTCGTTGGAGGGGGATGTGCAAGAGCCGCACGCGATGTTCCAGCCCTCGGTGCATCTGAGACGTGGCGCCCCTCTGGGCTTTGAACGGAACTGCGAATTACTGGGTGAACTGGATCGATGACCTTTGGCTGCGTCTTGTCAACCTGTGGTTCAATTCTAGGATGCAGAAACAGTCGGTAAAATGTTGTTATTAATTTGCAAATAACCTGTGACTAAGCTAAATGAACAGCAATACGACTACTACATCGTTTCCGCTAATAAGAACCTGATCTTAAAATAGCCAAAATCAGATTTCCTTTAGTGCTTTTTCTACAATTTTCCTAGAAGCATAACAATATAATTGTAAACCTATATAGCACCTCTTCACACAGATGGCTTATGGTGAGCATGCCCTCTAAATGGCTGATCACAGAGACTAGCTGACACAATGACTGACTTCTTTTGACCAACTGTTTGAGTAAATGAGTGTTAGAGCTAGTTATTGAGCAAGTAACTGACTGAACAATGATTTACAGACTGATATGACGTTAGTGATAACCATACCTGAATTTCCTCCTTGCAGTCACCACTGGCCCACTGATTGGCCGAAGAGGTTCCGTGTATTTTCTGGTCATAGATGATGGGGGAACTGGACCGTAGACACTGGACAATCCACCATAACTCTGCCGCTCTTCAGATCCTGGAAGAGTGGAAGAGAAACTGCGACTTAAGAAGAGACTGTCAGTGGGTGAATCAAACATTTCCAGCTCATCTTCCTCGATTTCAACTGATTCGTCTGTCGTCTGATGAGTACTCTGGAGTGACTGGAGGGAACCGATGCCAGAGTCGATTCTTCGAGGACTGTACATACGCGTTCTCTGTTCTGAAAGCGTTAAGAAGCCAGCATTTGGCATAGATAGACAACAATTAGATTCTGTCGTTTCTGCTAAATTGTTACGTATTATCAGCAGTAATCCGGTGGGTAACAGAGTCATTAACATTTATTTGTATTAGTTCTGGAGCTATTAATTTGCACCTCAGCTGTTTGTCAATAGCTTTATTCAGATAAAACACTGTTTCATAAGAGATCATTAATTGATGGGTCTACGTACTTTTGCATGAGCTTCTGTTGTAGTCTCCAAATGCATTTACAATGTGCGCTAGTGCGCTTTGCAGACTCTGTTTTTCTTAAAGTGCTCTTATTATGTGATGTACGTACCTAAAAGGTACGTTTCTAATATGTAAATTTTCTACCTGAGTTCATTAACAAAGCTTAGTCACCTGTTCTGGTTGGTGGAATGTGTCTGGTGAACAGTTGATCTGCATCTGATGCACCTGTGTAGCATCCATCAGTTGGTTTCATTCCTTCCATCGATTCTTCCCCCTCAGCACAAGACAGATCTTCACTGTCAGCATCTGATGACGTACCAGACACTTCGTCGTACTCTATCTTCAGTATCTGTGGTGCTTTAGTTTTCTCGATTTCCTCAACCCTCCTAAAGAATATAAATACATATATAATTATAATATATGTAACACGTTTATAAACATTTTAAATAACCAACTTGTAATTACAGTAGTCTCATTTCCACAAATTAATAATTATCTCGAGTGTTAGCTCAGAGGTGTCAAAGAGCTGGCCCATGGGCCACATCTGGTCCACCAACGTTGTTTTTCTCACCAGTTGCGCCTAAAGACAGACCAATGTGAATTTTGTGACTGATGAAGAAGATCAAAATTTTCATTTTTAGCTTAATTTGACTGTTTGTATACTAAAAATGCACCATTTAACAATTTCTTTGCCACACTTTTGTGAGTACGAGCTCACCAGACTCACCGACCCTCCACCCAGACCCATACCCCTCAAACACTTAAGCTCCTTTAGCACCCAGGCCAACCACAGTTGTTTCAGCTTACTTATCCTCCATTGCTTGACTTCTGGTTTCTCTGACTTGTCAGATTTTGACCCGTCTTCTCTAATCGATTACGAGAAGTGACAATCGATGAATGCTTTATGCATTACAGTAGCAGGACTACAGAAGTCATTACCTCATATTATAATTCCTGCCTCATTTCCAACTTCTATATTACTTCTCACCATTTATATATACATATACATGTATATATACTTTTCACATATCTTTTTCCATTAATCTTCTTCTTTTCTAAATCTGTAATATCTCTAATGTAGCACGGTGGTCAATCAGTTAGAGCGGTCGGCCTGTAACACGAAGAGTGCGCCGAGTGAGCGGGTTCGAGCCTCGTCCGAGGCGTCAGTCACTGTGTAGGGACTTTGAGCAAGTCCTTTGTGCACAATTGCTCTGCAGCACAACTGCAATTGTGCCATTGAGGCGTGTGTGTGCACTTCTTAACAAAACATGTTAGAAGAAGAGCAGTAACAAATTTCGGTAATAAATAAGTGAATAATGTTAGTCTGACTTTTTCCCTACTTGCTCATCACCCCATCCTCCAGCCCTGTCCTCTCTTTTGCTCCTCTCTTGATCCTACCTTCGATGACCCTCCTTCCACTGCATCAGTTCCACTGAGAGCTGTCTCATTGTCTCATTGTCTTCAAGCTGAGTGTCGAACGTGTGTTCTGGCTTGTGACCAAACTGATACAAAACAAAAGAAACGAAATCCAACTGAATGATAAAAAGCAAGATATCACCATCCAATCTTACTTTCTAGTCTCAGATTAAAAATGCATCTTAACAGATTTCCAGTCTCCATCTGAATCTTCACTTGGTAGCTCTATCTCATGGAGACTCAGGCAGTGCTTATCAATAAGCTAGTGACATGCACTTGGTTTATAGTAGCATTTTATCAACTTTCAGATTATAATTATAAATTATAAATAACAAGACAAATACTTGGCAGAGTGTAATAAAAGCAATTAAAACCAATGCAGTTTATTGTTAAAGTGTTAATGAAAACTGTAAAATATAACTAATATTATATTTAGAAACAAGATTACTAATAAGTCATTATAACATTATAATCCACAAAGTCGTTCAAAATAACATTGATTGAATAGAAACATGTACTAGGTGTGGATGCAGTTTAGCTGAATTCATCTTAGGCCTACATTACTAGCTATTGTTCTAAGGTGAACAAATTAGGTAAGGATGCAGGTTAGCTTACCTTATCTTACACTACTGACTATTTATTGTTCTATGATGAGCACAATTACACAGCAATTGCCAATTGCAACTTTAAGCCCGCATTGGTTTAAAAAGATTCATAAAGCCAGTCAGATGAAACACATTATGGTAAACTATTAACTAAAGACTGTTTTCTTATCTATTATGCCTGCTGCGTCTTCATTTACCTTAGAGAGAAGTTGCTCCGCCTGTCTGGCAGTGACATCGTTGGCTTTCTGTCGTCGGTTCCTCAACGCTCGAGACAGACTCCCACAGACAATACTTCCAGAAGTCAACTCACATGATGGGTCATCATCACCATCTGAGTATAGAAATCACAATCAGATTCAGGCAATGGTAAGAATCTAGTCAGATTTCAATTTGAAAAGCTTTTTGCAGAAAATAGTCATAGTTATGCCATAAAAAACAGGTTTCCCTGTACATAGCATCATCTGCCAACCACTGATAGACTCCACTGGTAAGTCCTACAAAGCGAGAATTCACCATTGGAGACTTTGAACATCATTTCATCTTAGGACATCGTAGGACATTCTCATTTTCAACTCTAACAAAGCTTTAGCCAGAAAAGAGCGCCTGCAAAGAGTTCTTTAAAGGCGCAATTAAATAGTCTTACAAAACATTGCAGTCTTAAAAGAACTGTTCTTGAGCCTTTATAAAACAGAGATGCCTAAGCACCAGCAAAAATGTTGGCTTCCACGACCTAGGCCTACTTGTTCTGGGTCTGAGGTAATTTTTGTATCTTCTTTAGATGCAATAAAAAATCTAAAGATAGAAACAGATCTTAAGTATATTTTATATTTAATTGATCAAATATAACAATCAGATCACAGAGACTAGGATTGGACTTAACCCGGTTGAGTCGAATGTGAATTTCCAGATCCGGTTGACCCTGTCCCAGAGCAGCTGGATCCTGGCCTACCACCAGTGGATCTTCCTGCTTGGCTGCTTCCGGGTCGGATGCCTGAGGCACTGTAGGGCTTGAGGGCTGAGCCAGGGCGGTAGGTGGTTCCTGTCTGTGGCCTAGACGATGTTCCAGGTCGTCCTGCGTATAGAAGATCAAAATACAAATCACCATGATCACCATATTTAACCCACACAGAATGCATCCTACATGAAGCTGTACAACCAGTAAAGAGCAGAACTTGTTCAGTTCAGCTGAAAGATTTATCAACTTCAAGACCACATCTTCAACAACTTCTTATGTTTGACACAGAATAAATGCTTCATTTGTAATTAATTTAAAAGATCATTTTGATTGACAATAATTTCAATTTCGCAAACATTTAGTGATTTATATCATGCAGAGCATGAAATCCATGATTATAATCCTTCTATTTCATTTGAACTACCGGGTAGCCTCATAATACACAAAGGAACAATACCATCAACTGTTCAGATCAACAATGAATCACCTGAATGTGGAGATATTGTAAAAAACAATGCATACAATGCCATCAAGTAACATAGTACAAGAATCCAATCACAAGGTGGAGATAAATTGGGAATGGGGAGTGGCCCGGACAGCAGGGTGGAGTCATTTCCGTCTGCTTAGCCCAGAGGCAATCAAGACAGATGTTGCTGCGCTGAATGAAATACCAGGCTATGGCTAAACCAATTGACCTGTGGTGAGCCATAAAAGACATGGGCATAATGAGCGGGAATACAGATGAGCTATGGCAGCAGTAAACTCCGACGTGATCAAAATACTGATGGCAAGGATCACTCTCCAATCAGTGAAGTCAACATGTATTGGTCTGACATACGATACATAATAAAAGAATTTTCAGGTTGTCCAACATTTGTCATAGAATAGAAATGTTAAAATAGAAGGTAGAAAAAGCAGCATATTTAAAATTGGAAACTAAAGCACATGTCACATATATTTTTCTTACTACATTTATTGCAACATATTAACTTAGATTCGGATTAACTCATTGATAACTGCATCGTCATCTTGTTCCTTGTGCTCTGCTTATCAGAATGCTCTTGTCGTGCCTAAAACTAGGACTGCCTCAGCCTAGCACCGAGTGTCTTCTGTAGTGGTCCCTCTGCTTGGAATGACTTTTGCCACACTAAAGGCTAAACTAATGACAGGCAGTCTCTCCTTTATTTTTCTTCTAGGTTTTGTGCTGAGAGCATTTCTGAATAGATATTCTGTGAGCAGCACTAAAAATAAATCTGTAAATACCATATATACGATACAAAATACGATATGATATACAATATGATATACAATACTAACAATATGATATACAATACAAAATGATAGGATATGATAGCTGGCACTTTTTATACAGAAGTATTAATGGTCAAGAGTTGGGAAAAAAATTATAAGACATCTATGATCTCAAAAGCAACATAGTATAAGAATCCAATCACAAGGTGGAGATAAATTGGGAATGGCGAGTGTTCAATGGAAATAACTTAATAGTGCCCATGCATACATATATTAGTCACAAGCAAGCAAGTGATAACCAGCCTGTACATACAAGTTTTTAGCTATGGCAATAATATTGGACATTTCTCACCAAATCTGATAGCCTACAAAGTATTAGAAGTTGTAACACTGTAAAACACGAGGAATATCCATGAATTGAAGTTTACAATATCCAGTAGAAAGTGTAAAAGGTAAGAAATCGTTCTCAATCTACAAACCTCCAGTTTCTAAAGACTCATCCAGCAAAATGACGGGGCATTCGACCATGAGTTCATCAAGCAGTTTCCAGTCCTCATCGAAAACAGATGGAGTGGATCGTGCTTCGACCATTTCCTCCTCCAGCAGTGGCTCATCATCCAATGTCACCAAATGTGGAATCAGCCTTTTGACCGTCTGCCGATAATTATACTCTGGCTGGAAAAGCCAAAAACTATTCCAATGAATTCTGAATTAATCAACATAGCCCAAACTTGAAACACCAAAAACACACACGTGGATAAAGATAGCAATTCTAGGTTGAACTTGATGAGATCAATACTCTCTTTTTCAGCCGGTCGCCTTTTACCACATATTGTAGGAGCAACATTTATTCAATTTGTCAAATGGCATTTTAAAACAACTTGATATGTCATTACATCTCATAGGTAAAATGCAGTTACATACCTTGCTCAATTACAATAAAGATATTCATGAAAATCTGATAATTCGTTGTTGGTATATGTACACCATGTGGCTGTGTGACCAATTGGTTAGAGTGGCCGGCCCATAACACTCAGCGTGCGCTGAGTGATCGGGTTCGACCCTCATCCGAAGCGTCAGTCACTGTGTAGGAACCTTGAGCAAGTTCTTTGTGCACAATTGCTCTGCAGTACAACTGCAATCGCACTGTTGAGGCGTGTGCACTTCTAAGCAAAAGTTGTTGGAAGACGGACGATATCAAATTTCAAGAATTTAAATTTACAAAAGGAATGGCCGTCTAGTCATTTTATTGCAATTGCTGTGTTAAACTGAATACATAATTTCACCATACACAGTGTCACCAATAATGAGCACAGTTGATGAAGTCATCTTAAAAAACGGATATTATCTAAAATTGCTTTACTTTATGATATTTACATTTATTATAGATAATACAAGGAATGTAGGCCTACTAACATAAACAAAAGGCACCATAAACTGAAGATTTTTCAGCTGCAGAGTGATCAATGCATGCAACGAGCAATGCGAGGAAACTGTTTTGGTGAAGCCACTCAACATCTTCAATGTAAAGCTTGCACAGTTTGGAAACAAAGATACTTATTAGTGATTCTCACACAGGCTGTAGTCTTCTGATCCATGTTAAACCCTATCATGTGTTGTTAATTCACGATTTCATGCATCTAATTCATATAAATACAGAGACTTACATCTGCCTCAGATGGACTGGCAGCAACACAAACTGGGTTGCCTTCAAGTGTGAGACTGGACAGCTTCTGACAAAGCATAAGGAAGGTCAGCTGAGAAATGTCGCTGATGTTATTTCTACGGAAATCAAAACAAAAAGTGAAACAGACAGAAATAATTTAATATCTAAGCTGCACTGTATCAATCAGGTGAACTTTCCTAAATGAGGTCATGGTTACACAGGCTGTATCGTGTCATAGTTCACAACAAGCTAGAACTGCACACTGCTAGAGTGTGACAAGGTGGTCAATTCAGTTAGTGGATTGGGTTTGTACAATGATTTCAGGTTTCATCCCACCATGTTGACTCTTGTAATGACCTCAGGCAAGTTGTTTCCACAGAGGCACCTTTATACAATAAAGCAAAATTGCAAGTATGCAAGCTTATATCTGGACTTCACAAACCACATTTTAGGAATGCTTCAAAGCACTATGAACTATGAAAGCTGTCTAAGGGATCTGAACAGGTGTGGCTAAGCATAGCTATAAAGATAAGTGGAGCATAGTTTATGTCAGTTGGATGATTGCTCCAAAAGGAAGGACCAGCGCACAAGAGTGCATGGCGCTCTCGTGTTGGTGGCTGAATGACACTACCAACAACCTGACTGAGCTGAAATACAAACCATGTACGAGTAATGGAGAAAAGTATGTAGAGAAGTGGTTCAAGGACGAAACCTCAAACAGATCAGGCACCAAATCTGAACTCATTAATGTCATCATTAACTGCTCTGTAATTTAATTATGTCCTCATTACATAGTTCAGATAGATGTGTACATTAAAGCCAAGACTTAGGAATCATTAAGAACTGTAAGAACAGACAGAAAGCAGAAACTTTTGACATAAGCTTGAAAGTTAGTCTTGATATGAGGGTTGCAACATCAGAAGGAAGAGGTTCCAGATGGAAGAACCAGTAGCTTTAATTGAATGCCTGCATAAGAAAGACCTTTTGTACCATCCTAAGCAGAGAAGTAAGAACAGAGCGTGCAGCGCATTATCTCCAGAATGGATACGAATGGATATGGATTCATTACTTCTAGCTGAAGCATCACAGAGCAGGATATAAGTATCCATTGTCCCTGGTCACTGTCCTCTGCGACAGCACACGGAGACTGGTCATTCCCAAGATCCAAACTACCATCGATATAATTTCAGGTTGTTGGCCCTGTCTATGGAATACCCTTCCTGTTGGTCTCCAAAGGGAGCTTCTTTCTCTGTTTTCTTTTCTTTTTCTCAAACGTTTGATGACTGCACTATTTCCAACTAGTTCTGAGTCATCGAAATGTCAGCACCTGTGCTGAGTTCACCTGGAAGTGGTTGGTGCTTTATAAGTTTCCAATAACAATCATAATGGCAGAGTGCCTCCCCATGTTCCATGGTGGACATGGAGGCCATAATTTTATTCGTACTCTAAATGACTGTGTAAAAGACTTTGAAATAATATTACTAAGACAGGTGACTAAGAAAAGTTTCAAAACATTGGCACTTAGTTTTTTTGGTGAATAGCATAATTTTCAATAATGTGCCTTTACCAGTTATTCCTAAGATTGTAATTCTTTACATTACTTTAAATTACTACTCTGTCAGCTTAGAGGTTCCCAAGTGCTAATGTAATATATAGGCTACCAGCAATGGATTAATATGCCCAGCTTAGATGAAACTAAACGGCTCAACCGTGAAACCTTTCTTAAGATAAAAACAAGAATATGCATACATACCCTTCAATATCTAATATCTGCAGATTTTCCAGCATGCCACATGGGCTGAGATCAGATATTTCATTATAGGCCATGTATAGTTCTTGGAGGTTGACCATTGCAGCAACGCCATCCAGGTCCTCAGTCCCACACCTTGCCATCCACAAAATTCGAAGGTTATTGAGGCTGCTGCCAAGGTCCCTGTGAAATATGACATGCAAAATAAGAGCATGGCTTCAAGGTTAAAAGATCTGAGCTACTATCTCTGTATTCAATTATTTGCAATACTTGCATATGTAAAATCACAGCAGATTTAAATGTGTCAACATGCAACCTAAACAACATGTGGCATATCACATAGAAAATGTTCTGAATGTCAGTTTACAAATGTTGAAGGATTTAAACTTGTCCTTTCATCTGAGAAAAGCTAACTGCTACTTCTAATTGAACCCATGTCATTCATATACCCATGCCTAACTATGTTTCATGACAACATGCCAATAGAACACAAGAAAATACAGCAATTGTATTCAGAAGGATAAAATTGCATGTCAGAGCATCATGATAGGGACAGCTCCCAAGAAGCAAACGAGGGGCCCTGAAATAACATGAACCCCAGAGTCGATATAAGGTGTATTACCTCATGCTAATGATAATACTGTTGGATAGTTTGAGCTGGGTTAGGTTCTGCAGATGCATTCCAAAATTGCCAAGACTTGTCTCACGTGAGTCGACCTTCATTTCCAAGAAATGTACCTTTTCCAGGTCATCCACTCCAGTCAACGCTCGCTGTACAACAGAATGCAAAAAGCCCAGAAATCTGTCGAATTGCAACTCAGAGATTCAACGTTATCCATCAATCATGAATTAAACCTGTACACAAACATGATGGCACATGTGCCAAAGCAAAACACTTCAAGGCATAACATATATACTAGAAACAAGATGACAAAAAAACTACGAGATACGATCACAATTATAGCACCGTGAAAAATAACTGAAATAACTTCTTTTTATATTCTTCTATTCATAGGAATATCTGTGCACTGTCTCAAAAGCATAGCACCAATAAAAAATAATCTTTCAAACAGAATAGCATTAAGGGAAATGGACTGACTAAATTTCAAGTACAAAGCACAGCAGTGAACTGAGGTCGATCGGCAGAATTTCCCAAAAGTTCTGAAGTCCATCCTTTGTTTAGAGGATAATGTTTCATCCTAAACAAGTAATCTTCAAAGAATCCACAAATGAGTTCTGACAGTTGATAAAACAATGGAATCTTGGGTCAAAGTTCTGATCCGGAGGAATTCTCATCTGGAGGGGTTCCAAATAAATATAAATTTTACCTTACCACAATCAAATACAAGATACATTTGTCTGATAGCACAAGTCTTAGTTCTGAATTATAATACAAAAGTAAAACTACAGAATGACATTTGAGAATATTAACACCAAGGTTAAATATAAATGCTTGCCTTGCGATCTGGAATGGACTACCTGTAGGATTATGTCTAATGCCTACAACTCATGACGCCACTTTCTGCTCCAACCTAAAGACTGGTCTCCTTAGCTGGGCTAGGGTCGGGAGCGCTCATGAGCAAATTATCTTGAAGGGGCGCTACGCAAATCTCTTAAATGAAATGCACTGAATAAACAAATAACTATATATCATTGTGTAAAAGTCAAGAAATAATAAACACCTCTTACCATAATCTATGTTTTATATCCAATATAAACAGTCTACTTCTTTATGAATTTTAACAGCTCATCTTTTAAACTATGAGTAAAGCTTTCAAAAACGAAAACCGATATAAAGCCCGAGAAAGAAGCTTTCTCTGGAAACTTCATTATGAGTCAATTGCCAAAATTGGAAATGGAAATTTAAAACTGAATGTGGCAGAACAATTTACAAAATTTATATCAGTTTAAAAGTTTCTGTTCATTGTGAAGATTTGAGACGGTAAAAAAAATTAATGAATTGGAATGTGCTCCAGTAGAAAGTCTCTTTGACGGTTCAGATAGGTGCAAGTGGTGCGTACCAAATTGTCAGCACAAATCCTCACCAGTTTCTGAGGAGCCAGATAGCCCTCTAACAAATTCACCGATTCATCAATATGCGCTGGATCCGGGTTGCTGCGTGCATCATGGTACTCTGTGATCTGTACACCTCTGGCAAGACCAGTGGATGGTCTAGAAATATTCGACTCAGCAGCAGAAGGTTTAATTGTTGGATGCGTTGCTTGAAATCGGTCATTTGGCTTAGACTCCATCTTAAGCATACTAAAAGAAACAGTTTTCTGTCATGTCACAGTAGCCTATGTGCCAATCACTGTTCTGCTATAAAAAACACATTCTGTCTTAACACTTGGTTTAATAACCAGCACTTACTCAAATGTATGAGAAATCAATCTGGCTGGTCATTAGAGGATTAAACAATAGTCAACAATAATTTTATTAGAAACAGGAAGCTTTTGTCCTTATTCTTCATGCAACCTCTTTGGCTGTGCACAGATGAACATCATGCATTCATCAGTCATGTAAATAACTGAAATCTCTTACTGGTCGTATATCAATTTAGTCTGCTATAATATTCTTGTCTAAAATACTTAGTTTCATTGCAAACAGCATGCACAATGTGGTGACGGTAATTGCAGTTTAACAACACTGTGTGATAAAATAGATCATTAGCATCGCCCTCCTCTTTATCCAGGCATGGGATGTTGGACTGCAAGTAGTGGTGGATGATTTATGCACAATGTAGTGTACACTGCAGGCCAATTACTTTGAACAGTGGACAGGTTTGTTGTAAAAGCAAGCATCATTTTACATGTAATAACTACCACTGGAGTTTTCTTTCACAAGCAGCAACGAACCATGCATTCATGTATACTAGTTGCCTCATTTGCTTTTGTTACCATAGCTTTTAATAGCCCACAGACCATTAAGTAGTTCACTGTCGTGTTCAGATGGCAAACCATTAGAATTAACACTTTCTGAAAGCCTGCTTACCAACAGACGACAGATGAATGGTTTACCAGTACGGATGACGCCGCTAAGAACTACGTAGAAAACAATGCTACATATGCAGAAAATGCACAATCCTCAGTCAGAGTTTTGGTCATGAACGCTATAGTATACTAGGCATGTCAGTTATTTGACTGCGCTACGATATAAATGAACTAGTGGCTAGTTTTATGTACACACATATATATCTACACCAGAAAATTTCTCTGAGTAATTTCTGCTAATATTAGTGGCAACTCTATAGGTTTTCCTAATCATTTGCGAACGTGTCAGCTTCATTAGCAACCACGATAATTATCCCAGCAGTCGCCATCTTGAAATGCTATGTTCCCAACAACAGCAACCACAGTTACTACGCTAGTACGTTCATATAGCGCATTTCTTAAAACAGTAAGTGCATTGAATCCCATTGATATGCATGTAAGCCTTACATAAAATTGTAGGGTTTCACCCAGCCAAATAAGATTGGTCGCAAAACACATAAACAGAGACAGTTGCAGTTTACTGGGAATGCAGCATGAAATTGTATTTTATGCATAGTCATTAAAAGTAAGATCACAGCTGTTTCATCTTATATATATATATATATATATATATATATATATATATATATATATATATATATCAGTGAAATCTAATAAAATGAATACTTATCAGAAAGAGCTTCATGAGTATGCCTTTTCTGTAGTGTTGTTTTAATGTTTTAATTTTAGTTTTAGTTATGATTGTTAGTCTTCATTTTTAGTTTTAGTAACAATTATTTCTCAGTTATAGTTTTAGTTTTCGTTGTAGTTTCTATGTCTCAATTATAGTTAGTTTTAGTTTTTTCAAATAAAGTTTTAGTTTTAGGTTGCTGATTTTAGTTTGGTTAAGTCAATTATAGTTTAGCTTAGGTATGCTAGTTACAACTTTAGTAATTTAATATCAATTTAAGTTATAACAATAAATTCTTTAATTCTAATTAAATACTAATCAATCGTCAATGGTAGACCATAATTATTATGGTCTACCATTGACATTCGTCAAACGTGAGGCCAAAGATGAAATGAAAATTTCAACATTTCTTAATTAATTAAGTGAACTTCACGCAGTAAGTATCATACATTTTTGCAAAATAAAAAATATAGGATTTGAATTCGCGGTAAACAGTAACCGGAAGTAGACACATCTAATTCTCCTCGTGTGTCTTAGAGGAGGTACCGTATAGTATCTAGATCCTAACGAGACCCACAACTCCAAAATCTGGGAGCATGTATGTATAAAGGCCTCTATTAGGCAATTTACATGGCGCCTTATAAGAACCTCTCGAAGGTGCTAAACGTAGCTACCCAATAGATCTAAACAAATGCGATTTGAGTAATTTAGAAAAGTTGGCTGCAAGCAGTGCAATGTTGCGAAGTTGTAACAGAAGAGCGTTACAGTATGATGGTCCAATGCATGATAAGCCATGGTTTGTCCGCATCGATGTACGGGAGCGCGGGACCATCAAGTCCCCACAAGCCGCAGCACGCAAGGATGGATGACCTGGCTGGCTGGAGACGGGAAGACAGAGCTCTCTGATGTCTTCTGGAGTCTTGCCGACCACCGATGTCCGTCCCATGAGGATGATCTTGAATGTGATCCTATTATTAACCGGGAACAAGTGCAGTGTGTCACGCATATAGCTTGAATTATGCGAGTATTTTGGCAGCTTGGCAACGAATCGAGTGGCGCAGTTGAGAACGGATTGAAGCTGTCTTATCCGGAACTTTGGCAGACCCGCACGGACACCATTGCAGAAGTCCAGGCGAGGCAGCGAGAAGGAGTGGACAATTAAGAGTTATAGCGGCGTCAATTGACAGATTTCGCCGAATGACTCTAATCTGGCGCATTTGATAAAAGCAAGACCTGCACAGGGAACTGACATGTTCCTCCAAGGACAGGTCTTGATCCAGAAGAACTCATAGGTCCCGGACGACACGTTGAACCTTCCAATGAGGAAATGCTGCTTTAATCGCCTCCTTATCGACCCTCGAACGCGCTTCTCTCATGTCCAGACACAAAAATTCAGTTTTATCCGGGTTCAATCTTAGCCGATTGGAGGACATCCAAATCTGCACATACACGACAATTGCCAAGTTTTTTTACACGCACTCCAGTGCCTCAGATGGGCGGCATGTCAAGTACAGTTGGGAGTCGTCGGCATATTGACGAACCCGGTCTCCAAGAGCACATTTTATCAGTTGTTAAAGTGGTTTGGGTGAGCAGTGGGAACTCTAAAGTTCGAGTTGACTCAATAGGAGACAGGACCATCAATGTCTACAGTCTACCTCTAACCAGGCCTTATGCAAATTTAAGAATTGTATTCTTCGATGAAACTGCATTCCACATATTAAAAATGTAAAAGAGAATGCATTAAAAAAATTAAAATAATTTACATTGGTTTATTAACATGTATCATCTTTCTTTCCCTAAAAATAAATATGAATCCTGCAGATTTTTGAATAAATAGATATACATGTATACAGCCTAATGTCTATAATGTGTCGAGTTCAAACTCAAAGAGCAAGGGTTCGGATCTCACATACAATTAGGCCTATATTGAGCTAGTCAAATAGCCAACTGTAGCTACATGGGCCTAAAAAAAGAGAAAATATTTAAGATATTCTATTCAGTCTATGATGTTGTCTACACACGAAAAACTCAATAGACAGCTGTAACCTGAGTGATGTGCAGAATTAATATATTCATTTTACTGAACCCCTTTCACACTCTCCGTTCTTAGCCTACTGGTTAAGGTGTTTATTCGATTCAGCAACTCTTGGAAATGATCAGCAACCCTGCTCTACTATCTTAATAATCTCGATAATCTTGCTCCACAGCAGTATATTGACGTAGGAACTTGCCACGTAAATGGACAAGTTATCTCTCACCCCTCAGGGTCGATATCATTTGGCCAAAGATCAGACACTTATAACTACACAGATCCTTCTTCGAATCTGCCAACAGTTTTTTGTCATGCCGTCTACCAATGCTTGGTAAAACTGGCATCGATAAGTTTCCCTCTCTTTCCCGCTGCAAGTAGCAAACGATACACCTTTGAAAGCTCTTGCATCTGCAGCCTGGCCAGCTTCGGCATAGTACTGTCCACTCAGTCATAAAATTTCTAGCTGTAATGACTTCGAGTCGTCTTGTCAGGTCTCAGGAGTAGATGATCAACAGGAAGAGTGATATAAACTATCTGCAATGCTAAGGACAAATCGGCCAACTCTTCCAGAGCATCATACACGAGTCCAAAATTCTTTGTGAAAACAGGGTTAGCCAGTTTCATGACCGTTCCCAACTATTTCTGCTGCTCTAAACCAGCTCTCCTACTACGAGTTCGCTGATCAATTGCTGAAATAATTGTGCAAACAAACTGTAGGATTGCCGAACATCTCTAACCAAGACCAAGAGCTTACATTTGCACCTCACAATCACCGTCTCCTGTGTCACTGTGTGATTCATGCTAAAAGTTGCGTCAGCTCCGCACTGTTATTCGCTTGATAACTCCAGACGCCACAGCTACACCTGTCCACTCCTTCATCAAATTACTGCGACTCACTCTATATCGGCCTCCAAACTGGGCGGTTGCGGTGCTTGGACCGGGTCCTGCGTTCTGCTGCACGTCTTGTCGGTTGCATTCCGAAATGTGGCCACGTCTCCGGTTAGATGCTGGATGCGCTCCTCTAGCTACTCCTCCAGCAGCGATTCTCGTACCCCAGCATCGCTCTGGTAGTCCTTTCCTCCTTGCCAGGTCTCGTCTACGCCGATCTTCGCAAATTCTGACACGCATCTTTTGTATATATTGGACAGGAACGCGCATCTCAATCGGTAGGTGGCGTAGTACGTGTTTGAAATAAAATAATAATAATTGGTATTATTGTGGTGGCCTATTTATGAATTGTCAACGTATTCATTTGTTGACTAAACGAAGCTGCACCCTTTCTGTGTAATGATTGATGTGAAATTAATCTTAATTAAATCTAAAATTGTAAGCTCTTTTAGAGGTGTCGCGCACACGAATCGCCAGGTGGCATCGTACATGTGTTTATTGAATTTACAATAATAATTATGATTGCTATTACTACTGTAACTTATTTACCATTTAACACTGCTATTTTGTGAGTAAATAAAACTACTTTCCTTTAAGTCCAATAATTGATTGCCAATAATAAGGCGCAGCTGACAGTAGATTAAGGTATTTATACTCTTAGACACCTTTATTTAAAGAGGTATTGATAGGATATCATATAAGTTGTGCAACGCATTCATGATATAGTTGGGAGTGGACGGGTTGATAGCACACATTCTGAGGATAGGCCCTATGGTCCAGTAAATGCACAATTGCATTTGAGGAGGAATGTGTAGCGGTTCCCCGGCTTTTGCAAAGCTTTCGTTTTGACGTTTCAATTTCTTGTTGAAGAAAGCTTCGATTTTTCTGTTCAAAAATAATCATTGATGGACAAAGATAGCGATGCAGAAATTAATACTAGAAGAACTTTATTCTGCAGAGGTATTGCATGGGTTACAATAAAGTGCCTGTTTCGTCCTTTCTCAAGACGAATTTCTTTTATCTGGAAGCAATTGATGTGCGCTAACAGAGGCGCTATATAAATAAAGAGATTTAAATACAATACAATGCAATATGTGATGGCTACCGTACCTGACTTCAAGGAGAGTAGGCCAACACTTCTGCCAATGTCCCTCAACTTCCACTCCCTTTCACCATCTATTATCCTCTTCCACGTCCCCTCCTCTTTCTTTCTATTCTCATGGATCCTCTCCTTCCGCTGTCTATTGCTATCCATTGTATTCTCATTTAATTCCCATGCTAATGCTAACCCCCTCATCTTTCCCTCCTCCCCTTCACTACCCTCAAAATTTATCTCCATCTGCCTCTCATTCATTACTCACCTGCCCATCCTCTCCGATTTCAACACTTCGTCCCATTTCCATACTCCTCGCTTATTACTCCCATCCTCATTAGCCCTTCCCTCCGTTCTAATCCTCGCCCATCTTCCGTTCTCCACCACTCCTCATCATTCTCTGCCCTCTCCATTATTGTAGTGATCTGTTAACATACCCAGTTTAAGGCCTTATATGCCCACATGTCGTTAATGTAAAGCTGCTTACAAGCGGACAGCAAACACACTGTAATAAGTAATTCTAAATAAGAGTCATGAATTAGTTGTCGTTACCGAACGGACGTTCCAAAGAAGAGTTTTATTGGAACATGTGCGTTCCGAGGGTTCCATTGCATTGTGAGCAGTGGGAACGCATACACAGGATTTAGAGAGCAGTGGGAACGCCGTTCCCACGTGTTCCCATCCACTTTAAACCCTGCATATTGTATGATCTTTGTTAAATCATCAAGTCACGCATCAATGCATTGTACGACTAACCATCCTAGCGTATAACAAAACTATAAATAAATAATAATAAAATTACATAATGTGATAAAAAAAATAATATTAAGAAAAACCTTTATTATTTGACTCACATTGAGACATAAAAACTGTTAATGAGATGGCAGGGCTTGCATTCTGGTCAGATGCATACGCCTAAGTCAATACGTGGGCTGATGATGGTTAGACGCAAACTTAAGTCATAATTTACACAGAGCCTATTCCTATAATTATTTAGTCTTGAGTGTAATCGTAGCTGAACAGCCGGTCTCACAGATGTGTGAGTAGTTTAAAATGGCAGCAACACTGACAAGGCAATGATCTAGGCCTATAGAAAATATAGCGCATTACATTCACGTGACAATATTTTTCAGTGGAAAAAATGCGATTTCAAAGAAAAGTTGGCGACCCACTTGGATATCCTTTGCGACCCACTTGCGGGTCGCGACCCACAGGTTGAGAATCACTGCTGTATGGTATAACGTCACATCATCTGCAGAATTATGTACAAATCATGCAAACAACGAATAGGCGCCTAACAAAGGAACATTTTCAAGCAGAAATATTTTTTTCATTCCGGCTAAATATCGTTTTAGTTTTTGTTGCATCTAATTTCGTTTCGTTTTAGTTTTCACAAATTTCGTTTTAGTTTTAGTTGATTTCAAAATTTAGTTTCAGTTTCAGTTTTCGTTAACGAAAACGTTTAAATTTCGTTAATTGACATTTTCGTTTTCGTGTTCGTTAACGAAAACAACACTACTTTTCTGCCTCTACCAAATATATTTGATGCAGTCAATTTGGCCTTAAGCCCTAGATGAAACGTATTCTCTTCCAGGCCAAATTTTCTGAAAAGACTATTTTGGCTTCCTCAGATTAATAACTTCACTTTGACTAGAGTAACCTAAGAATTTGGCTTTCACAATGATTTTCCTTAGTAGCAATCATTAACTGATGCCTGGATCAATATTTCAGTCACTGCAGTGTACAATAATTAACTACAATAAACGAATTTCTCAGATTTTTAATATTCAAAATTAGTGTCAGCCATGGTGAAGGCTATACATTGTGCTATCTTGAAATTAGTAGTTTTTTTATCAACTTTGAATATATCATGGTAAATTTCATCCACAAAATTTTAAATTCCGGCTCATAACAATATTATTACATCAATGATTAGCTCTAATAAGTCAGACTTCAACCCAGTTTCTTATATGGATCACAGTGCTGGACAATGAGAAAGCAAGATGAGAAAAGAATTCTCTCAACATAGATAAGTTGGCTATGAAAAAATTAGTAACTTTAAATGACATTTTGCAGGTATCAATACAACTATGTTAGTCATTCAGCAAAGACTCCATACGCTGGCCATGAGGAGACAATGCCAATATACCAGATCCCATCATCCCAAACAATACACAATAAGCAAGATTCATATACTGGCCATGTGGAGACAATGCCGGTATACCAGATTCCATCATCCCAAACAATACACAATAAGCAAGATTCAGAGGCAGCACAAACAAAGGAACACTAAGACTATTCTGGATATAAATACACAAGGAACTGAGTCTATATATTGAAATCTGTATTTTATTATTCTATTGAACATGCTGTAACTAATTATGGTATGTCAGCTGTCTTAAGTGAAAATAGTAAATGAAAATAATGCTAAATTAGTATTGCAAGGAACACCAGACATACACAGCTGAGGAAAATAGAGGTAATTTGTTTACAGCTTGTTGACAAATGATTGGAATCATTGTGAAAATCATCTTCATACATATCTGAATAATCACAGAGGATATTTCCTCTCTCATCTTACTACTTTTTTATTTGGCCGCGCTGGGATTGGGAGCGCCTCTGAATAGTCACCTTGAAGAGGCGCTATATACTAATTCTCATACTAATTCTCGTAATGAATGAATGACTGAATATTTAAACAACCTCACAAAAACCTACTTTGTTGTCTTTTCAATAATGAAAATTGTGTCAAATGCTTCTGCCTATTCATTCAATGCCACACATTTGTTGCTCTGTTTTGAACATTGATTTTAAGTATCTCAATATAGCAGTTATTTTGAGTTTGCAAGGGTAGGACAGGCACAAACTACCCATGTAAGTATTTACCATAACTTATACATGAATAGTCTTAACACTATAAGACAATTCCTGTGAATTTACAGAATAACTTTTGATATTACTTCAGTGCATACATTTCAAATGTTGTGTCTTGCTAATTTCCAGATGCAGTAGAGATTGAAAGTCTCTTGTCTGTGAATCAAATCCATTTCAGCTGGAGTAACTATCTTCTCTGTCACTAGAATTTCTCTTGTTCTGCCTTTAGAGAAATGATGCCGTCCTTTAAATGTTTTCTATGGACCAACGCTTTCTAATTTTTACTAACAACCACTTCTCCAACCCTCAGAATGAAGAGCAGACGGCAGAACTTGAAGCATTTCTGAGTAAGCCAACATAACTTGATCAGACAGTACCATGCCCAGCTCTAGACATTTGGCAGCCCGCTGAGTGATAACATTATACCAGCGATTAAAATTAAGTCACTAGCTATTTTTTATTCTGGATTGATTTTTTGCATTTTTACTTAAGTATTTGCTGCTATATATATACTATATATATATTAATATAACATAAAACTGAGTCAACAAAGAAATAATCAATAGTTTGACGATTTATTTATAAAGTTGATAGGATTAATAAGAATCAACAAATAAGCTTCATTTATGAATTTTAAAACAAGAAATTATATTAATTTTGCAATATTGACAGCCTATAAAGATTGGCAACCCAAGGCGGCTGCCTAGTTTACCTAACAAACAAGCTGGCCCTGGACAGACTCATGTTTCACTGCACCTACATGACCACTTTCAGCAATTTTAAAAATAAAACAATACACTGAATTGTTTCAGCAAACTTATGCAGTCACTCACATAAAAAAACAGAAAAATTGACAAATCATTTGATGTAAAGGATGCCACCATGCAGTCACTATAATACATCCACTCAATGAATACATATGGACAACTCATTCCAGCTAATCCAGTCGTATGAGATACACACTCCAGTATGTTCAGCATCGAAAAAAAATCAGGTCCAGGGAGCCAAAACATAAGAAAAGAGAAGAAAAAACTGACGACAGGATTTATTCTGCCAAAATTAATATGAACAAATTTAAGTAACTCATGCACTGCATTCATCCAACTAAATAACATTGTCACATTGAACAAAAAGCAAATAAATGGTCAAAAGAATATTAATTTGCCTAAGAGTTGCATAACCAAGAAACCCAGGAGGGGACCTAGAGCAAATAATGTATCATGATTCAGATCTTAGATGTAGAGTCCATCCCCATAACAGGTTATCACCCTCTAAAACCTTCACACGAAGGAAAAACATGGCTAACAAACTGTCAACTCTTAGGTCTACATTGGGAACAAATTGACAGATATTGCAAACTAGGGCATCCTGTCATTCCACTAAACACATCATCACTCTCTCTCTTGGATTGGTTCTAACATATACAAATGCTGAACAGCAACATCAAGCCACTTTATTTCCAAGACAGAAGTTAATCTCTGGATGACGTGCTGTTCCCATTCCCTACATTTCAACTATGCAACAGTACATCAGACTCGTTTGGTAAACTGGACAGCACAAGTACCACAGATGGCTAGGCATGGCAAAGATGTCTCCAATTCACTGTCATGTGCTCTTTTTCATCTTCTTCAATTGCCACATCTCAAACTTCTTGAACGCAACATCAATCATCTTGTCCATATGACTTGTCAGCTGCAAACAAATTGTAAAGAAAACCTCAGACAGACTAAAAGAAGAATATGGCGTCACAAGATGGTCTGCATGCAAAAAAACCCATCTGATATAGCAGATGTTGACACATGTAAAACCCGAAACTTGAAAAGTGACAGTGGTCTGATTAACAGAAAGCACAAGTATGTGCTTTTAGTCAATGTACCATACTGTTTAACATGCTACCTTACAAAAGCCATTAACTTGACATACTGCACTGGGATTGAGCAAAGATGTACTGCAACCCAGCGTGTCCACAGGTGGTGGGTGGATAGTGGAATGCCCGTCACTATGAAGGGTAGCTGCGAAATAAGCCAGGGTTGTCTCTGACGAAAAAGCAGTCATGGATCAACAATGGCAACTCCACCATGGTGGAGTGGGGTGGTGAGTGGCAACACCACCTCCTTGAAAAAGTGCATATTCATTCATTCATTCATTTCCGAAATTTGATACCGCCCTTCTTCCAACATCTTTTTGCTCAGAAGTGCATACACATGCCTCGACGGCGCAATTGCAGTTGTACTGTAGAGCAATGGTGCGCGAAGGACTTGCTCGAGGTCCCTACACAGTGGCGCCTCGGATGAGGCTCAAACCTTCGTGCTCAGCACACACTGAACGTTACGGGCTGACCACTCTAACCGATCGGCCACTGTGCCACACCAAATACCCGTTATACAGAGTTGTGGCAAGGCAAGATCAGGGTTGTGGCAAGGCAAGATCAGGTCGCCAGCATAAGAAACCTGGCCTCACTGCCCATTGGGTACCTTGGGAGACAAGAAGCAAAACTCTGATGTAAAACCCCTACCAAGCCTCTGACACTTCACACCATCAGAGTCAGTCAACAGCTTGAAAACAAGAGGAGGCTTGGTCAAAAGGGGCAGATACGTCAGCCATAAAGAAACAAGATGACAGAATTGCAATCCAAGACAGAGAGAAAACTCTGGACCAGAGTCAAATATTGGCTATTTCAGCATTATCCCTTTTACTGGTCCACCATAAAGCATGTTCCCCAATAACTTTGTGCTAATGAGGTGCCCAAAGCAACCAATACAACGATGCATTTACAATGCATGTCTGAAAATGTACTGTATTCACTGTCAATAAGAAAATTACACAGCTATCAAAATGCATCTGACACTTGATGTATGACAAACATCACAATTCAGCAAGAAAAAGTTATTCATACGTTATTTCTCAATAAAGATGGGAATTAAGACAAATTAAACTAATCAGACAAACAGTAATGGGGCAGATGAAGACCAGTTCCAATCCAAATATATGAGATTATAATTCCAAGCTCAATAATAGAGTTCAGGGATATGACTGCTGGCATATTCACAGCTCTTGAAACCTTTAATCTCTGAAGCCAACTTGCAAGTTCAGAGCTCAGGAATCATTGACTTACACAACAAAAGTAAGATTAACTCTTACATTGCTTCCATAATGCTTGGATGAAAAATGGATTAGTTTGTTCTGTTTAAAGCGATGCAGACTTCCATGTAATCTAGTCACCTGAAACAATTAAAACAGATCACGTAATATAATATCAAGTTTCTTCACTTAAAAACAAACACACAAAGGTTTATAAATTGGTTATGAAATTGTAGTAAACAAAGCCAGGCAAAGATGCGATAAAACCTTGTCTGGATCATTAACTCAAAATAGTCTGAATTGTGCATAAACCTGTTCTCCCTTTGTAGAAATATAACTGTGCTGTGAAGTTAGGTGTTTTCAAACTGTAAAGTTAAACACGGGCATCCAGTATGATCGCAGCCACGTTTTCCCCAATGTGCCTCTCATCATTGAAGCTCAGTAGCCGGTGGCACAAACACGAGCATCCACAAAAGCGACACCAAAGCTGAAGCTGCTATCACAGATGTCCCTACTGATGATTGATCCGGGACAGCAAAGATATTTTGCTATCTGACTAAATTTGATGTTTAAGACAAGTGCTGCACTGGAATCTTAACTATAAAAAGTGGAACATTTTGCAAAACATTCCTATGTGAATTTTTAGATCAATTTGACAATATTCCTCTTGTCCTCATTTATCTATATCTTAATGACCCCTTCATCCCATCCTTGTTGACATCATTAATATATGATCCCTTAGTCGATGACATATTTCAGAAATGGACGTTAAATACCTTGTCTTCAAGTTCTTTATTGGTTATTGGAAAGCAAGCCCAGAAGTGTCTTAAAAGTTCAGCGAGTGCACTGTATAGAACTTTTGCCTCAACTGCAACTTCAGATGTTGCAAGAACTGAAACATTATCAAGAATACAATCAGTAACATTATCACAAATAGAAAGGGTACTAGTAAGGTCCCACAGCCACTTATCCACCATGTGGATAAGCAATTTGTTACCTACATTTGTATAATGATGGTGAAACAATAAAACAAACTGTGGTTATGGTAATCTTTTAATATTGTCTGCAAACTAATACTTAAATCCAACCACCTTCCTAACAAAGATACGAGCGTTCCAGGACCTTGTCTACTTCCTTGGTAGAATGTGTTACCCCTCAAAGTTGGAACAACAGTAAGACACATTCGCTGTCATGTATGGCAAAGGACTGCTCTTAGACATAAATTGTCAAGCTCTTAGGAGGTTAGACTACAGTCCTAAATGCAATTTGTATGAAGAAATACAAAAGCCACAGTATATTGTACAGCAACTGCCACTTCCACTCTCAGTGTTGAACACTTATGCATGTGAAATAATAACCAAACTTAAACTGATATTACATACTAAAATAACTTACAGTTAAACTGCTGTGTTGAACAATTCTGCATGAGAGCACCTCCAGGTGACAGTTCCAGTAAAATATTGGAACTTGGCACAATCTATGGAATACACCAGCAAGTTTTTTTATTCAGCATTCATTTCAACCTGATTTGACTAAATTAACTACAGTCCTGTTTCCGTATCAAAGTATCATTTTCACATTAACATACAATTAGGGCATAACCAAGTAGACAATTTCCACCAAGTACCGAATCCGAGTATTTGGATGAACTATTTGCCAGATCCGGGTACGAACCGAATAGTAGCAGCAAATCTGGTCAGCGCAAATACCATAGTTAACCTGCCACGTGCACAGTTACGGAGAACTATCTATAGTCAATACAGAGTCTATAGCAATATCCTTCATATAGCATATTGTCATACTCTAGACAATAGCAATATATTTATTATTTAATAACTTTATTTGTAAAAAAAATGTAAAACCTTGTTATAAAATTTGAAATATGAAGTCATCAATGACGTCTTTGCTCTCTACTTTTACTGGAAAGTGGGTGCAGCCAATTCAAGCAGGAATATTACTGATTTGGTTTCCACTTGGGGAATACAACCAAAAGAAATTGAAATATAAAAATTAACATGATCAGTATTTTAAAGTAAATTCAATGGAATGTTAAGTTCTTGTTTAATTAATCAATAGCTTATAAGTAAGTCCGTTAGTCCTAAATGTATTTGATGAAAAAAAATTATTTTTTCCAAAAAAAGTTATTTTTATCAAAAAAGTTATTTGTAGCTATTTGCTGGTGTAATATTTGCCGAAGCGAATACTTCCAAACAGTCCAATAATCGGCCGAGGCGATTTCCGGTTATGCCCTACATACAATATTGACCACCAAAAAAGATATTATGCAAGTACAGACACTGTGTAAATCGGTGATTGCAATAGCAATTATAATTTCAGGTTAACCATCTCGTGAAGAGAGTGCACTAAAACTGACTGGGAAAACAAACCCAGCTCATCAAACTGAAGTGTTCATCAATGTTAAGTCTAAAAGTCCAAAATGTTCTTATGGAAGATAACTAGATGATATTCCATAATCAATTCAAAAGTTCAAAAAACAAACTTAAGATTAGTTAACTATTATTACTATATAATTTGATATCTACTCAGGTCTACATTACATAAATATCACTGTGTTCATTGAAACTATCCCATGGTATATGATTCCATGAAGCAGGATATTGCTTAGGGCCTTCCCCTGTAGCCTAACATTGTTCGATGATAATTAATTTCCTATTTTTCATGTTATTATGTTACCCCTTCATTATCAATTGATTTGCTTTGGCTGCAATAAAATAATCGTTAAAAAAAATAATGTTATCTTTAAATAGTTCACAACAACATTAACGTTTATTCTATAAATAACATGGTGCAATTACTGTTTTATTAGAGAAATTAACAATTCTGGCTTCAGAGACTGATAGGAAGGACCTCAATGGAAAACCTGAAGATCAGTGTCATCTACACCATTGCTGCAAGTAGGTTGCAGTTGATTTGCAATCGATGTAGGTAATGTTAGTTCAAGTCCCATGAATGAAATGGAAGGCTCTTTTAAGAAATCTTTCATACAGATTTACTGTCAGTAATGTTAAATTCAATCCAAAGAGAAGATGTATTGTAATTGGATGTGTCATAATCCACGCAAAAACTTTCATGAAACAATTCTTACATAAGCAACATAAGTATGAGCGCAAGAGAAAACCTTCTTTAATAGCACACATAAAGAAACACAAGATAGATGCCAACAGCCTTAGTAGCCATATAGTCATTGTACGCAGATAACCAACCAACCATGTTTTAGACAATCGTAAGGATGATAATTACTTTACTTTACAGAATAAAAACCCAAGTAATTAAACATGGCAAGATTAATAAAATCCCACCTGAAAAAACAATTAGCAGCTAAGCATTTCACTTAAACCCTGAATGATCAGTTAAGTTATGGAAGCATTCAAATCAAACCTGTGAGGGGTGTGTATTCCAAGCCAGCATGTCATGCGTGAAGGCTTGAGCAGCATTTAGTATTTCTTCGGAGCTTGTGAACTTAAAACCTATCACAGGAATCGGACCGTGCAGGTAAGGATCCAGTCTTGCTAACTTCAAGACAGGCCCAGCTGAACTGGAAGGACCATCTTTTAAATCAGACAGGTCAATAAGCTCTTTGATTTTAGCCTACAAAAAAATATGTCAGTCATCAAATATAAATAACATATGTCATCACAGGTTTATGCCATAAGTCATTATGAACCAAAACTCAGCTCGACCGAGTTTCGCAATACTTGGATTCAGTACAAACAATGGGTCCAAGTTTTAAAAAAAATCGAAAAAGCCAATGTTCTGTTTTGAAAATCGGATATTTTTACGTACAAAACAACAATCTCGTTTTTTTTTATAATTTTCATAGTGAAAAACTGAAAATTAATATCTACCATGTTTTCATTCAATATGGCTCACAGTTTTGGCTGCATCAAAAGATACTAAATTGTCAAATCTTGGTATGTATACATACATATATGACTCAGAGTTTTAATCTGTCTAATTTTCTGTTTTGAAATGAAAACAGGATCTTTTTTACTTTATTAAACAACAATCGACCTAACTAAAAACAAAAATACTGTTATTTTTATTCACAAAACGACAAAAAGCCTAACTAAAAGCACAAATACTACTAATATTAGTGCTTACGAGTTACTACCTCTAAAGATAACTAAAGCAAAAAAATTCATAAAAGTTGTGCAAACTGCCAGGAAAATGATACTTTAAAAAAAATTTTGAAACTCGGACTTGGCCTCTGCAAAATTAAACCTGGTTCTCGGCAAGAAATTTAAATTCGATTCATCCTTATAGGTATACAATGTCATAACAGGTAAACACCACATGTCATAACAGACATCATACACACCATAACTCATTACAGGTATATGTACACACAAGTCCTGTATCAAACATTTAATTAGAGACCAATATGTCCCTTAATGTTTAATGTCATAGTAAACAATCCCTCAAATTCTCATATTGTGCCTTAAATATATAAATTGTAACAAATCAAACAGTGCCCAAACTACCTAGTGAACACAGAGTACAATGGAGCAATATAAAATCAGTCCAGAAATAAGCTTCATTGCAAACACATTCTCATAATTCTCTGTCATCAATATAAATTCAAACCATTTTAACGCTACAAATCTTTACTTAGCAAATCAACATCAAACATGACATTCTGAATACTTAATCAAAATAAGCTGCTTTAAAACAACAATAAAAACTACAAAGGTTTTGAAGACAGAGATCATTTCTAAAATAATTTTAAACTATAGATACAACTGGTCATTTGCATTTCCCTTGGCAAAATATCCTTGTATGTGCTCTACAATATCTTGTTCGTAGTTACAGGGTTTTAAAGTTAGATCTAGACAACAACAAAATCGGTGTTGTAGACTGCTATGGCACACATACACATCCATCACCTGTTTACTGGATTCACAGGTCTCGTCTACAGATGTTCTTGATTCAGCATGACTCAGCTGCCTGCCACCAGCACCATTGATGCTTTCGTCTGGCTGCTGACTGCCATTGTTGTTGTCCAAACGTCGTTTCTTATCACATGTTTTAAGCACCAGAGTGGAATGTTGATTGAACCGTTTGATAAGAGACTTATTGATTTGTGATGTTGCATCTGCACCCTCTACCTTGTTGTCATCCTAAGACAGCAGACAACATAAGTGTCAGCTAAGGCACACATTTTCCTGACTGCAGGTCATCACTTTCTTTTACATAAACCTTGAGGGTAGTGATATATAAAGAAGTGTGATGCAAGTGCAGAAATTTAAAATAAAATCAAATAAGTTAGTCAGCAAAAAAAGAGCAGACACAAAATAAATTAAATCAATTTTATTAAAAGTGACATTTGCATAGTGAGTGCAGCGCTAGACACAAAATAGCACCACATGGACCAGATAAATAAGGCCCTCTCCATATTATTGCTAACTTGAATATAAACTTGCAACTGCTGCTCATGATGGACTAATATCTCAAATAATATTTCTCCTAAATTGTAATCAATTACAAACACAACTGGTGGAAGCAGCATAACAATCAACAATGTGGCCAACCAAAATTGCAATAGAAAAAAAGGCACATTATCAGTGATGGAGAATTAATAAATTCTCAATATTGATCTGCCACAAAAGATTGCAAGAATATTTCTCTTACATAATCAAGAATAGTTGCCTCTCAAAGAATTAATTTATAAAGACTTATAAAATAAGATCCAAATATTTATGACATGACAACTGATAATCATATGTAAGTGATCTCAAGAGCAGAAATTTTGTTTTCTATACAAGAACCAACTTGATTATTTAACACTTCAACATCAAGTGTGCACTAACAGCGACTGGGAGACCAATGCAGCTCGTCATGAAAGTGTTAAACTGCTTACAAGTATGCAGGCAGTAAATCTGAATGAGGTGCTGAAGAATTTAAGCCCTAGGACTAATATCATCATGAAAACTCATTAAGAACATTAGTAATTACCCCACAATGTCCAACAATTTGATACAACCTTTTTCAAACTCAGTACATTTCAAAAGATATCTAATAACTTACCTAATACACAAGTCAAAGTTTAAGACTTCTGTCAAAAGACAAGCTTTCACAAGTATAGACTCAACATTTTTTGTGAATTTAATTAATGGCCAAACAAATGTATTAATCACGAGAAAAGTAAAGGAAATGTCGATCATAGGGCCAGTTTGCATTTTGACCATTTCTTAACTAACAGCTTTTGAATATCTGTATGCTCAGTTAAAGTAATTAAATTTCAAACCCAAATTAAATACCATGGAGTGATTGGCAAGGAACCAAACATGCTGTTTATTAGTAAGGGTTGGCAATGCCAATGCCTTGGAAATATGTCGCAGTGGCTGAATGAGTTAGAAAAGCCTGGGAAAGAAAAATGATCACCATTTTATTGAAACACGGCAAACTGCCAATTTAGTTGCAAAAGTGGACAGGAATCTTCATTCTAAATTATTCTGTATCGATCACTTAGAAAAAAAGTTTTTTCCAACGTCACCTTACACAACATCATGATGTGCTGAAGAATGTTAGCCCTAGGACAAACACCATTAATAAAACTCAATACAAATTTAATCAATTTAATTACAGGGGACCACAGAGTAACGGATAACACACTAGGGCGCAGAGCAGAGGAACTTTCGCTAGGTGGAGGCGTTGGTTGAATTAGATGTATAACGTAATGAGCGCCTTGCATGGCTGCTCACAGTTAAACTCGACTTCTACAATAACCTTTCACCTTTCATTCATACTATGCTGTAATCATACTGCATTGTTGTCAGTTTGAAAATAAACAAAAATCACTATTATTATAATTATTATGATTAAATGACAAGTTGTTACATTACCACTGAGGTATTGACATTACTTAAACTATTTAACTAAGAGAGAAAAACAATACAGCAAGGAGAAATGATGAAATCATCGCATCTAATATCCATCTATCCTCAAATAATTATAACCTTACTAAAATGTATTCATTGCTTCTGTTAACACAAGTAATAACAGTTTCCCAGTTACCTGAAAAACAGGGTGGTCAGACATCGCAGCAAGGTTGATAAGTGGATTTCTCTCATTTTTGGCAATTTCACTTTCAACAGCTAACAAAATACAACAGCAAACCATGCAAAATAACCTGTTATGAGGAATAAAACCAACAACACTCTGTGCAAGTCTATCATCCAACATTCTGCAGTATAACCCAGTATAAACCCTTTGCTGTGAGAAGTTGAGCTAACTTGTCATTAATTGTTGTGTACGGATATTCAACAGCTAAGAGGTTGAAAAGAGGAAGAAAAGAGGGCGCCCAAGGAAAAAAATGGATGGATGTGATACTTGAAAAAAACTGAAATGAGCCTGGAGGAAAGAAAAAATTGGAGAGGACTGGTCATGGCAGTCCCTAGATTTCCAAGAAATAACAGCACAAGGTGAAGAGGTTGAAGAATATCTCTTGTACAAAATTCAATTCTAAGAAAATGTCCCAAAACAACTTTAAAAGTATCCCATGGAAACTGAACACCTTGGTCTACGCCACAGTACAGTGAGCGTTTTGGCCTCTTGGTTAATTTCATAATAGTGTTCTTCAAAGGACATCAAGATTCCCATAAAAATAATAACACAGTTGGATGATTATGAAAACAGACAATTCAAAATGTAAAAATCAAGTGTATTTAAACTCAACAACTTACTCTTGTCATCTTGTTTAGCACAATCAGCAAACAATTCATCTTTTGCAATGTTAATTCGATCACGGTGGAAGTAGTGTGACTGGAAGAACTGTTTCCAGAAATCCTCCTCCGACATTTGGTCGGGGACGTACTCGAGATGTTTCTGTTGGACTGATATGAACAGAACACAGTTCAACTCAAACTCGATAATCTCTTAATGAAAAAGCAAATAAAGGAATGCTGATAAATTAAAACAGAAAAATGAGCAAAGAACATCATAAGATATTTCCCACTGATCAGTTCTATCGAGAATACACTGTGCTGTATAAAAGCAAACAATCTCTTAGGCATCAACATTTACTGGAGCCAGACCCGTCTGCAACGGCCTTCCATTACAGGTTTTACGTTTGCTTCCAATCACAAATTTCTTGTCCTCTCAGTCATCTCCAAAAACCCTTCTTTTCAGCATTGACTGGGTCAGGAGCTCCTCTGAGTAGGAATCTTGAATGGGTGCTGAATCAAGATCATATTGATAGAAGGATTACTCGATAAAATTGCGTGCCTCCTTCCACAACTCCAGAACATCAAAATATGAAGTACATCTAATGTTTTATGACAAGCACATCATTATGATAAAGTGACTATATTAGACTACATTGGAATGTCTTCAAAGTAGTTGCAACAGAAACTAATTTTTATGCTGAAATTAGATTATGTGATTTGGCAAAATTTGCTGAACTACAACAAAACTTCGACATCACAGAATGAAATAATCACAAACAAACCAAAGACTAATACATCTACAATCGTAATGTAATCCCAGCATTTCGACAGTGCCCACAAAAGCCTAGTCGCGGGAACCAGCTTATTCACAGGTGCAAATGAATCAATGCATAACGATTTGTCAAAAAACAAACAGTCACCAAATTCTAATGTCTCTTCTTGTTCAGCACTGAGAAATAAGAAAAAAGACAATCTTTGATTATTTTAACAAACATTCAAGAAAAACAGAAGCACAAAGAAATATGGAAAGAGTCTTGATAGATAGAAGTCGCTGTTACCTGTAGGATATGTTTTAAAAATCGACTTGATGATGTCAGTCGTCAGATTGTACTTCACTCCATTACACCCATCGGACTGACCTCGAATATCAGCCTAGAATCAATTGATGCAAAACTGAACATACAGCACCTTTAAAAGAACTGTAAAAATGTACAATATCAACGATGGAGGAAATCCTAACCCATCATGGCTAGTATGAAATTGCACCACCAACGACAATTCTAATGCTCAGAAAATGAGATTCAAAACTATGACTAAAAGCAAATTATAAATATGCTAACCACGCAAATACTAAACAAACCCATAAAGTTTCTAAAACTGAAAAGAAAATTTTAAAGTAGATTGATTTACAAATGATTGCAAAATACAGAATAACTTACTCCCATACTGTTCCCTCATCATTCAAATAACTATTTGCCTGATGGCAATTTGGCAAAAAGACATTATTGTCATAAAGCAACATACTAGAAATGCTGCAGAGACACCAACATCTTGGGAGTCTTTCTCTACAGCTGTTTTCAGCTTCTGAAACAAATCACAAGTAAACAGCCACAGCCAATATACTCAAAATCCAAAATATACAACTACATTATACATACTAATTCTCAAATAATTATTTTTTTTAAATGATAGAAAAACAGCATAAATTTCTCAAGAATCAGTTTCCGACAGCAATACAAGTCAGTGAAAAGTATCTGCTAATAGGAGGGAAATTGTGTAAGCACTGAGCAGGCATACCAGAATTAACCAGACAGAAAATTGTTTCAGGACATGCTCACATCTGAGTAATTTTAAATGATATAAATTACTCACATTTGCTCGGCTTCCCCAGAACTCATCTGCAGTCATCATTTCACTGACAACCAATTCTTTATACAAGCGAAAAAGATCAGGATCTGTTTGGAGCAGCCTGACAAGAAAATGACAGAAATCATATGAATCCTAGCACAGTCAACAAAGTTATGAATAAACCCTACTATTAGTGAGGAAATTAGTAAAAATAACAATGCTTCTACATAGCCAGTGGTGCTTTATTAGCCCTTTATCAACTAGCTTTACCAAAATGTATGAGAAACCAATGCAGATGGTCATAAAGGATTAATGCCATCTCTTACTTAATTATATCCGTGATAAAACAATGAATCCATAGCAAACTTCCCTTCAGAGCACCATATATCACAAACAAAGCAGTTCATTAAGAAGTACAAAATAGATGTAAACAAATACAGCACCATACAAACATGTTCAAAAGCAACATACTTCTGCATACAATCACAATATGGAAAGATTCTCGAAATTCAGGTTTAAGGAGTGAAGAGTAAACAAGATATAAATCTATAAAAGTTAAAATCTACACTAGTAACAGAAAATGCATAAGCATACGCAGTAAATATTAGAAAAAAGACCTGTTCTTTTCAGCCAATTCGTTGTTAATCTTTGGCTTAAATCGTGGCAGCATTTGCTGTAGCAGTTCTTTGACTGCATCACGATCAGCGATCTGTTGGGTACGACCAGCAGGATTGTTGAAGTGGAAAGTGTTGGCACCACCAGCAGTGAAAACCACTTGCAACTGAATTTTGTCTTTTGTATCAGGAGAGATCTTCTGAGCTACAAAATAAGGAAAAAATATGTCCCAGTTGCAGCATTACTGTCTCGTTGATATATAAATATATATATTGATCAATCGGTGGTGTGGCACAGTGGCCGATCGGTTAGAGTGGTCAGCCCGTAACGTTCAGTGTGTGCTGAGCGAGCAGGTTCGACCCTCGTCCGAGGTCACTGTGCAGGGACCTATAAGCAAGTCCTTTGCACACAATTGCTCTGCAGTACAACTGCAGTTGAGTCATGTGCACTTCAGAGCAAAAAATGTTGGAAGAAGGGCCATATCAAATTCCATAATATAAAAAAACATATGAATACTGCAATTACACAAAGCATTAGTGGAAAACTAAGAGAGACATCAATGTTATGTCACCTCAAACATTGAACTGTATTATAAATAAAACATTTAAAATATGCAGCTCCTATATTGCCAAATACAAAAAAAAATGCATATACCACACAGCAATCATAATTTAATATTTTACAACACCAATTAAATTTATGCCTCATTATACATTGCCCCATAGTTTTTAGGGCATAACCGGAAATCGCCTCGGACATTCGCCTTGGCCGAATATTGGGCTATTTGGAAGTATTTGCCTCGGCAAATATACACCCGCAAATGGCTAAAAATAACTTTTTGATAAACAATATTTTTTCATCAAATAAATTTAGGACTGATGGACTTACATATAAGTTATTGATTAATTAAACAAGAACTTAACATTCCATTCCCAAGTGGCAACCAAATCAGTAATTTTCCCGCTAACTTAACATTTCATTGAATTTTCTGTAAAATAATTATGTTAATTTATATATTTTAATTTCTTTCAATTACATTCCCCAAATCAGTAATTTTCTTGCGTGAATTGGTTCCACCCACTTTCCGTTAAACATTAGAGAGTAAAGATGTCATTGATGACTTCTTATTTCAAATTTTATAACAAGGTTTTACATTTTTTTCACAAAGAAAGTTATTAAATAATAAATATATTGTTATAGCCTTGAGAGTGATGATAGGTTATATGAAGGATATTGCTATAGATTCTGCATTGACTATAGACAGTTCTCCATAGCTGTGCAAGTGGCAGGTTAACTACGCTTTGCCTATGGATGGTACTCGCTGGCCAGATTTGTCGATACTATTCGGTTCGTACCCGGATCCGGCAAATAGTTCATCCAAATACTCGGATTCGGTACTCGGTGGAAATTCTCTACTCGGTTATGCTTTGATAGTTTCCACACATAACAATTAATGAGTTTTCATGATGATATTAGTCCTAGGGCTTAAATTCTTCAGCACCTCATTCAGATATACTGTCCATGAACTACTGGTCAGTTAGTTAGAAAACCTGGTTAACAACATTTACAATTCTTCAGCACCTCAGTCAGATATTCAGTCCATGAACTACTGGTTAGTTAGTTAGAAAACCTGGTTAACAACATTTACAATTCTTCAGCACCTCATTCTGATATACTGTCCATGAACTACTGGTCAGTTAGTTAGAAAACCTGGTTAACAACATTTACAATTCTTCAGCACCTCAGTCAGATATTCAGTCCATGAACTACTGGTTAGTTAGTTAGAAAACCTGGTTAACAACATTTACAATTCTTCAGCACCTCATTCTGATATACTGTCCATGAACTACTGGTTAGTTAGTTAGAAAACCTGGTTAACAACATTTGCACAAGAACATCATTGTCAGTATGTCTCATTGTTGTGTTAACAAACATTATTAAATTATCAGATTCATAAAGTTGTATCGGTAACACATACTGAAGTCCTTCATTGCGTTGAAGAGTGGCAAGAAACCTGAATAAAGTCCAATGCTGGTCATCTACTTGCAATTCCACTAGCTTGCTATTTGTTGGTGGCATTCATTCAGAAATTCTACTTTACATAAAAAGCCAATGATGGCAAAGACAGTCACCTGATCCTGGCATGAACTTATAATAGCTGAAGAAACACTATATCAGTAATAAATATTTATTCATATTACAATCATTAGTAACATACATATTTATTTATTTATTGGCAATATGTTGAAAGACAGTGTGATTAGAGGTGTCTGCCACAGCATCACACTTCGCCTGTCATATCTAAACAATGCGAGCACAAGTAATCCGATTTAAAGATATGTGCTTTCTCAAAATTTATTAGTAAACAAGTTTTGTGCTCATCCTATCACTCAATCTTTAATGGGTGATGCGATATAACGTTTTTACCCTTAAATGAACCAAAACTCCAAATGAGTATCTGGTCAGGGTCAGAACAAGAGCAAGATGTTCTGGCAGCAAAAGGGTTAAAATATAGCATACATGGTGCGGAAATTAGTCATCAAACAAACCAGAATAAATAATCAAATGGCAATAAAATTCATATGTTCATTACTTAGGCAGAAGAAAGACAACAAAACGTTCTGCAGAAGTTCTGTAGAATTCTGGAAGCAAATATGAGATTATTAAAGGCATGAATTTTAAATGTCATCACTATAATAGTCAATGGGCACAAACAAACAAAGAAGAAGGGTTATTAGAGAGAACGGAGATGAGAATGCCGAGGTGGATTCTTGGAGTATCACTTAAGGATAAGAAAAGGAGCAAAGACATCAGAAAGACGCTGAGAGTGGCATGTATTACAGATAAATACGAGAGACCAGTATGAGATCATGAAATGAGACGAGAGGACGAAAGCTCCTTTAAAAGAATCATGAAAGTGGATGTCAACAGACGACGCAGTCGAGGACGTCAGAAGAAGAGATGGGTAGATATGATACAAAAGGACCTGAAGACTCTAAAATTGAAAAATGAAGACACGTGCGACAGATTTAAATGGAGAAGAAGGATCTGAGTGGCTGACCCCCTCCCCTGCGAGGGATTAATTCAAGCCTGAAGGAGATATATACTATAATAGTCAATGGATATAGCATTTTCTTTACTGCAGAAGTTGAGTGAGCAATAAAGCTAGACAACATTCCTCACACACTGATACTTTTATTAAGGTGTCAGTGTTCTCTGTAAACTGCTGATGTCTCTTATTCATGCAAATATTTTTTATTTACCTGGCTATCGTCAGTTTCTTACCCACAATATTTTAAGAATGATAATAATTTAACAATACAGTGATCTAGAGCAGTGGAATAGTTACAACTTATGTCCTATTCATGACAAACTGTGGAAATGAAGTTTACAGGAAATGAGATCAACTAAAAACCTAGGCAAGCATATTTTCAAGGTTTATAATTATAACCACATTTGAAACAAGTTTTGGCAAACTTTCTCAATCTTTGAATTTACACTGTGTGAATCTACAGACAAGAGCAAACACACTCACAGCCTGGTCAGTTCATGGCTAGAGTACACAGGAGAGAATAGGCTTAGCAAATTGGTTTTCACACAGCTCTGCTTTCTCAAGATTAACTTCAAAAGTTGACTGTTTGCCATTCACTTGGTATATGCCCAAAATACTGTATCTCACAACTTGCTGCTGTAATAGACATTTTATCAAACCTTCTACACATTTCAGGCACAATTAAAATAGCAATGACAAATGCAAAATAGCTGTGCTGTGCCTACTTTTTATATCTGCATAATTGTGGCTGACAGTGAAAGTGTCTTTTGCCGTTGGCATCCAAGCCATACGTTCTGACATCATGTATAAATATCCTTCGCATTTTTTGTTCTTTACATGACTGACAATGAGCAATACGTCCTCTTCTTGCGACTTGGCCATTGTTCTCACCAGGACTCAAACTTCAGACAACCAGAAGCACAGAGACCTGTTGCAAATATAACCACATATGCATGATTACAAATAAAGTAAAATTTGGCATTATAACTATAACGAAGATTCATGAGTAATTAGGAAGAAAAGCACTCCCGTGAACTAGCCCTGAGGCAGCCATGAGCAGGAAGTGCTGGCAACTTCATTTTCTTACCCTCAGCATATGAGGGTATGTGGCCAGTTCTCTTTATAGTCATAATCTTGGCCTATCTAAGTCAGCATAGATAATCAGTAGTTTCTCACATACTTTTACAGAAAACTGTGGTTTGAAATTGCTCTAGGATATTATGCTGTGACTGGATGATATTTGTGCATTATTTATTTTGTCTATCTAATGCAATTTTGCTCTTCCTTTGTTTCTCTTTCCCTCGAAACTCATGTGTACTGCATTGTGTGAACACGATGTTACATGACAAAAAGTTATGCATCAATATTTAATAAGTGACATTGAGACAATAAAATCAATCAAAAGATATTCAGGGCAACAGAATAAATATATTCAGCCTATGACATCACAACAACATGTGTAAACATAAAAAAATGACTGCTTTCCATTGAGTGTCTACAGCTTTTCAAAATATTTTTAGATAATTGCATGATCGTTAGCATGAGATGGAATAGGCATGTTGTGTCAAGTATCATCAGGCAGAGTTTGGTTAAGACTGTCAAAACCTGTATCGATGATTTCAAAATATACTATTCAGAATGCTGGCCAACTAGACCACACTAAGGCAAAATTTTGTCATGACTTGTCACCCAAGATCGACCACCAGATAAACAATATTGCCACCCAGACGTCAATCGAATATATCATTGACTGCCACCTATCAGCATCAACCCATAGTGCAATTCACTAAGTAAGTAACAAACACATTCATTTCTTCAAACTACTGCATATTTAAAATGTATTAACCACCTTCATATATAAAGTGTATTCATTACAAACTCAGTTAATTGCGACTCATGGGATGTCATTGGCAGGTAGCAGAACCATACTTGATTGAAGCCTGGCCATATTGCTTACCTGGTGATCAGGTCGCCAACTGGTCGGTTTTGACATATAACCATACTGGTTATCCCGAAGACTAAGTGCCATTTAATAAACAATATGGCCAGCCATCAATGCACTCAAATATAGTGCCATTAGATAGAGTCACATTCCATAATGCAATGCACTCAGTAAGTAAGCAAAGAAAAAAATTTAAGTGCTGAATAAAATTTCTTTTTTAAACAAACCAACAGTATATGTCTCAAAAAGTGTAGAATAATGTCCTCATGGTACATAACAAAATAAAAACAAATTATTCTAAAGAATAAGGTAAGTCATGCATGACAACATAATGCATATAAATGCACTCTTTCGTGGTTTCTAAATTTCAGTACACTAGCCAACCGTCCAACATGATGTAGTGGTTACTAGCAGAATAGGCCTAAACCTACTTCCAGAAACAACTTACCTTTGTCAACTTCTATGACAATTGGCTGGCCACCCTCACCAAAAGCACTGAGTTTGATTGAATTTCAATTCATCCAATAATTGACATAAAACTTGTGATAGTGTTTTGCACCATAAAGTCATTGTTTAAATATACTAATTTAACATTGTTATATGTCATTTGTAATCACTACTCACGCATTGCATTAATTGATGTTGCTGGCAGCGCTCCATTCATGGCACATTCGGGAGTGGCCACATTGTTTACTACTGGGGGCATTCAGTCTTCAGGATTACCTCACACAAGTTCTCACGATTTGAACATAATCTGATAGAAAAATTGGTTTGAGGAATTTGGTAAATTTTACATTTTCATCAATTCCCGGAAATCCTTGAAGACTTCTTAAAATAAATTAAATATCCTACGCATGAGAAATGTGTGGTGCGTCTGTGACCAAAACCTTGGCCATGCAACGCATGGAGAAATTACTTTGGCAGCCACTCAAACGTGATCCAGCTGGAGAAATTATGGGATCAACCCAAATCATCCAAACCCGAATCCCCGAAAATGCAGAAAAGGCCAAAAAGCCTGACTCTCCGAAAACAGCAATGTACTATTAAATAACGCTGAAATGTCTTGAAGCAGCGGAATTTTTTCATCAATCCAGCCTCTGTGTGCAATCTTTTATTGATCCAGCGTCCACTTAAGCAGAATCCTTTTCCTCAATCCAGCTTCGTTTTCGTGGATACGGCGCCAATCAGTTTCGAGGATTCGGGTTTAGACGATTCTTACGCACCCGAAATTATAATCTCGCTTATATTGTGGTTGAAGTTTAAACCGCATAGGATTCATCCATGAGAAATTGCTAAACAATTCAATTACTCATTAGTTTAGAACTTACACGCTGCTTTATCATTACTTGCTATTCGTAAGAAATGCGTGACACGGTAAAGCTTTAATACATGAAGCTCACTGATGAGGATATCTTCTTACACTTCCAAGGCTACAAGCCTACGGAGATAGACAACTAGCATGCCCAACTACAATTGCAAAATTTGCTGGTTGTGAATCAAATGTCAAAATCAAGCCAGATATAAATACCAACCTAGTTTTAATACACCGCAATGAACTCGATTATTATTTAAATACATTATTAAACCTCACCTGTCATCAGAAATTTAGTTTTTATCGTCAAATTTAGTACATCACCCTTATACACAACAGTTATTCCATCACTCGTTTTGCTCTGTCTCCACTTACATGACATCTCAGTTGCCCAAACGCCACTAGCCCAATCTCTAATGGTTTCTATGGGCTGCCCAATTTTCTATTGTCACACTGGTGGTCAGAACACTTACATGATGCATGATTGTACTCCGTCCATAACCTGGGCCGAACGAGTAGCGGGGCACAAGAGCTAGATACTACTTCGTTGGGTTTGAGATAGACTGTTAGAGTCGGCTTTCTATACATTTTGGTTAGAGTAATAAATGCAGAAAAGGCAATAGTCGCAATACAGCTATTACTCCCTTGCCGGGCTTTGTCTCGTGTTTGGCTCCACAAGAGGCAACAGTCAAACTTAGATTTCATAAGTGATTTTCCACCTTATCGCAAACTATCTTCCCGTTTCGATTTCCAGCTGGCAAAGAAATAAGACTCAACCGGGCTCTCAGGCTCTTATGGATCCGACTTTATATAGCTCGCAGTACGGGGTCAATAGCTTCCTCCACCACCAACACCCCGAAGTCACTGAAGCAACTTCTCCCCAAATTTGATGTGCTGACGGACCAAATAATAATATAATTATTCACGGATGAATCATAGAATGAACCAAGTTAATAGCACTGTAGAATAGCTCAACTGCATATAATTAAGATTTTTAGAGGTACAATATTTTTAAAATCAACTTCCTACTTTCTCAATTAGATCCTCCCCTCTGTGTCTTGCATGCAGCATTTGTTCGTCTCTATGGTGTAGACACCTCTGGCTACGGTGATGTTATGTGGCGATTACACTTTTTTAGATCATAATTACATCATGCAATGAGGGATGTTTTTTTCATTTCTTCTGTTAGATTTATTGTGCTTGCAGTTAACTAGAATAATACGTCTGACCTTATGATTCATTGCCTTGTAAGTTAGTCTGCATTTTGACAGTGTGTTCAAAGAAGAGTGTATGAGATGTTCTGGGTTGTAATTTTGTGTCCGTTGTGCAAACGTAACAACCTAAGGCAGCGTTTCCCAATCTTTTTTGACCGCGGAACCCTTTTGATCTTCAAAATGTTTCGCGGAACCCCGTTCAAAACTATCATATTCTGTTGTAGGTACAACGTACGCTTGAGAAAGCAGATAATAACAGGTTTAGGCCTAGATTAGGTTAGACCAGCGTTTCCCAATCTCTTTTGGCCGTGGAACCCCTTTTGGTCTTAAATTTTTGGCGCCCGCCCAAAATTAAACATATTCTGTGGTAGGTACAAATGCTTGGGAATGCAGACAATTATAGGTTTAGGCCTAAATTTAATTAATAATAGCACAAATATTCATGACAAGGACATAATGAATTCTCTTTCATATAAAGTTACACACAGATGTTAAGTAAAATCCTCCATTTGTTCACACTGAAGGTTTTTCGCGGAACCCTTGTCTTCATCTCACGGAACCCTAGGGTTCCGCGGAACCCAGTTTGGGAAACGCTGACCTAAGGAATCTTAACACAACAAATTTCTTGCTAGAAAAAAATACTTTAAATTTTTTTTTACCAAACCCAGCTAGCAAAATATGATCTACATCAATGTACACTGTTCACCCTGACAGCAAGCCCACTTGGAATCCAAATAAGACAAAGAACCCATGTACGGATAGGGCTGCCAGATAATATGGATAGAAGACACAGACAGTTGGAAAGGAGGATAAAGAGGCATGCATTGAATGTTTCACCCCATAGTAAAAAGGGTCAACTATGTAACCAAACAACAGTCACATTGGAAAGATATATGAACTCAATTGAGGATTTTTATCATAATGCTGCAAGGTATTTATTTAAGCAATGAATTGCACCTTCTTATTTGCACACCAGTAGTATATATTTCTCTGAGGAGCAACAAAGTTATGCCTATAGTTACACCATAGATAAAATTGGTTTCCATTCTGCTGTGTATGTGTGTGTGTGTTGGCATATTACTTTTAATAGGCATAGTAGCAATAGTATGCATTTTATTAGCACCACTTCCTAATTACCAGGCATCAAATCATGGTTCTGAGCAATTTTGAGTGAATGACTTGCATGGTCAAGGTCTCTACACAGTAAATATTTCCAGGGAGACTTGAATCTGTACTCTTGGCATTTCAAGATGAGTGCTCTTACCAATCGGTTATCATACTCCACATCAATTTACATATTCGGACAAGTTAGTTGAAAATGAAGTCACGAAACAGAAACCGCTATCTCATATTATATAAAGCACCGTGAGCAGACATTAAAATTAAATATTAAGAGCACATTTTCAGAAACTACAACATAACAACTATTCACTTTCAACAGCTATTTATAAAAGTTTCTGGAGGCCAATTAGAATGGACCACAACATTAGAGTCCTCCTTCTAACAAGAGCTTTTCTAAGTGCTGCTGCTGTCATCATCATGGACTGAACTATTTCTACTGGAACAACCACTGGGATAACCCGTTGATGTCAGATCATCGCTTTCATCAAATCTCTTCTTCAGCATCACTGCTTTGTACGATGCTTTTGGGGAATTCCACCTCTTCTTCCGTGATCCATGAAGATGGCCTTGATGTCCAACACCTTCTTGAACTTCCAGTGTCTTATCAATGTTATATTTAGTCGCACCTTGAATTACGGGTAACTTCAGCTGGAAATTGTTTTCGACCACACCATTCAATCGAAAATGTTCGGAAATGTTTGTAGTGCGCTGAACGGCAGTTTTAGCAATGTTTGGAAGCTTTGAGGGGCATTTGTGGGCCCCTCCTTTCTTCAGTCGTGTCTGATGCATTTCGAACGATGCAGGAAGAGACGGAGGCAAGATGCTTCTAGAAGAAGAGTTGAGCTGTTGGGTTTGCTCCTGCTGCCAATACACAGAAGGTTCTGCTAAGACATCCAGTCGAGGAAACCCATCTGCTTGCTTTGTAGTCGAGTGGCTCGTATGAACTTTCTCCAGATTTCTTGAACCTCTGCAATTTCCAAATGCATGGACACTTTCTTCCTTCTTGGCAAATAAATGGTCATTATTGTCAAAGTGACTACTGAAGTGATCAACAGATGGTCGAGTTAGAGATACGGCTGGAACACTCTGACCATTCAGTAAAGTCTCAACTCTGAGTGACTGATGAAGCCAACCAAATGAAGCAGAATTCTTAATTATGCCTTCTGTGTGCAACTGTTCTTGCAACTGAAAGTCACTCCTTAGCTCCTGGCGAATTGATGCCACTCTTAAAGTCTCAGGTCGCTTGGCACATTTCTGACTAAAGATAGCTGAATTCAGGAATGCTGCTTGAATAGGGCTCTTGAGAATGTAAGATCCAGAGGGGCTGATCCGGTACGTATTCGACCCAGTTCGATGAGGTGGCGAATTTAGATAGGCATCACCATTTCCATTTGAAGAAACAAGTCCTGTCTTATCACATTTCAGATGCTGCTCAGCTCTGTGTTGGTTAATGAAATCGCCCGATTCATCCATCTTGCATATATATATATATATATAATGAAACCTGTATCACATTCTCCTAAATCTGTCTCCTGTCCCCAGAAATAAACTGCAAATATAACAATTGTAGTGCAGAATTCAAAGATAAATCATAATGAAACATTGTAAAATTTAATTGATGACAATAATAAATGACAAGTTCAGTATGTGAGATTTTATGGAACAATTAGGGTCTTTACTAATCAAATTTCTACCCAATTCTGGGGTAACTATAAAGACTACATGTAGCAATCCTATTAAATATCCAAGACCAACCAACTTTAAGGTAAAGGAAGGACAGATATTAGACTTAGATTGGGAACACATAACATTATGGAGAGGTTAGGGTCTATTAATGTTACATTTTTTTGTGTAGGTGCGTGGTTACTCTGTGTGTGCACGTGCGTGCATGTGCACAAGGACACAGTGATTATGATGCAGCTCAATGCCCTTTTGAACCTGGATTGAGGTTATCATTGCCTGACTGGAATTATACAAGAAAATGTAACTTACAATACAACTTGGTTTAGAACACACCTTGATAAAACAAATCTTGCTCAAAAGTCGCATTACAATGTTGAAACTAGTCATAGCACTTTGAGAACAGATGAGTTTTAAGTCTATTTAAAAAGTATTTATTGGTCGGGGAGGATCTTCGAATAGGTTCTGGCAGAGTTCCATTCAGGTTAACAAACTACTTCGAACATTCTGTTTCGAAAGTGTAGAATTGCTCTTTTGATTACAGTCTTCTTTTGAGGCTGAGTGTAATATTTGCCCTGATTCAAGGGTGCACGTAGTACAACTGATGATGAGCAAGGTGAAGCAAAATCTGACATTATTTATAAAGGATATAAAAGCCTGAATGGGAAACTGTGAGAGTGGGTGATGTCACGCTGATGTGATCTGTAAGGCTGAGTTATTTTTAACTAGATGAGCTTAGTGTCCAATTTGTTGGAGGGGTTGGATTCCCCTAGTTCCCCACCCCACCTTATGCTGTATACAATGGAATTGAAATTTTCACCAACCAACCAACCAACCTCTGCTTCTGTTTTGACAAATCTTAGCCTATAGACAAACTGCAACATGTAAATAATAGAGGCAAACATTGAAAGGGTATATTTCGGTACACCATAAAGCAAAGAATTGTAGCACTCAATCCTGGATAATTCAAGTCAGTGAACCTAGGCATGCAGACAACATTTGCCTATTTAGACAGTGCTTGATTCTAAGAACTCGTCGAAGATAAAAACTATGCTATAGTCAAAAAGCCCATGTGCTTAGACATGGATAGTTAACTATCAAGAAAAAAACAGAACATAAACTAAATTAGCAGCCTAGGAAAAAACAGGTTTCGTGGCTTACTTATAGGCCAAAATAATATAATAAATATACCACTTAACAAACTCGATTTACCAGAACGCACGAGGTTATAACATAAAATACAAAGCTGTCTTCATTACTTCCACACAAAAACAAAACAAAAGATAGAATATTATTACATTTACAAAGCGTTGCAGTGGCAAGAATTTATTTAATTTAAACGCTGCGACGAAAATGATACCATCTTACGTCAATTCCACAAAAATGACGTTTAAAAAGAAACGTTACTTTAGCTTATCACGCAGGAAAGAAGTAAGTAAGTAAGTAGGGACATTCTTCAATACTCCAATTGCAAATGTTCATTATTTGTCACATCTTTGCTAACCTGTAATAATAATAATGCAATCATATTGGAATCATCATTTAAAGATTTTTTCTGCGCCCCAAGAGCAAAATGTTGAGAACAAGATATATTGCGTTGACCTAAAATAAGCCTTGAAAATGTAGACCACAATATTGTTCCAATTTTATAAAAATTTAGTGCTTCATTTTGATTTATAGCCATTTTTATATTATTTGGTAGAGCAGCACATGGTTACCTGTCAGGACCAATATCAATGATGCTCGAGTCGTCAAGGATATAATTCCTTTGCTAGTTAATAATAATAATTGACTCCTTGCCTCAAAATGGAATAACTCCACGGAATCTTGTGCGATTGCTAATCCTTGGAGTGCGCTTTCCATCTCTGTTTTCATCTGTAATTGGGTGAATTATTGAATGTTAGTTAAGAAATTCAATAGCGTTGCCAAATGGAGATTGTCTCTCATGAATTGACTCTGACTTTGAATGAAGTATTTAAACAACTCGCTTCTGGTAAACTCCCACGTGATGACACTTTACTGGAGAAAGTCTTAACGTGGCTTCAGAAAATTCTACGTGATGCTGGTAATATCGTCCATTCGTTTGACACAAACTAGGTTTTAAATGTTGTTCAAAAGTTAATCACAGAGCTGTTTATACGCAAGTGATTAGGTGCGAGATATTGTTCTCCAGTAAGTTGATGGGTTGGCTAGATATTACTACGAAGTAATAATAGATTGGTTGTCGGAATATGGAAGATGGTAACCTGAGACTCAACGGGATAAACAACCCCACTTCTCATTCTGTCATCTTCAATGCTGACAACGTATTTTATCTTTTTATTTTGTGAGAAAAGTTTGCTTATTCTGCAAGTCTCTCAGGTCTGTTTATGGATATCATCCAGTCTGTTAAAAACTGAATTTATACTTAACTAGCATACAGCTTAACAGTATATCAATTGCATATTTTGTTTAATTATCCTTGATTCTATGTACCATGTTAATTGTTCATCTTTGTATTATTATTTAGCTTCTTGTGAAATATTTCTCCATTCAACATGTTTCACCAATTGTTTGAGTGGAGTCTGCTGTCAAGAGGAAATCGATTTTTGCGTTTGGGCATTTCTTCTTCGTCTGTCTGGTCATGTTGCTTCTCAGCTCCAGGATAGTAGAATAGCAACAGAGTTCCTGGGTACAGTTCGAACAGTATACAGTAAAACTACAGAACACGGTCATCTTTGGACCCAAGCATCGATTCGATGTGCTTGGTTAAATGGACTTGAATTTTGGCTGAGGGATCATCAATTTTTCAGTGAAGGTATAATGAGCAACAAACAACCTTTGGTCTCCTGTGTGCATGTTTATGCGCATATAGCCATATACGTTATTTGTACTATTTAATATATTTGGGTGTTGTAATTAGTTGTGAGCATAATATTGTAGAGTCGTTGCTTAGTCTTAGACCTAAGTTAACTAACTTCTGGATCTCATGATTGCAATAACCAGAATTTTTACATATTTAATGATGAGGATGTGCTAATGGTAACTTGAGAAACCAACATACAGCTTGTCATTACAGTGTTTAAAGAACAACATTTTTTATTGTTTACTTAAATTTATTAGCACTAGCTCTTTCAGTTGACTTTCTTCTCATTATGCCAAATAAAATTTTTTAATTACAATAATGATGTCTGGTGGATATTGTATTGTATTTTGGCATTTGCAAAGCGCATAATGGCAAGGGTGAATGATTCAGAAGCGCTCCTTGTACACAATGCCTCACAAGAAAATGGAGCCTTCAAGAAAAGTGAATGAAAAATAGAGACTGTCAGATAGAATTATAGAGCATACTGAAGGATAATGCATGTTCCAAAGAGAGGGACCACTTGAAGCAAAGGCTTTAGACTGAACCATAATTATTAGTTTTAGTATGGGGGAGCCAAGAGGTCAAGTCTAATGGAGGGGCGAAGTGAACGGTGGCAGCAAGCAGAATGAGGTTGAATTATTATGTCAACTAGATATTTCGAGACAAGACCCCATTGAGCCTTGATGATTGGAATGAGGATATTAAATTGTATGCAGTCATGGTTGGAGAACAACATAAAGATAGATGTTCTTGAATACTGAAGAGGGCAGGCTATAGCTATCAGTTGAGAGCCAAATGAAGAGGAGAAAGATGAAACTTAAGAAGACCAGTGAGAAGGGAATTGCAGTAGTTAATTCAAGACATATTAAAGCATGAACTGAAATAGTGAAAGTGGAGGGGGTTACAAAATGACGAATGACCCTGAGGCGTCTTCAATGAAAATAGGAAGAGCTTGTGAGATTTTAGACATGCTTGATAAAAGTAAGTGACCTATCAAGGGTAACACCCAGATCCTAGACGCTTGATGAGAAAGAGAAGCGTTGGAGCTTTATGGAGAGCAGAGCAAAATCAAGCTTCTGATGTTTTGAGGAATACCAAACCAGATAAATAGAGTTAGACCTGTGTTAAGGGATAGATGATTTGACAACATCCTGGAGTGAAGAAGATTAGGGAGAGATTGAATACTCTAGGCAACTAGGATGATGGAGGACCATATACAAATGCCTGTACATAATCTGCTAAGGTGTGACCAGCAGCACCACAGAATGGGAAAAGAGAGTAGATGTTGGCCACATATTGGATATGTAAGAGAGAACCAAGAACATCCAGTTTAACATGGACTCATTGGGTTTTGGAGTCACGAGTAATAATCATTTGGGTTCGTTTAGAGGGAAGCCAATAAGTTCTGTTCATATGAGGCTTTGTGTAGTCATTTATTACTGTCTCTTAATCTCTTTCAGATGTTGTTGGTCTGATACTGCAAAGCCTAGAAGATAGCAGTTGGTTTGTCAGCAAGGCTTCTGTGTCTCTTATAGCACGGATTCTTCGCCACAATGCAACATCTGGAGAAGGCTGTTTTCCGACAATATTGCTCAAGCATGTACTTAGTTGTTTGGATCTCAAAGATTCGACTTCAGCGTTGAACAGGCGGAGATTTACTGCCTGTATTCAGGTCTTGGAAATTGTGTGTTCGGAGGCCATCTGCTACAGTTGGCTTTGTGGCTTTATGCCTCATGATGATTTGATTAGCCAGCTGTGCTTTGCTATCGAATTTTCTGCTGATGAGCAAATAAACGAAAGATGTACAGCTGTACTGCAAGTGATGTCAGCACTGTGGCAGTTGAATATGTCTAGGGAGATGTTATATGAAAAGTTAAGTGAGCTTTCACAGAGACTCTTACTGTCTTCTCATCTGTCTATGGCCATGGAAACTGCTGCCTGGATTTTGGAAAGGTTTGTGTGCTGTTCTTTGCCTATCCTTGTTTGGCTTGTTAGGTGTAATGTAACATCTTACTAAACTCTAATTTATATATATCTTTCACAGCTGTCTTCATTTCTGTCAACAAAGTAGAATGACATATTGGAATCTTTGTATTAATGGAATGAGTTGAGCACTGCTGAGGTGTTTTCAAAAGTGGCATTATTCAGATGATCAGTAAATTTGCATTTAATTTATATCTTTTCCTTAGATTTTACAAGAATATTAACTTAATGGTAATTTCCTGCAAGATATGCATGGATTCAGATATGTTGAATGATGGAATGATGAATGATTAGTATAATTTGTGTGTTTGTGACCAGATGGCCTAGTGGGGCACCAAACAGGGTCATGCTTGAGAACATTTGCCTCTTACCACTATGGATATCTGTGAGATCAGAGGTCATCGAGAATGACCTTTCTCTTTTGTCTCCATGTCCAATGGACCACAACTGCTACAAGAGCCTCATCTCAACAATGAATCACAGTCCAGCCAGACACTTGTCTCTTGTGAAGATGAGTCTAACCATAATTATGCAGTTGGTGAGTTCAGGCGGTTCATTTCTCTTGATAACTGTATGCTAATATTAATTATTAAGCGTTTGCCCATTCTAAGACTGTTAAAAACAACTTTGAATTGTGTTTTCACTGGCTGCATATTGGGCAGAAGGACATCTACTTTTCTATATGCTTTGATAGCGTCACCTACTATCTGCCAGGATAGCACCATCTATGGAAATGAAATGAATCTAGTTCATAGCTCGTCGGAGGCATTTTCTTTGCCGGGTGCCTAGGCTATGTGACTGCATCAGGCAATTCCTTCTGTTGTACATCTGATCGAGTCTCTGCCATGTACGCCTTCTTATTCTCACGAAATGTTCCAAACATTGGTGTGTTAAAGGTGCATGTCCTGCTTTAAATCGATTTGGCCCATGGTGCATAATGTTTGGAACAACTGATGTAGTAGCCGTTTCAAAGAGAGATTCTCTCTCTAAAAATCTCTGGTATTACTGTAGTATCAGATGTCTCTCAACAATTATAGCTGATTTTTATTCTTATATTCTCTTCTAGCTTTGACTCTCTTTTTGGGTTTTGCTCTCTTTTGTCAAAAGAAAACTGACACTTTGATGCTTGTGCATAGATACAGTAACTGTCAGGATTGTCATGGTGGAAGAGAACCTGTCATCTAGCCACTATTATCGAGAATTATATCCTGTATAGAGTTTGTTATCTAATCATTGATATAGAGATTTTTATCTAGTATGTATATTTGACATTGACTTCTATTGTAGCATTCACATCTCATTCACCAGGATCTTGTTTTTGGTCTTGTTAAAGACATCCTTGAGCAAACAACTAACGACTGCCCCAAGCAACAGCCTCTCCTTCAGGCCAACAATCGTCTCAAGCATCAGTGTCTCGATGTCCTATTACTCACCATTTCAACAAATTTCGGTGAAGGTATATATTGAACTGAATGGATTTGCATGGTGTTTACAACATCTTTTGAAGAATCACCAGTTTAAATTAAGCTGAATGATGCTGATTATGAAAAATTAACAGGGAGTCGAGTGTTTGGATGCCACCGTTTGTGAGTCGACCGGTTTGATGTCCTGCTGAAATGCGTTTACAGTTTTACTTGTGACTAAGATAAATTTAGGCTTGATCTCGTTGGTGATCATAATTTCTTTGACTACTACAACTTAATTCTATTTCTGTATTGAGTGCTTTGGGCTTGACACTTTCCATTCTGATTTCTGATTTAATCTTCTATCATTTAGTACAAGTTAACTCTACATCTCTTCATAATATGTTTCACTTAATTGCTGACATTCAGAGAATGAACACTAAGCATGTGGATTTCTGAATGATCTCATGCGAATCATTGAAACATATAATTATTGCATAGGTCTGTAGTGTACTCATGCTGGATAATTGCCATGCGTTGGGTGTGCTTGTTGAGCCCAAATGGTTTCTCATATTAACATGATACAATCAGTAATTATGATTTATTGGGCATTATTTGTGGTGTTTGGTGTTAATGGTGTTTGTAAATGTGAAGCAATCAAAATTTACTTTTACCACTGAGTTTTCTATTTTGTTTTGTAGCTGCTGTGAATGTTCTTCCTGATGCATGTCCTGTCGTTGTGAATCTCTTGCTTCAGCCTGATCATGATCAAGTGGTGAGCTTTTCCATCACATTCTGGTTTTAGGTTGCCTATTCATCATATCCCATTCATATATTTCCTTAACAGCCGTTGATAAATTGGTTTTGCCACTTTTGCGTTGAAATTTTTGCTTTTCACAATCATGAAAGCTATGAGTTTTTAATTAGTTATAGTGGTTAGGTAGCAATGTTTCCCCAAAGTTTGTAAGTAAGTTGGTTGCATTGTTCTACTGTTACTGTTGAGGAAGATTGTAGTTCTCTACTCTGTGGTACCTGTCTGTGGGTTTAGTGTTGTAGGGAATTTGTCATGATATATTATAGTATACCTGTTAAAGCATTTGGAGGACTTCTCTTCTGCCAGCATTTTGGTTGGAGCACCTCAGGGTCGGCATTTTGTAAGTGCTCTTTATGAATGATCATCCTCAGGTCATTTTTGTTTGGCCACAGCCTGGCTGAGTGGGTTTCTTGAAGGGGCGCTATATGAATTTTCAAAATGAATGAATGATACTTAACGTGATGTTTGTATGACTGCTGCATAGTTATATTCGACTTCTGTAATAACTTTTGATAATCCATTAAGACTATTCGTGTAATCGTACTGCAGCTGTGTCAATTTGAATGTAATTAAATGGAGGTTATTGTTACGGTTATCATTGTTGGTTACAGACAGTATCAAAAGCCTATGAATTGCTGTTGGAACTGCTGAAGAGCTTTGGTGACAGGGATAGCCCTCAGTTGAATGTCCTGTTAGTGAAGTTGCCAAACATTCTTCAAAGAACAGCTAACAGTCTAAATTGGGATATAAGAGACACAGCGATGAACTTCATTGGAAAACTTATGTCACTAAGTACAGGTGAAGTCAAGTGGAATGCCGTTGAACATATTTGGTTTTCCAACATTTTGCAGTTGAACATATTTGGTTTCCAGCATTTTCTTCACTGTATCACAATTATATTAACTGCTGTGGCCTATGTACGACTTGCTGTTCAGATTGATAGAATTCTTGTTGTGTGATCTAACAATTGCTGGCTTCTGCTGCTGAATTGTAAGAATCTTGGGCAGTCTGTCCTTTTAATTGCCTCTTCCACAGCAGCTGAAGTGATAGCATAAAACTTTGCTATGAATTGCCTTCACTATTCGGTCGAATACGAATAATTGGACCAACTTTTCGACCGAATACAAATAGTGTACAAAAGAGGTCTCCGGCAACATTCAAATGTGAGCCAAAGTCTCAGTTCAGTATATTAATACATAAACTAAAAGTAAACAGTTAACTATATGTATTTTTGCATCATTCTGCCAGTCTTTATAAACTAGGAATAGAAATAATTTAACTAGACTTAGAAATGAGACGATTGACACTGAGATACTGTGGTCAAGGCAGTCAGAATTACTTCAGTCGACTGGATATAGCAGCCACCGCTTGTGCGGAAACAGATGTCACGTGACCACTATTCGTATTCGTTTTGACCGCTACTATTCAACCAAATACGTAATAGCTATTTTCCCACTGTTCAACTCAGAAGCGAATATGAAGCAAATATTCTTTATAGCCCTGATTTCAGGAAATGAGTACTTCTGCTATTCTCAAAATTTGTGAAATTGCAGAATTTCCAAATTTGTATGTAAATAGGTTTTAAAGGTGATTTACATTTGTGTGATCTTTTCAGGTTCGACTGTTGTTGCTTTATGGGTTGAACAGAACAACATCATCCAATACATTTCTGACAGCCTTAGAGACAGCGAAAGTTATGTCCGTGCTTCTGCTCTTAATGCTCTACGAATAATGTGCCACAGTGTTCTTTTCCAGTCGGAAAAAACAAAGTCTGAGGTTCAGGTATGAAATGCACTTCTGTTCTTAATACTGCTGTGTGGTGCTTGTGTTTTTGAGATTTTGGCCTAGCTTTGGTTCTTAATTCTGTTGTCTCATATCAAAAGTAAGTAAACATTTATTAATGCTAACATATTGCAGCAGTGCAAAGGGTAGAGTAGAAATGTAACCTATTGTTATTAATTTGGTCTGGCATTGCTTTGTCCTGGTTTTTAAGCTTCAGTTGTGCATTTGATACTGCCAGCAGTAACGTGTAGATAATTGTTGGCTTGTGTCTTGACATTTGTTCACAACCTTTTAAAAGATAGCATTTTTCATTAATTATTGACAACCGAATTACATCTTAATTGTTAAATTCAAAGAACAAACACAAAGCAAATTTCTAAAGGATCTCATACAAATCATTAAGACATATAGTAAGTTGCATGAGTCTATAATAGTATACTCATGATGGATAATTGCCAGGCATTGGGTGTGCTGTTGATCAATTAAGTCATACACAAAGTTTTCTGACAAATTCTTTTTATAAAATATTTTAGGCACATCTGTGGCCAGAAGTGATGAAACTTTGTCAAATTGACGCTGAAACCTTCAGCCGTCGAGCCGCCATGGAACTCATAGTCAGCGTTTATGCCAGCCGACTGATGCCATCCGAAGAAAGAACGCTTGAAAATGTGATGTTACTTGCCATTGATGATCCAGATTGGGATATTAAACTGAAGGCGGTTAAATTCTGGGATGCATATGCTAAGGACCAGTTCAGCAGTAGATGCAGTTCAGATGGGACGATGATGCTCAATGCCTCAGGTTCCAACTTGTCACGTCTAATGAGAACATTAACTGATTCTGGATGTTTGAAGTCTTTGATCTCTGCAGCTGAAGACTGTGACAAATCTGTTCAGTTGCTTGGACTGAAGGCTTTAAAGAATGTGAAAGAGCAGAGTGCAAACTGGCTTAAACTGAGCGTAAATGGAGAGTTAACGAGTATTGAACAGCTGAGTTCAAATAAGTTTAATGAAGAGACGACAAGTGCGGGTCAACCACTTATCGGCATCTTAAATTACCTTAATTTTAACCAAAATCAAGCAAGTGATGAAAAAGATGAATTACTGAGTGCCATTTCCTTGTCGAGATATTTGGCTGCACTTGACTTGGATTCATTGATTATTAGTGCAGAAACGAGCATAGATGGTCACGATGGCCGGCCAGAATCTCTGCTCAATGACCTCGTCATGTCTCTGATAATGCCTGTCACCTTTGGATCTGGTTTTACCAGCAGCGAAGAAGAGGATGATGACAACATGGCTGTTGACTGTTACTAAAATGTAGGCATGTGTTTTTTCTTAATTTGTCCTATTGCCTGCTGAGCGTGTTTGAAGCATGAATTTGGATTCAAGTTTTTTTTGATTCTTAAGGCTTGTTTGTTAAGCTTGCTGAGCTGTTGCTCACATTGCCATCAATACAATGTGTTCACAAGCGTTGCTGAAATGCGTGGATGGAGTGGTATAATTAATAACATCCTATGTAAAATATTATTTAGTGTCCTTCCACCCATTGAATTAAACAATGGCTATTCCACTTATTTCGGAATTAGCCCAGGGTTTTGTTGACTAAGCAGATCTGTTTTCTTCTCGATTGAAAAGTTGGGTACATGTGAGGTGAAGACTAATTGTTCTCCTGATAATGAAACATTAGATTACACTAGTGATAGATTTGGTGCTTCTGTATAGGTAAACTGTTAACCTGTTTATGATATTAAACCAGAATGAAGTTGTATGGTGAATTCTTTCAAAACTATCTATGCAGAAACTATAGATATTAAAGATAGTTTTAATATTTTATATATACTTCAATTATAGTAAGCACATCGCATGGTGACCGATTGGTTAGAGCGGTCTGCCGGTAACGCTTGGTGTGCGCTGAGTGAGCGTGTTCGACTCTCGTCCGAGGCGTCACTGTGTAGGTACCTTGAGCAAGTCCTTTGCACACAGTTGTTCTGCATTACAACTGCAGTTGCATTGTCAAGGCGTGTGTGCACCTGTGAACTAAACTGTAAGAAGGGCAATATCAAATAACAGTTTTATTGTATTGTATGCATCTATGCTTCTAATTGAAGAATTCTTATTGTGGATACTTCAATTCAAGATAAGCTTGAATGCATGGGCCAGTATTCAGTTGTATCGGTGTCTTACATCTGGTTACCTTGTTTTAATAACTATTCTCTTACATTTTTGTCTTCTTTAAGGGTATAATGAATTAAATGAAAACGCAAGAGAATAAAATAGAAAACCAGGTTAAAGTCTTTTGTTGAAGTGTTTTTAGAAATTTAGGAATATTCGTGTAGTATTGAATGCTTTGTAGCAGCTTCATAGTGTCTTTGAAAGAAAGATTTGTACTTATCAGTAGAGCGGAGAGAGCGTCGAAATATTATGCGTTGGCTTGTGCACATACTTTGTCTTTGGAAACACTGCTTTTCACAAATCCAATCCTCATTTCCCCTTTTCCATACCTTTCTCGCAGTTTCAACTCTAAACATCATCCATGCAACATACCCGTATGAATGTCTGACTGTCTGTACCTTGACCCTGCCTATCTTTTGTTTTGGTTGAGTGCCTGTGAATAATCTGGTTCCCTTGACTTTGTTGTGTAGGCGCTATCAAATTATCGAGGTTACGATGTGCATGTATACATGCACGCCAAAACCTATATGTTTATGCAGTTGCGTATAACATGGAATAAGTTTATCGTAATCTCCAAATTTCTAAAGCACCACTTTAAGGCTAAGCGTAGGGCACCAGCTTATTCACGAGCGCTGCGTCAATTCAAAAGGGTTGTCCAAAGGATAGTCCGTGGGCGGTCAGAGTTCGGTATCCAGAAGGTCAGCAGGGAGGCAGAGTTCCTGTTAAGGGCGGTGTCGCCTTGGTCGAGGATTGAAGAAACGCGGTTACAAGTCGCTGGTGAAATGGCTCGGTTACCCTGAATCATTTAATTCATGGGTTGATGATGAATATCTCGTAGTCCTGTGATAATGTCTCGTTGAAACTATTGGAAATGTGCGTGACTTTTGACCTATGGGTGGATGTTTTGACCAGTGCCTTAGGTTTGTGCATGAATTGTGGCTCATTTTGAATTTTTTTTTTAAATTTCCCGGCGTTTCTTGCTATTTGTTGATGTTTGACCAGGAGCTTAGGTTTGTGCGTGAATTGGTTATTTTTAACCTGGTTATAGGAATGATAGGTTGTAATCAACCGCTGGACATCTTTCTTGGTTCATAACCCTTCGTTTGCATTGTGTTGCATGTGCGTCAATCGGTCTTCTTATTCCGTACCAGACATATGCAGCAGGTATCATATACGAATTTCAAACAGCTGTTCGAAAATTCTACTCAGCGGATGGAATACGAGAGAAGACGGCTGCTGCTGATGATGAGCACTATAGGCAGACGCCGTAGCCTGTAGAATCACTAGGCTACTCCTCATCCAGCAGGGATTATTGGGTCGAGCCGCAACTACAGAGGAGGAGGAGGTGAAGGAGGAGGTAGCCAAGCCGGCTTCATTGGCATGGACTACGCCTCTCACATTGAATAGCAAAAGTCTGCAGTACGATGTCTTAATCTGGCCATCTCATTGGGCCCAACCACCAGCAACACTAGTGCTACATTCCACAGACAGGCAGAGACAGAGAGAGACTATAAAGCTGCTACAAAGCATGAAATATCGTAGCACGTGTCTAGTTCGACGGACTGCGTAGGTTGATTCCAGCTTTTACAGTCAGCCTATGTTTCCTCAAGCCGACGGGGAAACTGCAGAGGAAGCACCCTTAGCGTTGCGATTTCCTTTCAAAGCTAGCCTCACTTCCAGGCCAAACTCCCTCCTCTTTTCTTCCACTGACCTATGATTCTATGAATGCGCTGTTCGATGGTACCTGAACCGCTGCAGTCTTTAGGCCTATGCACTGTATGCAGCCTATCATTCCCGACGTCTTCAGCCGTCCAACGAATGAAACTGTGCCACGTACGTAAGACTAAGCGTATAGTATCGTCAGAATCGAAAAAGAAATGCTGCGGTCTGCATACTTGTTACATGAGTAGGCCTACAATGTTCGCTGGCATTTAATCGGGCCTCAGCCTCGTTTCCTCTACGCACTTAATATTTCATTCCAACATACGAGGCTTAAGCATATATTTTATATATATATATATATATATTCATAAGATTCAACTTGTCTATAATTTACTCGATAGCAATCAGGGCCATCTATGGTCTACCCTTTAACTAGGCCCTACGCAGAGAATTGTACTCCTCATCAGAACTCAATTCCATAGAGGCCTAATAGATTGCAGAATTCCAGAAATTGTGGCTGACTCGTTACATTGCTGTATCTGACGACGAAGAATAGCTTGTAGGCCTAAATGAAGTTAACATCATTGTGGAATGACCAGAGGTGTAACAAGGTTTCGAAAAGTGGGAGGCATAATTTGGAAAATATTGCGCGAATCGCCAAAAATTTTGTTTGCCCCCCCCCACTTTTTGAATTTTGCCCCCCAGAAATTTGAAAAATGGAGTGGCACAAATTATTTTAACAATAGTTAATTTTAAAGTGCCATTGGAGAAACGTGCCATTGGAGAAACATAAAAAGAACCGATTTGGGGGTCACATGGGGGAACACTGAGCACTAAAATTGGAAGGGCTTTGCCCCCCCCCCCAGTTTTGAAACTGGAGGGCCGGTGCCCCCTCTGCCCCCCACTTGTTACACCCCTGGAAATGACTATATGGTTCTCACCTTTTCTTAGTTATATCAATATGGGATATGATCGTAAGAAATCAGTCGCTGTTACACTCCCATAATTAGCAAACATTGTGCTTTATAAGTTTATTAGTTGTAATTAGATTGCTCAGTTACATTGAACGTTGTGAATACTATTCAGCAAGTTATAAACAACGTTTACAGACTGTGCGGACACGAGCTGTCATGAAACACTGAGTAAGAAGCTATTTAGTTAGATAATAAAAATCATTATCGTCGCCCTCCTGTTTTATTCAGGTTTGCACCTGGCTCTATCAGAGCGCGAACAGTGGAGGAGTTGACTAAAAGGATTGAATATGAAAGTCGCGAAGAGACTTATAAAGGTTGAACAAAATTGCACAAATTATTTTAACAATAGTTAATTTTAAAGTGCCATTGGAGAAACGTGCCATTGGAGAAACATAAAAAGAACCGATTTGGGGGTCACATGGGGAACACTGAGCACTAAAATTGGAAGGGCTTTGCCCCCCCCCCCCAGTTTTGAAACTGGGGGGCCGGTGCCCCCTCTGCCCCCCACTTGTTACACCCCTGGAAATGACTATATGGTTCTCACCTTTTCTTAGTTATATCAATATGGGATATGATCGTAAGAAATCAGTCGCTGTTACACTCCCATAATTAGCAAACATTGTGCTTTATAAGTTTATTAGTTGTAATTAGATTGCTCAGTTACATTGAACGTTGTGAATACTATTCAGCAAGTTATAAACAACGTTTACAGACTGTGCGGACACGAGCTGTCATGAAACACTGAGTAAGAAGCTATTTAGTTAGATAATAAAAATCATTATCGTCGCCCACCTGTTTTATTCAGGTTTGCACCTGGCTCTATCAGAGCGCGAACAGTGGAGGAGTTGACTAAAAGGATTGAATATGAAAGTCGCGAAGAGACTTATAAAGGTTGAACAAAATGAGGATTGTAGGCAGTGTTGTATGCAAAACTCAGGGCTGTTAACAATACTGGAAAAAAGTATTGCAATAGCTATAGCAATACTTCCTAACTAAAAGTATCGCGATACCAATACCAATACTTTTTCTGAAATGTATTGCAATACCAATACTTTTACCAATACGCTTGCCTAATTCGATCTTAGCATAAATTATAATTCATGCACCGGTAATAATTATAGAAAATTTCCCAAGGAATCGCTTGGGTCAGTCACAAGGAATCTAGATAAAAGGAATGGTTACTCGTCAAATTTCCGTGTACACGATTTTCCATTAATCATAGATGTCGCCAAAATCTATTTTTTTCTTCTATTTGAAAATATGGTGTTTTGAACATCTAACGGCATATAAAAAAAATTTTGCTGACGTACCCGGTAGTCATTTGGCTTCACGACAAAGGTTGATGAATCAGGTTGTTATTTTTGAAAAGATCTAAAATTTCTGGCTCATGATTATCGCAGAAAACTGATGACCCGAAGGAACATGGATACTTTCCAGTCCTTTGGCCAGTCACAATGTCTTTGAAGTAGCCTTCAAGCAAACTGTTCGAACACAATGCTCTGATATCGCACTTGCAATCTTCGTTTCCTCAGCCATATTCAATTTAAAGATCAACTAAATTCGCAAGCACTCTAAAATTAATTGGGCAAGCCACTTCTACAAGTGAACGCTATAGGCCTACTTCGGTCATTTCTCTATTTATAAATTATTCCATCTGTTCGCACCAAGGTTTTTGGCCGAAAGAGGCTACATATAGGCCTAAACTTATCAAAGCGCAACGATTGACTTCTTATATTTCTTGAGAAACCATATAAATTTCAGTGAGAAAAAGTATTGGTATCGAGTATCGCTGACAGGCTAGAAATCGGTATCGCGATACCAGCAAAATAAAACTATCGCGATACTGGCTGCGATACTGACAAAAGTATCGGCGAAACCAAAGTATCGCGATACTTTATCGCGATATTAACAGCCCTGGCAATACTTGAAACTTCACGACCAAGGTGAGACAGTGAGGCGCCGAGACCGAGACAGTGAGGTACCAATTAAGACCGAGACACTATAGGTTTAAGACAGTACGAGACAGTATAAGACAACGTGAAAAAGGCTGAAAAATATTAATGTATCAGTTTTCTGGAATAAGGTTCATTTGTAATTTCAATTTGAAACTTATAATGTAGGCCTATAGTACCAATTCCTGAGAACAGTTTTTATAATTATTGCCGCGTTTTATCTTTTTAAATATTTCTTCGTCAACCTATCTTCTGAATAGTAGGACTAAAAAGAAAGCCTTTTTAGACACGTCTGAAATCTTCTAGACGATTTTAAACAAGGAAATTCGATACCAAAAGCCAAACGAAATTATAAATTTGCGCATATCCTTACTCACCGATTAACTCGAAGTTGTTTCGGTTATGGTGGTTTTACATCAATGACAAACGGCACGCCGCAGCTATTGTTTTGTCAATGACTTCAAATTGCGTAAACGCAAACTTCACAATTTCAGGTTCTCTCTGACAATTTTCCACTTTCAGATAATTAAATTGATTAATTTCAGTATCATGTGACTCGTGCGTTAATCAGAATTAGCGTTTCTCGTAGATTCCAGTTTCAATTTCTAGCGCAAGATTTTAACACGGTTAACGCGAAGCTTATCGAGACCGCTTGTTCGAGACAGAACAAGATTTTCGCTTCAAGACAGTTTCTAAAATTTTGATACACTGACCGAGACAACAGACTTCCGAGACCGAGACACTAAAAAAACTATCTCGAGACGTTTCGAGACCGAAACACTATCTTGAGACCATACAACTCTGATTGTAGGCCTATGCGGTAAGAAATATTAAATGCGAACGACATGAATAACAGTAAACTAAACGGTTCTGCTTAGACACCATTGTATAGATTCTATTTCTAAACAACGGTAGATAACGCTAATTTTATATTAGCTGGGCGAACCGTTTAGACACACTGCCTATAGTGCAATGGTGCGTACAATGGGCTCCGTAAGAAGAGGCAGGTTTTGAGAAAGCCAAAGAGGGCGATCGAAGAGACTGCCATATAGATTCTTAGAGTGAACGAATAATGAAACGAATGTCATGTCATGTCACATCGTCATCGTACTTTTTGGGACATTCGAATTTTCCAATTACAAAATAATAGAATGCCTGGGAGAGACGTGGAAGAATTACCAGCCACAATCTGTACTCACTCGGTCCATATTCTTGACACCAAACACATAGGAATTAATGGAGGAAGGGGGTGAGGAAAAGACTGAGACAGGAACAGTTCTGTTGAAATTATGCGAAATTTTGATGTGATATGCAGGGCCGTACCAAGCTATAATCGCGCCGTATGCCTAGCATTAAGGCCTAACCTGGCGCTCCCACATTTTTCAAGAAAGTGAATTTATGGAATGATTAAAGTTATTCCATCCTGAAATTTGCGCCCCTATTATATTTGCGCCCTGTGCCACGACACCGCTGGAACCGCCCTCGGTACGGCCATGCGTAGCGGGCCACTTAAAATTCACCCACGGACCGCATGCGGCTTGCGTATTGGACTAATCTGACCTAGAGGCTAATCCTTGATCTATGCTCTATTTGAGCACTGCCATACGGTCTAACGCTACCTGTCAAGCTTCTGCTTTGTAATAACATGTGCTTTTTGGCTGATCGGAGGTTTTCATTCAACTTCTAGCCTATCTCCCTTTGAGCATTCTAGCAAGCAGCCGAAGACCCACTCTGCAGAGATTCTCCAGAAGGGAATGTTAAGAACCAGCACGCCCGGAACGTAATAATAGCCTAGGCTGTTTTATTTTTTATTTTGAATTTCTCCCTCAGTGGGGGACCACTGGGGAGAATGAGAAACCGGAGGATACCGTAGCTTCTTCCCATCATCTCAACGCCAACAACGTACTAAAACTAGGGATAGCGGATCAGGGATTACCCGATCACCAGCCTAGGCCAAGAGCCAGTAACATCGGCGTCACGCAACCGTGGTTAATGTACGTATCAGGTATTAAGCTGACAAGTAAAACGCTTTGATCTTAGCCAATGGGTTAAGAAGCGATAACGTTCTTCTTCTTTATCGGTGGTTTAACGACATCTTATGACTACAATGGCCGCTGAGGTCTTCCATGTTCTTCTGTTATTTCCTTTTTTCTCAGCAAAATTTGTTCCGTCATGTATTGTCATCTTTTTTATGTTGTTTCAGGTTCGTACGTACAATAATGCAGTGTGTGAACATTTACAGGCACCGATCAATATGTGTTTATATAATCAAATGTACATGCAATACAATGTTATCGCGTTCACTGAATTTCGTCTCTTTTTTCTCTCCGATGCTATATCGTCATTTTTTTGGTATATTTTTTTCTGATGTTATCTCGTCATCATCTTTTTTTGTTTTTCCCTGATATTTTATATTTCTATTTTTTTGATGTTATCTCATCGTCATTTTTAACCATAATATAGTCATCCTTTTTTGATTTTTTCCCTCCAATGATGTTATCATTTTTCCGTATTTTGGTCATATATACAATTATGCAGTTTGTTAGTACTAGACACAGGTTGATTCATACAATAATGCAGTGTGTGTTAATTTACAGCCACTGTTTTAATGTTTGTTTATAATCAATCTTAAGTATGTTATTTGTTATTATCAGACAGAGCTGTTCACAACACTGTTCCATTTGTTATCTCCATTATTATGTTGTAAGCTTCTATGGCGATTGGTTGTATGGCTATTACATTTCTTAAGGTGAAGCTTACTTTTTCTGTATTGCATTTATCCCTTAGTCTATCGGCTATATTATGGTTCCGACATTCTATTAGTAGATGTTCAAGTGTTTCTGGGGTTTGGCAGACTGAGCACAGATCCGAATCGATTTTTTTTATGGTTTTGAGCCACGTCTTTGATAGGACGTGTCCTAGTCGGAACCTGGAGACTTGGACCTCACGTTTCCTGGGTCTGTCCAGATATTTCACATCTGTGGATACTGTTGGCTCGATGTTTTTATAGAAGCGGCCCTTCGTCTCCAGGTCATACTCAGTCTGCCATTTGTTTATTATATATTTCCTTATTAGAGAGTACACTTCCTTGATTTATAGATGGGGTGTGCTGTTTATCTTGTTCATGTCGAGCCCGTCTTTTGCCAGGGAGTCTGCTCGTTCATTCCCAGAGAGTCCAACATGGCTGGGCACCCAGGCTATTGTGATGTGGCTATATTTAATCAGGCTTAGTTGGTCCTTCAGTTCTATAATGAGGTTGGGTCTGGATTTGCTTTTGCCTTCTTTAACAGACGTTGTTACACTAAGCGAGTCAGTGAGGATAATGAAATCCGTCAAGGATGGGTTTTCATTTTCCACCATCCCTTTGGTGGCCTCAATTATGGCCGTTAGTTCGGCCGCACTGACGGACGCTCCATCGACCAGCTGGAGTGTTTAGTTTATTTTCAACGACGGGATATGGTAGGATGCAGCTACTTGATCCGTCTGTGTAAATGTGTGTACATTGGCTATATTTCTCTGAGTTCGTAGGCTGCGGTCCTCATGAACTCCGGTGTGTCCGTTTTTTTCTTTCTTTCTTTCTGTAGGCTTAGGTCTACCATGACGTTTTTTATTACTCCACGGTGGTGTTTTCTGTACCTCTGGTGATTGGAAGGGTTGCTGAATAGAGGTAAAAAAAATCCTTTGTGTTGTCGTATAGAGATTTTGCCCCCCTCCAATTCCCTTTCTCGTATTTGGTTGAATAATGTTCCCTCATCGCCTCCGCCGTTGGGTGGTCTTCTGTACTCAGTATCCTACACCCCATCTTTATGGAGTTCTCTGAGCTGCGGAGGTTAAGGGGTAGTTCTCCACATTCGTTTTGTACGGCCATGACCGGGGTGCCTTTAGCAGCGCCGCATGCCAGCCTCAATGCCTCTGTCTGCATTGTCTGTAGATGTTTCAGTTGGCTCTTGCTGGCTGTGGTATAGGCTATATCTCCATAGTCCAGTAGGGGTCTGATAAGGGCCCTGTAGATGGAGATCAGGGCCTTATTTGATGACCCCCACCTTTATCCTGCCACAACCCTCATTAGATTGAGTCTTTTCTTACACTTCGTGATAGTGTTTTTTATATGAGACACCCAAGAGAGTTTTCTGTCAAAGGTTACTCCCAGGAACCTAGCCGTTTTCTCAATTTTTATTACTTGGTTATTTAAGGTTATATTTATTTTGTTATTTTTATTGTTGTCTGTGAAGAAGACTCCAGTGGTTTTGCTGATAGAGATCTTAAAACCATTTGAATCACACCAATCATTGATGTTATTGATTGCTGACTGGATTTTAGATTCGATGTGTTTTATGTTGGAACCCTCTGTGAATGCGGCGCTGTCGTCAGCAAACAGCGTCAGGTCTACTCCATTTATTTTGGTTTTAATATCATTTATCGTGATTATAAACAGTATAGGTGAGATGATACTGCCCTGTGGCGTTCCGTTTTCTTGTTTGAATTTAGTAGATAGTCCAGTCCCTACTTTTACTTGTAAAGTTCTGTTACAAAGAAAATTTCTAATCCAGTGGAGCATCTGACTCTGGATGCCAATCCGCTCCAGTTTTTGGAGTAGCGTCGGTACGTGGAGCATGTCATACGCTCTTTCAAAATCTATAAATATGGCGAGTACATTATGTTTAATTTTGAGTTTCTTAAGTATGTTATCCTCAGTCTGATAATTTGGTCAGTTGTGCTTTTCCTCTGCCTAAAACCGGTTTGATCTTTTGTGATTATTTTATTTTTTCTGTGTACCACTGCAGTCTGTTGGCCACCATCTTCTCCATGATTTTGCAGATGGCAGACGTCAGGGAGATAGGTCTGCATGACTCTGGAAGAGAAAGATCTTTAGAAGGTTTAAGGATTGGGATGACGATAGCATGGTTCCAATCCTTTGGCAGGTCTCCAGTGCTCCAGATTTGGTTGCAGATGATCAGCAGCACTTTTAACGCATGTCTATGTAAGTGTTTTATTAGGTCATAGGGGATCCTATTTTCCCCTGGAGACTTATTTTTCTTGGCGCTGTCAATTGCGTCCTTCATCTCTTTCAAGTCAAATTCGGCGTTAATAGCACTGATTTCGTCAATATTTACGTGTTGTGCGTTGGTTTGTGTTGGGTTTGTTTGTCGTTCTTGTTGCTGAATGTGGTCTAGGAATTCTTGTTTGTAGTTTGTTGTGCTGCTTGTTTCTGTGTATGTTTTGGCCAGCATATTAGCCTTTTGTGTGTTAGTGTCTGCTGTTTGTCCATTGTGTTTGAGAGTTGGGAGTGATGTCTTCGATCCAACTCAATTCATTCTTCTTGCCATGGTCCATACTGCTCCTAGCTTAGACTGATCTGTTATTTCGGAGCAGTAGGCCTCCCAGTTTCCTCTTGTTTCATCTGCTATTATTCGCTTTGCTTCTGCGTCTGGGTGCTTGTATGTCGTGTAATCATTAAGATCTTTTGATCGCTTCATTTAATTTCTAATTTTGTTTCTATTGTATATGGCCTCACTGCATTTCTCATTCCAGAAGGGTAGTGGCCTGTGTCTTCTGTTCTTTTCCTTTCTTTGTTTTCTAAGTGGGATTGATTTATTGGCGGCTAGTGTAGTTATTGCTTTTTTGATTCTGTTGTATGTATTGTTTATGTCTTGTTTGATGAGTGATTCTGATATTGTGTGCTTTCTTTCTGTTTTAAACTGTTGTTAGTCGGCCTTTTTCAGTTTCCACAGGTGCATGCTCAGCTCATCCTCCAATATTATTTCTTTAGTGACCCTTGTAATTGCATCTAGGTGGTCTGACCCAAGGGTTGTGTTTTCCTCATAGTGAGTATAATTTAAGGCCAAGTCCTGAGCTACGATGGAGAGATCTATTACGGAATTTGTACAAGATAGGTTTTACATTATGCGTGTAGCTTGACCTGTGTTAGTTACAGTCAGGTTATGTTCCAAAATAATCTCCTCTAGTATGTTTCCCATTGTATTATTTTTGGTCCCCCCCCCAGATTTTATTGTGTGCATTCATATCACCGACTGTGATTGTCCTCCGCGGTTGGAATATTTTACTGAGTGCTTGTTTGCTAATGTTCGACTGTGGTGGTATGTATATGTTTGTGATTTGTATAGCTCCTACAGTTGTTTTGATGTCTACTGTTTGTGTCTCTATGTGTTCATTTGTAGCCGAGTCTTTTGATGTGTAATTAAGACCGGATCTTATTAGGGTTGCTAGACCTCCTCTGTGGTGTTGACCTTCCCTATCTTTCCTTATTATGGTGTATCCTTCTATTAGTCGTTTAATTGGCGAGTAATGTTCCTTGGATACAAATTATATCTGGAGGTCTACTCGCTTTATTGGGAAAGTTCTTGAGCTCATATCTGTTCTTCATGAACCCTCTCGCGTTCCATTGCATTATTGTCAAATCCATGATGCGGTTGTGGTTTTAATTTATAGTTTGTTTTAGCTTAGTCTATTTATGGATCAATTGTTTCGACCAAGAATTTAGCATTGGCTTTGTAGAAGATTGCTGATCCAGCTGTTGAGATTATCTTCTGCATCTCGGATGCTGTTTTATAGCCATCCAGTAGGGCCAGGCAACCTCTGATAAAGGCTTTTACCTTAATGTCCGTTGTTGGTTTATCATCTTTCATTTCTACGTTGTCTCCAATTTTATATTTATCCCCCGCTGCCTCAAGGAACTGATTGACTGTTTCGTCCCTGTATGTAGGCATCGTGGCTGGAGTCTGCGTTGCGTGTGTTTGTTTGTGTCTGGGGTTGTCATACCCTGTCGGACCTTACTCGAGTATAGCTCTACTCCAACTTTGTTTTTTATCATCTGCTGCGCTTCTACGTATTTGACGCAATTTTTATATGCGGCACTGTGTGGCAGTTGGCAATTTGCACATTTTGGTGCTTCCTTGTTGGGGCATTCGGTATAGGGGTTGTCCCCGCTGCACTTTCTACAGACTGGTGCACTTTTGCACTTTTCTTTGCTAAGTTTATGGGGTTGTCTCTGGAAGAAATTATATAATTGTCTTCCAGAGCCCTGTAAGTAGACCGTTCCATTCAATGTATCTACGATCTCCTTTCTCTTCTCGGTTTTATTCCTGTTTATTGTAAGGTTGTTTACTACACATCTATGGTTACCAACTTTTATGGAGGTGTTGTTTATGGTGCCAGTTGGGTCAGTAGGACAAGGGGTAGGTGTGGGGAGGGTAGTTTCTACCTCAATCGCCATGAACTGCCCTACTGTGGCCTCTACGTTATGATCATTTACATGTACAGCCAGTCTAGATTTTTTACAAGGATTTAATTTTGTTATTTTACCATGCTCGTTGTTGCTGTTGGTAGATGACGATGTCGATGGTTTCTTCAGGAATGATGCCTTTGACAGTGGTGTCTTGTCTGGCAGGCAGTGTCTTCCGACCGTTTTCAATGCATCTTTTGCCTTCTTGCTCTTTTTTTCAGGTCCCGACTTCTTCTGTGCTGGTGGAGAAGACGCGGTTTTTGGTTGATCCGGGTCCTCGCTTATCTCTAGTTGTTGTTCCAGGATGCGTGCGTAGTACTCCGCCTCCTCCTCGTTCTTCTCCGTCGGTGGTCGACTGGGATGCAATATGTCACCCTCGGCTTCGGTTGAGGAGTCTGTCCATTCTCCATCGGGGTTGTCATCCTCCTCGGTGACCAATGGTGTTGATGTTGTCAGCGTAAACTGCGTCGAGCTCCCCGACACGTCCTCTCTTTTCCGCTTCGGGTTATTCGTCTTTCTCGACGCCTCCTTCATCGCAGCTTGCGAGATTTAAAAAAGAAATTACTTATAAATTACGTAGGTGAAAATTATCAGTGCCCGAGAGAATCCACGCACAGTTTTCCACCGGGGTTTTTAAATCCCGACACCGTTACAACAACGATAAGTGCGTATCGTATCGTATCGTACCCACCTATCCTATTTTGTACATACAGCTATTTATCGATAACGTTTCGTTCTTGCCAAGCGTTATAATGGTAATTTGAGAGCTCAAAAGAGGTGGCTCTACGAGGCTAATCTAACTGCGGCGAATAACTTTTAAAATTCAGTCATATACGGAAGAGTTATTACAAAATACAAAGCAGTTAAATTAATACAATTAATAGTGAAAATAAATATCATATTTAATGCACATTAGAGCAGATTGACTCGATTTCCTTTTACACTAATGTAATCAATGGTAACACAACCGCCCCCTATCGACGCTGTGGTTAGACAGACGACGATGACGTCCAGATGGCATTTAATCAATTGCGATAATAATAATAATTTAGTTTATGGTTCAAACTAACAACAACGCAGTATAAATACAGAGACAGTATGAACGCCACTTAGGGCAACCGATACGCAATGCGTGTAAATTTAATTTAACCAACACCGTCGGTACGGGCTTTCGAACCCGGTTCCTCAGCTCCGCGCCCCAGTGTGTCATCCATTACTCTACTGTAAACGCCATTATATTTGTTTTAGCTATTTTTAGCTCAGGTTTCTTAAAAGGCTAAGCCACTTTAACGCGGAACTGACAGCAACTGTACCAACAGTAATTTTGCTTAAACGATATATATTATATAACATAAATGATCTAATTCATTCTATTACCGGCATCCCATGCCGTGTTAAAGTGGACAGGCGACGGCCGACGAGCTGGCGAGTGAAATAATAGTGAAGCAAATAATTTTTATATGAAATGCATGGAGTTTGAAGCTATCCATATTGGCCCTCATTCATTCAGTGTGTAGAGATATGATTTGATACTTTAAAGAATGATTATATTGTTCTAACTGAATAAACTAGAAGAAGAAAATTGGACTTTTGAGGATCAAAAAACCAATTTAATAACACAGCTTTTTAAAACTGAATTCTTGGGGGCCTAGTCATGCCAGTCATCGTAAAGACAACCACCAATCCATCTAGGTGCGGAACTCGACTTACAATGTTGAACGAAGCACTTCAGTAGAGTGTAGTCGTCACTTACAATTTAAATTCCAGCCTGCTTGTTTATTTTGGATTTATGTAACTCAGTTTCGTTAGATTCTTGGATCTGCCGATAACGAATCTCGTTGGAGTAACTGAACCCCACACTCCCCGCTTTTATTTGACCACGAAGGCTAACTGCTGGTCGCCTGCTGGAGTCAACGTCGGTCGGGCTTCCTCTGGCAGGCAGCCAAGTCGAACCAGGCAAAGCTGCAACAGAGCAGAGGGAGCAGCCTCAGCCTGGAGGCGTGCATGGCGCTCTGGCCGTCTCCACTACATAGTGGAGCATCGTCGTCATCAGCAGTTCCTGACCACTGCCATTTGGCGGCAATGGTTACGAACAAATGATCTCCATTGCCTTAGGTAATTTGTCAAATTCATTGTTCCTCTCTATGATTAATTAATTCTGTCTTTTAAATCGTCTCGTGCATAATATAGTATGCGACATAATATTACTACGTAGGCCCTACGCAGCGAGGAGGAGGGGATTTCGAAATTCGGAGATGTAGCTTACAGATGCGTATGGAGAAGAAGCTGGCTTTAGGCCAAGAAGAGGCAAGCGAGATCAAATTGTGAACTTGAGAATCATCTTGGAGAAAGCGAGAGAAAGGAAACATCCGCTGTACCTTTGCTTCGCTGACTTTACAAAAAGCGTTTATGATTCAACACGATCAACTATGGATAACCATGATGGAGATGGGTTTCCCACCCCACCTCATTCAGCTATTGCTAAATCTCTACAAACAACAACGAGCTACTGTCAAGACAGAAGGAATTATGTCGACATGGTTTAGTATCAAGAAAGGAGTCCGACAATGATGTAATTTATCGCCAAGCCTGTTTAACATTCTGGCAGAGCAGGTAATGCGAAAAGCACTACTAAGCTACAACAAGGGATTCAGGATTGGAGGGAAGACTATAAATGACCTTAGATATGTTGATGACATCGTGCTACTGACCACTTCACCAGAGGATTTACAGGAGTTGGCGCAACGTGTTGAGATAGCAGCAAAAGAATACAGTATGCTGATTAACGTAGCAAAGACAAAAGTAATGACAAATAACAATGACGCACTTTCGATCAAGATGGACGGATACAAACTTTAACAAGTGGACTCATTTACATACTTGGGGAACAGAGTAGCGAAGGACGGGGACTGCGCGAGTGAGGTAAAATCAAGATTAGCTATGGGAATGTCAGTCATGTTTAAGTTGGTAAGCATCTGGAAGAATAAATCAGTCAGTACTAAAACCAAAGGTTTAATGATTAACATGGATAAAACAAAGACCATGACATTAGATGGTAAAGCATGCAACATCGTTTTGAAAGAGAGCAGACTGGAGCAGGTGGATACGTTTCAATACTTGGGATCATTGATAACAGAAGATGCAGAGTGTAGCAGAGAGATAAGAGGAAGGATGGCAAGAGGACAAAGTGTTCAGATAGGGAAGAAGAAAATATGGAGGAGTCGCAGCATAAAGTTAACCACTAAAGTGAGACTAATGAAAGCATTGGTATGGACGGTGGTTACATATGGCTGCGAAAGTTGGACCATCAAGAAAAGAGATGAAGAAAGAATTGAAGCTTTTAGGATGAAATGCATAAGACAGATTCTAAGGGTATCATGGACTCAAAAAAACAAACGAGTGGGTATTGGAGAAAGCAGACATGGAACGAGAGCTACTTAATCTGATAAAAAGGAGGAAATTAACATACTTTGGACATGTGATGAGAAAAGAGGGAAACTGCCTAGAAAAAGAAATCATGCAAGGCACTACACCGGGAGCAAGAAAACGAGGAAGACCAAAGACACGATGGATAGACGATGTGGAAAATGGACCGGTAGACCACTTGACAACTTACTAAAGAAGACGAGAGACAGGAAGAGATGGAGTAGACTTGTCCATGAAGCGACCAACCCTCGGATCGAGGATGGTTAAGACAAGACAAGACAAGACTAAAACCAAACTGCGACTCGTGAAGGCCTTGGCGTGGCCAGAAGCAACGTATGGTTGTGAGGCGTGGACAATAAAGAAAGAAGAAGAGAAACGCATGCAAGCATTTGAGAACAAGTGCATGAGGAAACTGCTCAGAATTCCATGGACAGCAATGATGACCACCGGACAAGTGTATCAAATGAAAGTTGACTGCAAACTGTTGGGCCACATCAAATCCAGAAAACTGCGGTACTTCGGTCACATCGTGAGACAGCCTAAAGACAGTATTGAGAACAGTGTAATGTTGGGTATAGAGGAAGGAAGCCGAAGTCGTGGAAGACCCAGAATCTACTGGTTTGACAATGTCATGGCGTGGACTGGTTTAAGAGGCACAAGCTTAATGAACATCATACGAGACAGAAAGCATTGGACATCACTTTTCCATTCACGCAGTCAACCGTCGCGAAGCGACGATGTGACATGACATGGCGTATGGCGGGGCGAGGGGTCCCGAAAATGTGTACGTACACAACAATATAACTGTCTAATTTTGACGTACACAATTATGGAATATTTAAATCAGAACTGTAAACCCAATCACGGACTCAGAAGCGGTGAAATCGTTTGACAGGTGGAGGAAACCCAATGAGAGGGGTAGAAAATGTGGGGGGGGGGACAAACGTATAACGTGTCCCTCTCTGTAAGAAGTTGGGGGACTTGTCCCCCTCGACCCCCGGTATCGCCGCCTCTGCACGAACTATATTCCTGCTTGATTAATTTTATGTAGCATAACTGACACTCGCAATAGGAGAGACCGGGCAGAGGAGAATAGTCGGGGGAGTAGGACACCTAGGCTTAATTATTAAGACAGCTGTGATAATACATTTCCACAATATGCAATGTCATTTGAATCTACGTACATGTACAAAGCAGAGAACATGAGAAGAATTATAGAGTCGACATCCAGAGTGGGAGGGGAAAGACTGAAAGTCTATGCGACCCTGAGAATGAGCGAGTTCATCGCGAGACATAATTTTATATGCCATCCCTGTATCTCGAATTCCAGTGTACAGAGGATTAAATACTGTGAAATAAATGTTAATGGCATGATAAATAATGTGTTGTATTGTCCGGCTGGTCGGATCCCCTTTAAAATCATTAAACAGTGTTATATCTTGCTATGGAAGGTGTCATGGTAAGTAAGCTGAGCCTATGAAACTAAACAAGACAACAGATATCATGCAGTATAGTATAGATATTAGTTCAAAATAATTACAGTGTTCCAAACCAAACGATCGAGAGAGAAAAGACAGACAGACAGACAGACAGACAGGCAGAGAATGATGGAAGAAGATTGAGTGTAGGGAGAGAAGGAAGGATGGACGAAGGGAGAGACAGAAAGTTTTGATTTAACCGAGCGTGAATATAGGTTCACAATTAGGCCCAGCGTCTGAAGTTTATCAGTGGCCCTAACTTATGTTCTTTTGGTAATTGTAATGGTAATTGTGAATCTACAAAGCATAGCGCAGCAGCGTCTAATGTAGTTCAAGAGATAATTTGTGCCCCCCATTTTTGATATTTCTGGGGGCGCAAAATTCAAAAAATAGAAGGCAAACAAATTTTTGGCGCATCAGCGCAATATTTTTAAACTATGCCCCCCACTTTTCAAAACCTTGTTACACCTCTGACATATACATATATAAATTTGCCCAAATTACGTTGTATAATATATATATAGACCTCTGGTATGTATGTATATACATATATATATAATGCGCGATGGTGCAAATGTTAGTGGGCTGGAATTTAGTGGAATATCAAGCAAGAATTAAGCCAGGGTTCAATTCCCGGTCAGACTAGGAAGTTACTCGATATTTCTAGCCTATACGCTCTACCTGAGTACCTGAGCCTACGGTAAACTCAGCTATAAGAGTAAAATCAACCCCGATCATCATCATCGTCGTCGTCATTGTCACGCTTGAAACTCTGGACGATGGCGCTATATAAAAGTCATAAACCGACAGCAGAGGCGTGGGAGGACTACGAATGAAGTTGTCTACATGAACCCTGAGGGGGAGACATCAATGGGTTTCGCCGGAGGCAGACGGCTTCAATATAGACGGCGAGAAATATGCAAAGCCATAACAGCCGCTAGTCAAACATTAACGGTACGTCTCTAGGGATATGACGTTACGCTAGGTACGCCAAGATCCGACCAACCAGATTTCGTAATAGTTGCAGCAGGTGATCTGTCGCTAATATAGAGATACGAGTTTTGCGTTTGAGATGGCGAAGGAAATCGCCTCTAGAAGGGTTCATATAGTGTAGCAAGGGAAGGAAGAGGGACTTGTTTCGGAACTGGGGAGATATTAGGTCGTCCTGACGATAAGGGTAATCAATGTAGTTGGGGAACCCCGTCTCCAACGTAAACCAGGGAAACATTTCTAAATGACACTAATAACTCTAGTAAGTGTAGATAGGATGAGTGGTGTGTATATCTACCATTAAATATACATATTAAAACCATCCAGGTGTCGTGTTGCTGAGCTCGGTGATTGAGGAAAGAACCGGCGGTAATCTCGTCATCTAGAAGGAGCTGGCGAGAGGGAAACCCGCGACAGTCATCATCATCATCATCATCGTCGTCGTCGTCGTTGTCGTCATCATCGTCATCATCATCATCATCATCACTCTCCTCAATGACATCACCACCAATGACCAGTATACGCATTGGCATTTGCATTTTCATCACCCAGTCTGACCCAGACCAAAATGTAATGTAATGTAGTGCAAATCCTCGCAAATTTCTCAGCGCACACAAAAGCCACGTCAGGGAGACCAGCTTTCTCGCCGGCGCTATACCAAATCAAGTCCGCAATTGCCAATCCACTCGTTTCATTTCGGTACCGGGTCGAAATCCAGGGAGTCAAGCTGAGGAGACAGCATGGCGCTACGGTGGTAGTCGGTGATGAGGTCATCATGAGGGTGGTCATGTTGTGGCACAGGAGTAGAATCTGGATAGGACACCTTGAAGAGTTCGGTTTTTAGTCGTGAATGGAAGGTAGCAGAGGATAATGAAAGCGGAGGAGAGGTTATATTTGGAGTTGAAATGTGGGGATGAGCAAACTGACGGAATTCTTTTGTGAGTCCGTTCCAAAGTACTGGTGCAGAATAGATTAAGGAGCGCTTGCAGGATTTCAGAGACGATGAGACTGTAGGTCGAGAACGAGAAAGATATGATGAGCGAAGCATGTCGCTTCGTCAGTGCCATAGTTGTCATTGTGGCAGCAGAGGTCATGGATCAGCCTATAGAACCTCCAATTAAGGGACCACGTAGTAGCATCACCAACGGGTGTAGGATCTTAGCCACATCATGTACAAACAGCAGCAGTTGCCATGACATCATGACAGCATAGAGCTCGACGTTAACCGGTCTGCTCGAGCGGAGGCTGCTCCCTTCTTTCATTCTTAGCGTTCTCAGTTAACCGACAGACGATACCTCGACCAAACCACCTCCTCCTTCGACAACTCCTCCTTCTCCACCTTCTCTTTCGCCACCTCCTCTCTCTCCACTTACTCCTTCTCCACCTTCTCCATCTCCTCCTTCTCCACCTCCTCCTTCTCCACCTGCTTCTCATCTCCTCCTATTCCTATGTTTCTCTTCCACATCTTATTCGTCATCCTCTTTCTCTTACTCAGCCTAAGTATAACTTACCTGTTCACTGACGCTTCCTACTCCCTCCTACATCACTGCACGTAAAGCCTTATGCCGAACAGCCGATAATAGAGGCTGCTCTTGCATGAGATAGACACTGATAGATTATACAGCGATGTTAGTGACGCATTCCACTGAGCTTAAGAGACTTGTCAAAATAATTACATGATGTTCTTCACCATCATCTACAAAAAATAGCAAAGAAGTCTACTCCCAAGTCGCATGAATTAGATCAAATAACGAATTGCTTGCTCCAAGAGAACGTGGAAGTTTTGCTAGTGCTCTTCACACGGTGTATGCTGTCTTCTGCTTCTTTTCTCTATTCCGTCAAGCTTGAGCTGACGATGAGGCCTTACTTAATCTGCTTTCTCCAGGCACGTCTGTCTCTGATTTTTTCCGCTGCGTCTCCCATCGTTATGTTCATTTTTTTCGAGGTCTCCTTTTACGTTGTCTATCCATCTTTTTGGCTGCCTCCCACCCTCGGTTTATGTTTCCCTCTATGTATCAGGGTAACGCTGATGATGTTATTCTTCTGTCGTCCATTCTCATCACGTGTCCACGGTGCTGTGCACTCGGTCTATTCGAGAAGGAGTCTAATTGCCCCTTCACAGAAAAGATCAATAATTATCACGATATTGAAGAGCAGTGCAAGTTAATATGCAGGGCGTATACTGCAGAGGATTGAAATTCAGATGATTCATTCTATGACACTTTAAATGAAATTGGAATTTCGAGGCACCAAATGCAATCAAACAGGACAGAGAAATTGAATTAACAGATCGTCATCGATTGATGCTTAAACATTTCACTACTGGCGCTACAGAAGCCCCTTGATTTGATATGTAAATGAGTGTGCAAGATCCGTTCGAAATGATTGGGAGTTGACTGAGCATAATTTCCTCAACATAATATTGCTAATGGTTCAAGTTTTAAAACAATTCACAATAGCAGACTCTTTAGAACGTTAAAGGAATGCTGCATTATTCTGCTTCTCTTTTGACGCCATTCGACGAAAACCCGGCTGCAACAGTTGCAGGCTGGCTGCCATCTGGTGGTCGGTCGGTATAGTCTCTCCTACTTGGGACCTCGGTAAGTGCAGCCCGACTGCCAAGCCAACACCAAGCAGACAGATAGACGCTGACACAAAGCGGGCAGACAGGCGGGCAGACAGACTGACTTCTTTGCGCTGTTGAAAGCGGCGGCGTTGAAGGTCAGATCTTCCATCTTTGGACAAGACGTGGACTTATATGGAGTGGAGACGGCCAGAGCGCCATGCACGCCTCCAGGCTGAGGCTGCTCCCTCTGCTCTGTTGCAGCTTTGCCTGGTTCGACTCGGCTGCCTGCCAGAGGAAGCCCGACCGACGTTGACTCCAGCAGGCGACCAGCAGTTAGCCTTCGTGGTCAAATAAAAGCGGGGAGTGTGGGGTTCAGTTACTCTTCTTTCTGATCGACCAAGTTCGTTCGTTCGGAGTTGTAGTTCACTTGATCGTAGCAACCGACCGACCCAAGCAGGCAAGATGTGTGACGAAGAAGTAACCGCCCTGGTCGTCGATAACGGATCGGGAATGTGCAAGGCCGGTTTCGCCGGCGATGACGCTCCAAGAGCCGTTTTTCCATCAATCGTCGGCCGCCCTCGTCACCAGGTCAGACCGTTTTTTTTTCAGACATATTAATCGAAATCGTATCATAGTAGGGTACTGTATTCTATTATAAGGTATAAAATTAATGAGTTACAAATTACAATGCCATGGAATATAGTCTAAAATGCCTTGCGCATTTGATCGATTATTTGTATTAGTAAGGCCTATATTATGGCCTACCCATGCAATTCAATTCAAAAGTGTAAACGAAATCATCTGTCGGCCATATTATTTGATGTAGTATTGTCCGCGAAGTAGCTATCAGCCTATCGACTGCTATAGTAGGCCTATAGGTAACTTAGTCTACAACTACCAATGTAGTCATGACTACTAAAGTCGTTGCGCGCATCTCGGCCGTCGACGGAAATTGGTTGAAGTGGGTGTTTTATAAATCCCAAACTTAACTTCTTACATTGCCTTTAATAGATATGTAGGCCCATTATTTTAGTAATTTCCCATTGAATAATGCAATCAATATGCAACGAAGAGGTTTTTTGTTGTTTATATTGAAATACGGGGTCCTAAACGTTTTACTAATAGGCTAGTGGTCATAAATTCCCATTAGTTAAATCAGTTGTAACAAAATTACATTGTCAGCGTTATCGCCATTGTAAATCATAAATAACAGCACCAAGATGCTTGACATTCCTATTGCTACTTTTACCATTATCAAGATTGTTAATCATTATCGTCGTAGTTATCGTCACCGTCGTCGTCATGTTATCCGTTTAATTCCGGGGCCTAATTTGTATTGCACTGACGAAATCTTGACTGGCAATCGTACTTTCCAAACTTCTAAAGCACACTCTTATGCGTAAGTTCATAGCAATTAACTCGATTGCTCATTTAAAAGAGTGCGCCAATGGGTGTGTGACTAATATGCGTATTTGTGTGTAGGGTGTCATGGTCGGTATGGGTCAGAAGGATAGCTACGTGGGTGATGAGGCCCAGAGCAAGAGAGGTATTCTCACCCTGAAGTACCCCATCGAGCACGGTATCGTCACCAACTGGGACGATATGGAGAAGATCTGGCACCACACCTTCTACAATGAGCTGCGTGTGGCCCCAGAGGAGCACCCAGTCCTTTTGACCGAGGCTCCCCTCAACCCCAAAGCCAACAGGGAAAAGATGACCCAGATCATGTTCGAGACCTTCAACTCCCCAGCCATGTACGTCGCCATCCAGGCCGTGCTCTCCCTGTACGCGTCCGGTCGTACCACCGGCATCGTGCTCGACTCCGGTGATGGTGTCACCCACACCGTCCCCATCTACGAGGGTTATGCCCTGCCCCACGCCATCCTCCGTCTCGACTTGGCAGGCAGAGATCTCACCGATTACCTGATGAAGATCCTTACCGAGAGAGGCTACAGCTTCACCACCACGGCCGAGCGTGAAATCGTTCGTGACATCAAGGAGAAGCTGTGCTACGTCGCCCTCGACTTCGACCAGGAGATGGGAACGGCTGCGTCATCATCGTCCCTCGAGAAGAGCTACGAGCTTCCCGACGGTCAGGTCATCACCATCGGCAACGAGCGCTTCCGTTGCCCAGAGTCCATGTTCCAGCCAGCCTTCCTGGGTATGGAATCTGCTGGTATCCACGAGACGACCTTCAACAGCATCATGAAGTGCGATGTCGATATCCGTAAGGATCTGTACGCCAACACTGTCATGTCCGGAGGCACGACCATGTTCCCAGGTATCGCCGATCGTATGCAGAAGGAGATCACGAGCATGGCTCCAAGCACGATGAAGATCAAGATCATTGCTCCACCCGAGAGGAAGTACTCCGTATGGATCGGTGGGTCCATCCTGGCTTCCCTGTCCACCTTCCAGCAGATGTGGATCAGCAAGCAGGAGTACGATGAGTCCGGCCCATCCATCGTCCACAGGAAGTGCTTCTAAATGCACAGAACGAGGAAACAAAGACGACAAAAGAACCCGCAAGCGCAAACACATGTTTACGCAAGCAAGCAAACACATACACCACAACTCTACCAATCTCCATAACACGCCAACCAAACCAGCGGAAACTTACCTTTTTCACCTGAACTTAATTAAATTATGCAATTGAAGTTTCGATTATACTTCGTCCCTACATGTGGACACGAGAAGTAATAAAAATAAATAGGCCCTAGGGCCTAGACCTCTACTTTGAGGCTATTAACTTTCGTTATTTAACACGATCGTAGATTATAGATACAATCGTGACTTTAGATTTTACGACTTATACCCTAACACACTAAATATCCTCAAAATAAAGAGCGAAAACTATTACCATTTGTTTCTCGATGTGCAGTCATTAGTTATCAAGTGATTGATTAATAGTTATGGCGTAATGGACCTACGCTTTAAATTTATAAGATACTTTCCTTAATGGCTATCATCTGACTAGTTGATCGAGGAATTCATTTTTGTTAATTGTCTACTTTACTTGTGCACATTCATTATCAGTTTGAGATCCCTGATCTGATGAGAATGGGATAGAAATGGCTGGAGGACTAAGGTAGGCATGGCAAGAGAAATGCGGGGCCATGGTACGATAAAGATAGGCACGTAGACGAAGATTTAAGAGTGAAGAAGAGGAAGATCATTCAGGAAAGGAGTAATGGATCATTGATAAAAATCACAATCATAGGGAGGTCTTAGATATCAAAAGTAAAGTAAGTAAGTATTGTCTTTAATAAATACACTATCTCCAATAGCAAAGCATTTGGGACATCATATCAGAAAGTAATGATAAAATATCGAAGTTAAAAGGTTCATAATACTAAATTGTAAATTGCAAATAGTTTGAGAAACTAGAACATTAGGCCTAGCTATAGGCTACAACAACCTGTTATTAGGCATACGGTTGTGCAAACGTGGTCTTGCCGCAAAATGGAGTATCCGGTTTCACAGATGAGTGGTAGTAAGCCACGAAGGACATACCTCTGACGTTCATCTGCTTTAGCTCTTCAATGGTTTGACTGTAGGCCTACGTATAATCTATGGGCTATACTTGCAGTACAACCATTGAAGCGCTGCTCCAAGAATATTGATTTCATTTATCCGTTCGAACCCTGCAATTGGCGGGATGTCAGGATTTCTTGTGTGGGTCGCCTGATATTACGATTTCCAAACACATGCTCGTATTAAGTCGTATAGGTTGCAGTTACTGGACAATTATGTCGTGTGGTCGAATTCTGAATCTTCGGTTACTTATTAGATGCGGGTAACATCAAATAGCGAAAATAAGTGTTATGGAGGGAAAGGCTAAGGAAAAAAGATCGAAACGGATCATTGGTACCCTCACAACCATGCAGAGGTTTTAGTTATCAAGGGCATCACAGAGAGCTACTGTCTAGTAGGCCTAGGAGTAAGAGGCTGTCCATACATGACGTCGCGCAATTTAGGACCATATTTTACCCCTACGTCTTCGTCACAAAAGTCATACCTCCTCAAATATGACATCACAAAGCTATGCACCCCCGAAAAGATATTCAGAATTTTATACGCAAATTTCTTGTAATTATCAAATTAAATAATCTTAGTTATAAAAATTCTTGAAACTATATTGTAGAACGAAGAAAAATCGTAATGGTAATCGTATTCTTCAAAATTCTAAAGCGCCGCCTGTACACCAAGCGCAGGACATCGGCTTATTCACGAGCGCTGAAATGGAGCGTGTATACCCTATAATTAACACAATCGTTATGCTTTTCACTAAATGAAAAACTCTGGTAGAATAATTGCAGTTATTGAAAATGTTTAATAACAATGATGGAAATAATCAAAACTTTTCCTTTTACATTTTTGCGTTGAGTCAATGTGTGTTGGTGACGTGTATGGCCTACGTACATGCACGTTGTAAGCCTATATTGTTACATCACTTGCAGCTTCACTGAAGCGGCTAGAGTCCCGTCTTATTTGCAGTCTGAAACGCGGTGGGATCCGTGAGAAACTGATGAGCGTGCACCCACATGCAGACGAGATTAAACCTCAACTGTTGTCTTCGTTCAGCCAAGCCAGGCACCGTTTGCAAGACCAGCCAAGCGAATCTTACTTGCACGCAGGCGTGCACGCGCACTTGGTTAAAAGCATTATCACTTGTCGCCGTCTCAAAACCACGCGGGCAGTCGGCGTTTACAAACGGACAGACTGAGGGAGGCAGTTACAAGTCCTATTATACTAATTGAGAAATGTAAACATCGGATAGATATAATTAACAATCCATGAGTCGGATCTTGTTCGGCAGTGCCTTTGTTTGATGCGGTGACAAATACTAGGCCTGCAAGGATTGTGACAAGACCAACCAAGCAAATCATACCTGCAGATGCAGGTATGCGCGCAGGGCTGTAGGCCTATTAGGCCTACTGGTTTAATGGCTTTTTAGCGACACAGTGTCATAAAAAAGATTATTAGAGTCGCCCTCCTTCTTTACCAACGCTTGAAAATGGCACCTGATCAGGACTGTCACTGTCAGGATTCACAGTTTATCGACAGTTTCATTACGTCGGCAGTTCTAATCATTTATATGACATAATAAACCTATACCGGTATACGACTTCTGTCAGATAACATAACAAGGTTTAAAGTGTGAGAACCACTACTGATAAAGATTTTAATATCCCATTTCTCCGAATTTGCTCTTGAAGTCGTCGAGTGACTCCACCACTAAAACTGTCTCGTCACTCAGTCAGCTTGTCCCTTGCGTTGATCACTCAGCTGCTGACAATTCTGTGCTTGAAGGTTCCTTCTGATTTCTTGCGGAACTTGTATCTTGTAGCACAGTAGTCCGTTTATGTTGGTAGCCAGCTGGAAAAATCTCGATACTGGCGCTGCTTCCAGGTTGCATATCTCCTTTGCATCTTCTTTTGCCAGTACATATTTCAACTCGTAAACATCTGGTAGTATTCCCTCCGTCCAAGATCATCCAGATATCTGAATTAATTTTATGGATGACCGTCCATTGGCAGCATTGACTAGGCCTACTCTGCTTCAGTGTCTCCTCTGACCCACTGAAAACTGGACTCTGTTTACCATCGGACTACTCTATGGACAACCCATACATGATTTTACGCAGCGCTCGTGAATAAGCTGGAGCCCTACGTACGCTTGGCTTTCGAATGGCGCTTTAGAAGTTTGAAAATTACGTAAACAATTTAAAATCCTTTCATTGTTTGCACGAACATGTGCTTGTCTTTAATAAATAGGCCTATATGAATTTATTATTCATAACGAATTCTTGGACTACATAGCAGCCTACGTAGGCTTACTACCGCTTAAGCCATTGACGTCGACTTACACTGGTTATGATCATGAAGGCCATGAAGATCAAGAATACAATAAAACATTTACAGCTGGCTCCATTCTTTGAGGGCGCTCTAACAAAACAAATCTTGCACGAGAGAGCGTAACGATACAGTGCTGGTCGTAGTGCAATGTGAAAAAATGAATTTTGAGGAAAATCGACCAGTAACAGAAGTGCACTGACGAACTCAAGAAGGAAGACGGCTAAATTCTATGGATCCTGAGACGAAGATGGTGCGATTACGAAACTTCTGGTTTGTGTGAAGAACGACAAAAATCCTTTGGGACGATCGCGGTTCTCTTATAATTGGAAGCCAGGGATGCCATGAGTGAGGGAGAAGTTTCAAAGCGGATATATGGCTAAAACTGAATAATAATCAGGGCCTATGTGAATTTAAATAGTGCACTTTCATCCTCTCGAGCTTATAACTATATACTGGCATCTCAAATTCCTAGCACTAACCTGAATTTTGTACTGACACATGTAGCTGTTCACCTACATAGATACGCCTATATTTCATTTAATAGGGGTTGGCAGAGTGGAGTGTTATTAGTCCGTATTTACAAAGCGCCTTTCTTTCAGCATTATAACACCTGTCAAAAGCATTAAGCAGTCAGGCATCAAAGACTTGCTGGAAGGTTCACACAGTCATCAGGGTTGAACTGACACTAGGCGATGAGTGAACAACACAATGAACAACACAAATTCCTTGCGATCACACTTGAATGGTTCCCGATATTTAAGTGGGCCATAATAGTCACTGCTATGATACCGTTCTTCTAAGCAAGAACTAATTACCTGTGACTATCTAAAAGCATTGGCTCGGCTATAATGAGGAACCAATGCATAACATGAATATAATTTCACCTGACAGTGTAGCAATAGTAACAGATAATTATAAGACTCACAGGATCTCCAGTGGCTCTAATGTGTGCAGGTGATCGAATGGCTTAACAATCTCGCACTCTTAGGCTCGGGTTTTATGGGAAAAGCATAATCAGTAATTGCACTAATCATTAATCAAAGTAACAATAAATTCTGCTCCTCTCCTTATTGTAAAATCTGTGAGCATTCCATGGGGCTAGGTTTACAACATTGTATTCTAAACATATGCTTCATTATATATATATATATATATATATATATATATATATATATATATATATATATATATATAATGTGTGTGTAGGTCTGTGTAGGTGTGAGTGTAGGTAGTGTATGTGTGTGAATGTTTATTTGAGCCTCATGATGGAATACCCCATAAAAACTGTGTTGTTAAACATGTCCACCAATAAAATAGTCAGCCATTATTTGTTTACAACAGATAACAATTTGAATTTATATGAATATGTTAAGGGCAAATTTAAAGCTGACATGTCTTCCACAAGACTTTCACCCAAGGCAGAAATAACAGAAAACAATAGTCACAACTAATGAACGGTCTTGGACACATTACAATATTTTTATCTAAAGAATTTTGTCATAAAATGTGCTACTAGGTAAGAAATGTTGAAGTTGTCAGTGTGGTTGCTACGTGGTTGCACATTAACAGCTTACTCAAGACTGTTCCACGCCTCATTGCCTCACAGGAGGCTCGAGCTTGCACACTTCGTGTTGCAACACAAACACTCAAGACAGGCAGTCACACATGTTACAACATTATAAAATGTCATGTTAGACCATTCCCACATGATCAGGAGAACTGGCAGGACGATTAATTCTATACTGCTTAAACTTAAACAACAATGGATTATCAGCAATAGACTGTAATATGCTGGTCATACTGAAACTAATACTTCTGCGGAGTCATGGTATTTTCACATAGGTATATTACGTACAACTGGTGACTAGAAAGAGTTACACCTCTGAGTCAGTAGATATTTCCGCTTAGTGTTCCAAGCCCAATAAAATTCATCCAAACAATTATTAAATCAATGAATTAAGTTAATTATGCAATCATTTAAACAGAATGAACATGGACCTATGTATTCTTTCCAGATAGTCAATATGTCCAGGTCCGCTGTGTAGCTTTGTCAGGATATATACTAATGATAAAACATTACAGAACTGTCATCTGTCACATTATTTCCAACTAGTGAGCTTCATAATGTTTCATAGAAGAGTGTTTTCAAATCTCCATGTGCAAACCTATATTATACGCAAGCACACGCTCGCATTACAGATGAAATGCAGTACATCATGCGCTAGCTAGAGGAGTCATTGATATAAACAAGAACGCGCCATTACAATTTCCATGGACAACAAATTTCTCCACTATTACAGTTACAAAACTGGTAATCATCAAAAAAGAAACAGTTAAAAATGTCCAACACACACAAAGCTTTCAAAATGCATAGCTTCACAATCTTGGACATGAAATAAAAAAATTATGCATCATATTAATGCAATGGCAAACGTAGGATAATACTCAACAGCATAATAAATATTATAAAGGTGAATTTATGATACTGAATTGCGCAGCTAAGAAACTGCTAAGATAAAAGTGTAATAGACATAAAAGATATTGATAAATACAGATTGCCTCACAAATTCTCACAGGGTAATGCCTCATCACATTCACAGGTTTGTTCGTGCAGACGAACATGTGGAACGCATAGCTGTACATGCCCGTCAATTGACTCCTTGGAAAACTCTGTCTTGCAATGAAAGATCTGTAAAACGTAATAATAGTTTCATAAATGACATTGCATATTAATGTTGTTGTCGTCGTTGTTCATTGTGCACTGTTGTGAATGGTCTTGTAATCCTCGATGGCTAAGCTGTTATGACTTTCATTTCACTGCCTTTTAATTAATACGCACATATTGCTTGAGGTATATATATGACCCCCAAAGAAATAATATTGACAGAGGACTTGCCAGGTGACAGTACAGCCCTCTGAACTTAAGTCATGGACGAGGACCTGACAACCTTGACATTAGATTTTCATACAGCATTGAGGTTTAAGGACAGCACAGCCAGACATCACACAATATGATCACGACTCATCTACACTCTCTTGCACAAGCCACCAGAAGAAATGGAATGACCAAGGACAAAACACTCAGATCAATTGTGTGTAATTCAGCCCATACGATTATTTATATAAGTCTTTATACTAATTAATTTTGCAGTGTTACCTTTGGAACAACCACACGCATCACTTGCTTGTATTCATCTTTGGTAATTTGTCTCTTAGTAAAAAGTGGTAGGACCACTTCTTTGACTGCTTCCACTGTCTTCTTCAAGCGATCTGAGTTTCTCTATAACACATGTGCATCCATCATAAACGTCACCTTTCTGGCCTTACAATGCTTTAAAAAGACTTGATAAAAACTACTTTCAATCAGTGGCGACTCTAGGTCTTTCCATCAGAGAGGGGGGCCAAGGGAGCCGATGTCCCGAAGGGGGGCAATTGTATACCCGAATTTGTCGAAACTGAGAGTGCTAGGTATAGCTCCACACTAAGTGACATCGACCAGATACATGTATATGCATTATAGAGCAACATGAATTCTTGACATCAACAGACTGGATAGTTGGTAATAGAATGACTTTATTTTCACGCAAGGCATTAACTATGCACATTATATACACATAATAAAAAGCAAGTTTACGATTGTCACGTCATGAGTCAAACGGATCCACCAAGGCACCTATGGTATGGACTCTTCCGAACAGATTTGATCGACAGCATTGTCAGACTACTTAGACGAATATCAGACATAGTGCTTTTTAGATATGTTTTAATTGATTTTAGAGCAGAAAAGCTTTTCCGACAGGCTGTTGATGTTACTAGTAAAACAATGGCTATATTCGACATTCTGTACACTTCATGAACAACAAGTTTGTATGGTTCCAGAAAGAAGTCAGAACTATCGTTGTGGTCATATTAATTGCACATAAACTTTAATGCATTAGCTGGCGCCCAACTTAGGGAATTTCATGGCTGAGGTCTTAACATTAATGTCCTTACAAAAGTGCAAAAGACACAACATTATCATTATAATTATTTCAAGAAAGATATATGTTTGGCATAAATGCTTGTCATAGCAATAAGTGAATGGTCAGAGAATCGTCTATCTAGTTCAGAAATGTGCTGCCTAAATGTGGCCTGTGTGTTCATTTGAGAACGTTGTTCCACAGTTTCATCAGCTGCCGAGCTAGAAAAACGGATAGGCATTAAGCGGACAGTCGGACACGTTGCTTAGTTAATACTGGGTCAACTTAACAGTTCTTATTGTATTCTTCTGCTTTTACAAAGACCTCTGTTTCATCTCTGTTTTCTTTGAAAGAGTCAGTTTTATGTCTGACAACGTCCGCAGCTGCAGATACATGTAAGTCAACATTTGACGATTGGAGTTGAATTGATACAATGTTTACATACATAATGTCTGGTAATAATAACAAGCATCTAACTTCAAGCCATCAACTGCTCTTTCAAAATTTTGCCAAATTAGCCCCATCAACATTCTCTAGCATATTATACCAACGCATCTAATTGATCACAAATATTATGGCAAGCAACAATACGGCAAGCCCATCCAGTATCACTGATCTGCTGGAATTGCCTCGCCACATCCCTAGGATGTAACTCACTATGTGCTTCAACCCATTTCATATGCACAAGAGAACTTGAAGCAAAAACGTACAACCTTTCATTTATAATAATGCACAGCTCTCTAACTTCTGGAATAGATTCATTGACTGAAATTACTTCTAATTAAAGTGCGTGGCAATGGAAATAAATGGCCAGTGCCCTCCAACTGCCTTCCAACTGCTGGACACTCTTATTAACATTGCTCATAACACTTGCACCATCATAACCTTGACCAACAAAACCTGAACCTATGTTTGCCCCAAATGACTTAAGAGTATGTAAAATAAGCCATGACAATTACTTTGCATCTAATCCGATTGCTGACTTGAAATATAGATAATATTTATTCACTTTCTTGTTGGCTAAAAAATCGTATTGCAGAGAATATCTCTTCCTGCGACTAATATATCTTTGTCCCCTCAACAACTGTATATGGATTCATTGATCTATTCTATTACCTGATATCTGACCATATCTATCACTAAAAATTCTAAGCAGGCAAGTAAGTGATCCTGTGAGAATGAAGAGGAGGAGGAGGAAGAGGAGGAGGAGGAGGAAGGACAGGCGGAAAAGTAGAAGGGGCAAGAGAGCAGAAAAAACAGGATGAAGAAAATGATGGAAGGAAGAGAGGGGAAGAAAAGGATGGGGAAGAGGAGGAAGAGGAAGCGGAGTATGAAGATGATGAGGAGGAAGCCGAGGAATGAGGGCGAGGGGCAGTAGAAAAAGCAGGATCAGAAGGAAAAGCAGGAGGAAGAAAATGAAGAAGTTGTAGAAGAGAAAGACGGAACTTGAAGAGGAGCCGAAGAAGAGAAGAGGAGGAGGAAGAGGAGAGGAGGGAAAAGAGGGGCAGCAGAAGGGCAGAAGCAAAAGGAAAAGCTGGGGATGAAGATAAAGAGGAGGATGACGCTGAGGACGAAATTGAGGAGGAAGAAGAGGAGGAGTAAGGAGGAAGAAAGAGCAGGAGCAAGAGCAGGAGCAGGAGCAGAAAGGAAAAGCAGGAGGAGGAAGAGGTAAAGTATGAGAAAAGGTAGAGTAGGACCAGAAGGAGGAGCAAAAGAAAAAGGAGGAAGAAGAATCAGAAAAACTGCGACTAGCATACATACAAAGTGAAGGAGCAGCATTATGCTCAGGCATCTGGTAGGCCCTTCCTGGATATTGGATTTGCCAGTTTGTAGGCTATTTAGGTCTTTGATGATGCAAGATTCACCTATATATTTAACGGTGATATTGTAACCCCCAAATTTGAATTTGTCATGACTTGACTTGACACTGTTAAAATCGGGTAACCCGTACCCGTGATTACTCTACCCGTACCCGACCCGTAAAATACATACCCGTACACGCGGGTATGAGTACACCCGCAGGCCCTTGCTAGGCGAACCAGAAGGGTCTAAGTAGAGTAATGCTCTTGCGAAAGCCCTATTGATAGACCGCATATTATTCTTCCCTAAATAAGCAGTGAGTGGACAAGAAATAATAATATTTTAGATTTATTTACACAGGAAGCAGGAAACGTCTTCGATTGGTCTGAAATTTGCTGAATTGGACGCATCGAGTCTGTTCTCGTTTAAGAACAGGAAACAGAATCGGACCTTTACAGTGGGAATGCCTTCCTGTACGTAGGTATCACAAGCTAAAGTCTTTTAAAGTAAACCAGTAAGTTCTAAATTGAGAGCGTGAGAATGCTTGGTGATAGACAATGAAAAACCAAGTTACATGTAGTAATGTAAAAAATCAATAAAGATGTCATTACCCATTTCCTTATGGTTGAGTTTTTCTTGACAGACGTCCGTTGATTAAATTCATTTGAGCTCTTCGTGTGCATATCACGTAGGCCTACCTTATTCACTTCTTTACAAGAATCAATATCCTTAGGTAGTGGAGGAGAGAATGACACCAGTTCATCTGAATATGGAGATGGGGCATCCCAGTCAGACAGAGGCTTGTTGTACCAAGTGCTTATTCCGGGATTCCGAGGTCTCTGTGGCGGAATCTTAATGCTTGCATTGAGCAGCTGACGAAGAATGTCTCGCTGTTGATTCGTAGGATCTCTTCTGGCAAGTGGAGCAACTGGGGATAGAGCCAAACTCAGTGCTTGGCTGAGGTTCAGAAGCTGCATCTGCAAATCAAGCATGCTTGGAGGTTGATTAGCCCTGTTTGTAACTGTTGGATTTTCGAATGACGTTGATGACGTGTGTTTCGTTTGATGTGGAACTTCGTTAAACTTCCTGTTATTTGCGACGTCAGCCAGCTTTTCCGTTCCAAAACTTCCTGAACACACCTGTATGCCGAATCTCTCCACCAGGTGGTTTTTGTCCTCAGGTGAGAGAGCAGACGAAAGGCACTTTTTCAGAACAGACGGTAGAGCAGTACCCTCTTGTGCAACTGGAGGCATTGTATCTGAGACCGGAGCATTTGTCACAGAAGCATTCAGGTTCGCTTTCTTAGCTTTCATTGGGTTCAGGTTTGGATTGGACTCAACAATCCTCGTCTTGAGGCTACTCCATGCAGCGACTTCACCTGAGAAACAAGAAATGTTTGAGTTGTTCAAACTTTCATCAGGACTTTGCACAGAAGAACGAACTTGGGGATGTCCATTCAAACCATTTTCAATCGTCTTTGCAGCCTGATATGTTGGTTTGTTTTGCGCTGGGTGCCATGAAATATATTTTCCACCAAATTTTATCTCCTTGGGCTTGGAATGCGCATGCAACTCGTCAATCCCTGAAGTTCCTTTTGTTTTTCCAGCATCCTTGAGTTTTCCATGTAAATCATGTAAAGCTTTATTGGGTTTAGCACCAGCATTGTCTTTGCTGCTGTCAATACTGTCATTACCTACAGGACTGATATATGCTGCTTGATCTATATTATCCTTCACAAAGCATATATTTCTCAGATGGTTTTTGGATTTCTTTTGAATCTTTTTTTCACTTTTACCTATCAGCTCACGACTACTTTTAATGTCTGATGAACATTTACTGCCAATTGACTTTGACTGTGAAGCCAAACTGAGGCCTTCGTTACGCATCATCTGCTGTTTTCTTGTTTTCTTAACCTTTGCATCTAATCTGCAATGGTCTCGATTTGCCTTCCTTCCAGCTGAAGACATTCTGTCAGCTATCAAGCTCCTTTTCCTTTGTGATTCAACCGTCATATATTTTGTTTTATGTTTACCACCGGATTCACACTCCAACTCATAACATTCGCTCGACTCTACAGTGAAACAAGAGCTGTCAGATGTAGTAGATCTTCTTCTAAGAAACCTTGCATTATTATAATTATTCTCGTAAGCATAAAAATCATGTTCTGTCGGAAGGGAGCGAATGCCAGTCTTTCTACGTCGCTCTCTGCGACATCCTAAACTTCTGCTATTTTTACTGCTTTCTGTATCAGAACTAGAATATGAACTTTCATGTGAACTGCGCTTTCTATGATAACAGTTTCTGTCAAATTCTTTTTCAGTCCTTCGTTCTTTATCCCTGTCTTCATCTTTCCTCTCTCTTCTCGCATCTTTTGTATATTCACTACTTGCATTAGCAGTCTTTAACTCAGATGACCTTGAACTTGACCACCTGCTGCTTCGGGATATCCGACTTTTATGCTTTCTCTGTCCACCTTCCCAATTATTCCATTCTTGCTCTTTCCTATGCTTCCGAACTGGTTCATTCTTTTGTATCACTATGCTTTGTAATTTCTTTTTGCTCTTGACCTCGTTTTTAGTATTACTTTCAGATATATAATTTTTGATCGGTTGCTTAGTTGCTTTGTAAATGCCTTCATCAATAAATTCTGATTGTATTGATTTGCAGTTACTGGAGGTGTATTTGACATCTAAGAGGTCAGTTTTAACACCAGAGCCTTTGTGAAGAAGACTTTCGTGATTACAATGTCCTGTAACACCCGAATTAGTTGCATGTTTTGTTGAATTGTTGTGCTTACTATTCTCTTTCCTTTCAAGTATCTTAGCAATCTTAGAATCATCAGTCTGCAAAGCAACAACTTCCGAGCAAGCACCAGTCTCTTTTTTTCCCTCCTCGAGACCACCTGTTCTCTGGTCTTGATCCCAGCCTTGCTGTATCTCACAGTCTTGTGTTGGTATTTGGAATTCTGTCTGTCCTTCAGCTATGGAAGGTTGCGATCCCACATCTTCAACAGCAGTAACTTCAGCAGGCTTTCCAAAGTTCACCAATGCTATTCCCAATTCTTGGCCCATAAGTTCAGCTGAATAGTATATTCCAGTTCAGAAACCATCATCCTACAACAGTTTACTATTATCAATATTTGCACGAAATTAATTTCCGTCAGCAGTAAGACTGAAAACAAAGTAGGCCTATGTTTCATATTCAGGAAAACATTTAATTAAACAAAGGATGTTAATTAAGATGATAATATATGTATTTTATGTTGAACCATGTTCATTTGAATGGTTCGAAGGACCTGGAATACCCAGCGTCTAAGAAGATCTCGAGAACTGGCAATATATGATGATGTTCCAAAATTACCAAGAACCCAACACCAAGCAGACTCTTGAAGATGATATGAGGCATCCGCTAACACTAAGTGAAAGAGAGAAATTACTCCAATAATGCATATGCTAGGTCTCATTAGATGTCTCGACGAACAAGAATGTGGAGGAAAGACACAGGTTCAACATCTTGCGTACCTGCTTATGCAAATCCAAACCTGTCCACTGAGAAATAATACTACTTTATCGAAGACAAGTTCGATAAGCACACTATGGATTAATAACTTATTTATAAGCTCAACAGCTGACAAAAGCCACGACGGGTGTCAGCAAAGATTACTCTCATGGTCAATTAGAACTTAATTTTCACCTATTAAAGCTAATAGAAAGATTACCAGATTCTTCGTTGACGAATTTTCTCTACACTTGATAGATTTAATTATCAGAAGACATGTTTGCCTCAGATTAAAATGCCACGAAGCGCCTTGAGCTTTTAAGCCTAAAGCAACATGCCTCCCTCTGCTTATGAAGGCCCCATGAAAACTCCTAGCTGTCTGTGTCTAGCCAACGGGCGATTAGCCTACCCCTATCTCCCGCACACTGGCCTAGCTGCATGCTCCGTGTATTTATGTAATAAATGAAATAATGTGGTTCAAAGTACGCGGTACTAAAAATACCCGTTCCGGTTCATGTGCTACTCAAAGCGTGACCCGTCGTGATCGAGCACGTAATGTAGGCCTACGTTGATCGTGTCTTCAGTTTGAAACAGGCATATTCTCTCGTCATGGAACTCGTGTCCATTCCTGCAGTTGTAAATCACGGGGCCATTTATCACTCATTCAATAACTCAATCAGTCACTCACTTGACACCTCAGTCATCAAGTTTAAACGACCGACTGACTGTCTTATACAATGAACGAATGAATGAATGGACGGATGAATGAATGAATGAATGAATGATCCAACTTTGCCGTTTGAGCAGGCGCCCCATCATGCTTCAAAATGAAATCAGACGGTAGAACTGACTTGCAGTCTTCAAAGGGGTGTAGGACATTTGCCCCGGACATGTATTTGCCTCCTCCCGGACATTTGCCCCCCCCCCCCCCGGACTAGGACAATTGTCCTTCCCCCCCCCCAGTGTAGACCATAAGCTCGCCCAAATTGTATGCATGCTATGTATGTGTGTATATATGATGCATGATTGTATGCATATTATGTAGAAACGAGTGATAGATACGATACGATGGTCAACACGTACTGAACAGAGCAGAACTGACTTGAGGCTTAAAACAACGTGCTTTGGATTTCTTCAATTTGGTGGATTCAGGTTATATTTTTGATTCTTTCCCTGTTTATTGTATATTGTATTTTGTATTCTGTTTTAGAAATTGTTTGATAACAATGGAGAGCGGAGCTGCTTTGGCCAAAAGATCCGCCGCGTCAGCGAATCGCGGAGACAAAGACAAGATGGCGGACAAAGGAGTCTCGTCACACGCGGAGCGATAGTTGAGCGATTCCTCCGACGAAGAAACAAAGACACCGCTGAAAAGAATGCGGATCGCAGCCAGCGGTTCAAGCGAAGACAGCGAAGCCGATATGGAGGTCCAATCGGTTGATGCAGCAAAAGAGACATACTCTACCGCTGTCAAGAGACAAGGTAAGAAGGCAAAAATTGAAATGTCAGAAATCGCGCTAAGTGCCACGACACGTAGAACACACGTGAAGATAGATGTTGGTGGGGCGTCAACTGTTCCGGCCCAACCAGAAGCAGCCAAGGAAACGGGAACATTTCAACGAAATTACTACCGTAACCTGATGTCAACGCAAAGAGAACGGAACTCGAAGGATTGTTCCAACGCTCTTTTTACGGTAAGAGCGAAGGAAATTTCCTACCTCATTGTTTAAACCGCGGCCAAGAACCCTGAAAAGGGCAATCTTGACCGCTAGCCTATGTGTACCTGAGTCTATCCAGATATCTGGAGATAGCCTCAGAATCATCTGTAAGATTGCAGGTGACAAGGAAAAGAGACGAAGGGGCACTGAAGATCAAGGTCGTGGAGAAGGGTCCACTCAACGAAGCCATCCGGAAGGTGAAGCAGGTCAAGATGACCAAGAAAGAAGACGCAAAAGCCAGCAAACCGGTCAAGAAGCCCCAAGCTATCGAGACGGAACAGAAGCTGCCAGGAGATCAACGGTTGCAGCTGCAGGATTTCCTTGAACTGATGGGAAAATCTCCGTTCGAGGGAAAGAAACTCGACACGTACAAAAAACCAGAAACTGCTTCTGAAGCGTACTTTGAATCAGGTATGATGAATTTCATTTGAGGCTTGGGAAATCTGATCACCGACAAGACAAAGACAAGGGCGCAGGTGGTCAAAGAGGTCCTGACGGTGGCTAACGCCATCTACCTGAGCAGAGGAGTCCGCTTCGAAGATAAATACGCCGCACATAAGTAATCACAACTGCAAGTAATTAAAACTAGCTATTATAAAATCTTACACTTTCCATGGATCCACTCGTTATCATGCAGTGGAACTGCTGCAGCCTCCGGGCTCGAATATACGAGCTACGAAGGTTTGTACAGTGCTGCATACCTGCTCCTGATATAATTTGTGTACAGGAAACATTTCTCAAGGAAAATCAGGCACATCGAATTGACGTCTATGAGATGCTCCGGTAAGACAGACCACAGTCTAAGGGCGGTGGACTAGCTATCTTGCTAAAAGAAGGCATCAACCACACCTTGTTGCAGTTGGAGGAAATACCAGACATTGAGAGGCAAGGTATCGAAATATCGACCGCCAGTGGTAGGATCAAAGTAATCAATGTCTACATACCTCCAAGCATAACAGTAACTAAAGAACAGCTGAGTATGATATTTCCAGATCGCAGAAGCATTGTGGTCGGAGACTTCAATGCCCACAGCAAAGAATGGAAATGTACCACCAACAATAGAAGAGGAACCGACCTGGAGGAGGTTGTCATGGACAAAGATCTTGTGGTCTTGAACACAGGACAACCAACTCACAATTCCAGGGTAGGATCGGTAAACAACTCTGTCATTGATCATGCCATTACAACTAAAGATGTTGCTCTAAGATCCACTCACAGTGTCCTGAACACCAGTCTTGGATCCGATCACATGGTCACACTCGCCAGAGTCGACGAAGTGGCAGAAGTAGAGGACAACACAGGACTGCATCGGTGGGCCCTAAAGAAGGCCGACTGGAAGGCATTTCGATGGTCCAGCAGGATTCGAATTCACGACAGTATCATCTCGAACGACTTTAATGCAACATTTCATGCCTTCGTGGAGGAATTACACGAAACCGCTTCGTCTGCTATACCGGAGCGAAAGGTAAACTCTAGAGCTAAACGACATAAACCATTACTGTTCTGGAATGATAAGTGCTCACAGGCCATCTATGATAGGAACAGACTGCGGAACAAAGCAACAAAGTCGAAGAACCTTGAAGACCAGATCGAATATCAACAACAACAGGGAAGACTAGGAGAATCATCACGGACACGGCTCGACAGAAGTGGGAGGACTTCTGATCCACCTTAGACAGCCAGTCTAAGCTCGGACCGGTGTGGGAGATGGCGAGGAGGATGAACGGTGCTACAGCACAGCGAAACATCCCAACCCTGACATCGGAAGGTAGAGAAGCCAACTCGAGCATCGATAAGGCGAACCTCCTCGCCAAGACATACGCCAAGACAAGCAGCACCAACAACTTTAGCGAAGCTTTCAAAAGGTATGTATCAGACAGTGAGCGAGACTCTTTGCATGCTCCGCCTCCATCCGCCACCATTGATTCAGACGTCGAGGCCCTAAATGACTCCTTCAGTCTCCATGAGCTGAGGAAGGCCATTCGAGAGGCCAAAAAGAACCGGAGCCCTGGAGACGACAAGATCCCGTACGAGATGATCCAGAATCTACACAAATCAGCACTGAAGGTTCTACTGAAGATTTACAACAGCGTTTGGAACAACGGCAGCCTGCCCAAAGACTGGAAGCATTCGATCATTCTTCCGATCCTCAAACCATCCAAAGACCCAACGAAGCCAGAGTCGTATCGTCCGATCTCTCTTACTTTCTGCTTGTGCAAGATCATGAAGAGGATGATCACGAATCGACTACAGTGGTTCGTGGAGTGGAAGAACCTGCTGACTAAGGACCAGGCAGGCTTTCGGAAGCACAGAAGCACCACCGACCAGGTCATCCGCCTTCAGGACAAGATCAGCAAAAGCCTTAAGAACAAGCGCCACGTCCTCGGAATCTTCATCGACTTTGAAAAGGCTTACGACATGCTCCACGTTCGGACTCTTATGAAGAAGGTCCAAGATCTGGGAGTCATCGGTAAGATGTACAACTGGATCAAGGACTTTCTGAGTGAGAGAACATTCCAGGTAAAAATAGGCGCAGAATTGTCTGTACATTGCTTGCAGGAAAACGGAACACCACAGGGGTCTGTCATCTCGCCCCTTCTGTTCCTCATCATGATCAATGACATTCCACGAGGAGACGGAGCAGAGATGTCATTGTTTGCCGACGACAGCGCCCTGTTCGCCGAAGGAGTAAACCTGAAGACACTGCAGGTCCGAGCGCAGAGATCGTTGGATCAAATCCATCGCTGGTGCGATGAGAACGGATTCAAGATCTCAACCGCGAAGACGACTGCAGTGGTCTTCAGCAACAGCAGGCAGAGAGCAGTCGAGGTGGAACTGATGATACAAGGTAAAAAGATCGAGGTGAACACTACTGCCAAATTTCTAGGCGTTATCTTTGATTGCAGAATGACGTGGACGCCTAATGCCGCATAATGAGTATGCGATTACAAAATGCAGAAAAAGACTCGGTCTCCTGCGTTTTGTGTCCGGAAACAAGTGGGGTGCAAGCAAGAAGGCACTGCTGATGCTCTACCGAGCCCTGATCCGACCAATCCTGGACTACGGAGCAGTCGCGTTCTGCACGGCCAGCGACTCCCAGCTGAAGCGGATGGAGACCATCCAAGCACAGGCGCTCAGGATCTGCTGCGGAGCTGCCCATGGAACGGCTACAGCAGCTGTCCAGAACGAGTGCGGGGAGATGCCACTACATCTGCGATGGCTCGGAGACAGCGTGAAGGAGGTTGTCAAGATCGTAACCAGCAAAGACCACGCGGCAGAGGATGTGATGAAGGACCACTGGACCCTACATTGGGGCAAGTTCCAAGATGGTAAGCAACCTTTGCTCCAGAGAACGAGGGAGTTTTTCGATACTATGTTTCAGGAGTGCAAGGGTCCGGTGTTCCAGAACTCGCCTCCTTGGAAGAACGGACGTATCCAAGTTGACCTATCGCTAACAAGGTCCATCGACAAGAAAACAGTATCACCAGAGATCCAGAAGATGCTATCCTTGGAAGTCATCGACACGTATCGCAGCCACACCCGCATATACACGGACGGGTCCAAACACGAGGACACGACAGCAGCAGCAGTCGTGATTCCGGAGATCGGGTACAGGAGAATCCTGCGACTGGCGGACTCGTCCAGTGTATATGCAACCGAGTTGACAGCGATACGGGACGCTGTCGACTGGATCTGCAAAAACCGAACGCTCACGAGGGATAGATTCGCCATCTTCACTGATTCGCTCAGCGCTGCGGAATCAGTGAAAGCCCAGCGATCAGACTCAAGACCGATGCTGATGACGGAGGTTCTCGAAAGCATCAACAGACTTGGCTCGGGCGACGTTACGGTCGTCTGGATCCTGAGCCACGTGGGTATCCGTGGCAACGAAGAGGCTGACTCAGCGGCGAAAGAAGGACTCCACCTACCGGCTGTCAACTCTACTACGTACATGGAGAGACAGGAGATGATCGCGAAGATCAACCGGTACGTTGTGGACAAGTGGCAAAAGGAGTACACCGCCAACTCGAAAGGAGCCTTCTACAAGCAGATCGAGCCACTCGTGTCAACCAGGATCAAGTGCACGGATACCCCGCGTAGGCAAGAGGTCCAGATGTCCAGACTACGGCTGGGTCGAGTGCTGCTGAACAAGTGGCTTCACACGATGAATCTGCACCCTGATGGAAAATGCGAGGAGTGCGACGTCCCGGACACCATCGACCATCTCCTTCTGGAATGCTCACGGAAGAACATCAGCCGAACCATCCGCAAGAAATGTCAAGAAATTGGAGTCGACTTCACAACAAGGAACATCCTCCAGATTACAAGTCTGCAGAAGGAGGTGGTAAGACTCGTTGGTGAGATCACCAATGGTAAGATTCCTTAGATCACACCAATTGCCTTTTCATTGACCAAAACTTGCACTTTATTAAAAGCTACATTTAATGTTGCATAGTTAGCATTGCATAAATATTTAAAAATAACTATGCACGTATAGAAATGTTTCTTAACTTAATAGTGCATAACATTGTGTAAATAAATCGCGTATATAAGAATTTGAATGCCTAGTTTAAATGAAAAAACAAAAAAACAAAAAAAACAAAAAAACACACACAAAACTATTTTTAAAAATGTATATATTATATTAATGTAAATATTCTTAGTAGTGTTGTAGATAACGAAGAACAAAGAAAACCGCAAGACTAAAGAACCCGATGTCAAATGCGATGAAACTATAGAGACAGGTAAAATGTATCCATCACAAGAGTCAACAAAATGGTAAGACGTCAAAGACCTTTGTTGTCATAAGACGTCCATAAATAATCTTTCTCTCACATTATGTATGTGTGCATTGATGTGTCGTTATTTATTAACGACTTACCAAAATGAAGCTCCTTCTCTCCATTTTCTCCTGCTCGCGGACGATACCAACATTTTTGCGTCCGACAAATCTCTTGAAATTTGGGTCCGCCAAATGAACCAAGAACTTGTTCAGGTGAGCGAATAGCTTTCCATTCATAAATTGTCATAAAATATATCTAGAAAAGACTATATTTTGTTCAGATCTCATCGCAAATATCCACAACCCATACACGAATCTCCGAAAATTAATAATATTTTGATCCAATGCGTGGAGTCAGTTAAATTCCTTGGCATTCAGGTTGACCAGTCGCTCTCTTGGAAAGATCATAATACAACTATATCGTCTAAAATTGCAAAAATATATAGGAATAATATCGAGAATGTCGTACCTATTACCAGCAAATATACTTCTCAATCTATACTACACGATGATCTATCCGTATCTCTCGTACTGTAATGTAATATTGGCATCCAACTACAACTCCAGATTACAAAAGATTACAAACCTTGCAAAAAAATAGCTGTTCGTATAATAATTTTATTAATATTTCCTGCCAGTGAACGTAGGTCACCTAATAACATGTTTAGCACTGCTAATATTCTAACTGTTTCTCAAATAAGTGCCTTTCAGGTTAATGAGTTTATGTATAAATTCGATAATAATTTGCTGCATCGTGTTTTGATGACCTTTTCATACAAACCTCCTCCATAAATCCTTTTCAGACTCGCTCCACTCATAATTACAGACTAATTTTTTGTCGTACAAATACGAGGCAATTCGCCATAAGATATTCTGGTCCCACAATTTGGAATATGACGCCAATTCGATCATCTAGGACTATAAAAATATTTAAAAACAAATAAAAGATTCATCTACTCAGTGTCGCCAGAGCTTAGGTGTAAGGTGCCGGTCTACTTTAGTTAACTAGTTTAGAAATAAAGCTACTTTCGCACGTGTATTATTATCCGGCCTGCTGCTTATATTTTTTGTGAGATAGGGTGGGTCCCGTTAGCGGGACCTCGTTGGTCCCTTAGGGGCTTATTTATTTCTCCCAATTGTTTTTCCTCTTATGACCAGCTTATTTTTTGTGTTTTCGTATTCCTTCGGTTGGAGGTATTCAATAAAAATGGTTGGTTATGGTTATGTGTCCATGTCGGCTCCGTGTTACTAAACCTGTTAAATATCTATTTTTAGAGGGTTGACATAATAGCTTTGGTTTCAAAACATGTTAATTACTCTCCGTGTTCCAATACCTGCAAAGTTTGTTGACGAATCAAGAAGCCAACTTGGTAGGTCCTACCACGTGATATATAACGGCTGCTGACTTGCTGACCTTCACCGCTTATATTCTGAGATTATCATCTATATAGATATATTAACCGACTATCACTCTTAATTTTTTAACAGGATGATTATCGCGTGTCACTGACGGTGTGCTAACCAACTGTAGCTGCTTACTAGCTGACCTTCACCGCTTATTAAGGCGTGTCACGGACTGTATGCAGTATTTATGCATGCATCCAGCAAGATAAATAAAGATTCAGAACTGGACTCACTTTGTCTCCTGCACGACACGATAATTAGTTGCGTGTTTTCATATATTTTACATAATGGCAGTTAAATATATAACTTGTCATCATCCGTTCCTACTTCACACTAGGGGGGGAAACTGTCCAGGGCGGCAAATGTCCTACCCAAAATGGGGGGATTGTCCTGGGGCAAATGTCCTGGGGCAAATGTCCGTTCCCTCTTTAAAGGGTAGCAGTGTGTCAACGTCCAGTTTCCGTCTACCTTGTCTGGGATGAAATACAGTCTTGCCTCACCGCCGTCACACGCGCCAGCAGAAACCACGAGGTGCTTCGAAATTTAAACAGCTGTATTATTTTAAGCAGTGGAAAGTTTTCAGTGAGATTTTAAGGGATTGTTCGCAAATCTTTCTTTGTAAGTTAAACAAAATATGGCAAAGATATCTCTATCGATTGCTGGGATATTGAATTTCGTCTCGTAGGATATTTTTCATTGAACCCAGAGGCGAAGTCAGGGTATTTTGAGCCCGGGGACAAACTACAGAATTGGCGCCCCTTTCGGGGCCATCCATACATGACGTCACGCGCCTATGGGGAGAGGTGACACACAATTGTGACGATTTGTAACGAGGGAAAGGAGTCCAAAGAAATGTGATATCACATCATCACATCAAAATTCATAATTTTATTTTTAAACATTTGCTCAATTAAACGAGTTCCACTTATTTAAAAGTAGTTGATTACCACAATTTAGCAACAATAATTATTATTAGCCTACTGCATTCTTAATTTTTGAACTGTTTAGTTTTATGCTTGGCGTCAATTTTGGGGTTTTGGAAGTCAGGCAGTCATTCTGCAAAACACAAGCAGAAATCAATTATACCGCCAAAACGCACAAGCCACAGATCGAGAGAGGCTGCACGTCGGGACTAATGGTCGTGATCGCAAACGACGAAAATGGAGAGAGTGGATTTGATCGACGAAGAATAGCTGGATCCAAATGGAAATATCCATATGAAGGAGCATTTTGCTTCTACTTGCGAGAATGGAGAAGCATAAAGTTTGGTTTATTTCAAGTTGTTATTATCATTTTTTTAAATGCAATTATTGTACCGAAGAGGGTCAAAATTGGTCCATAATTGCGTGACGACTTTTATGGGCGGCCCTTTCTTGTTTATTTCACATTTTTCAAATATATTTTAGGGCCATTTATACATGACTGTCATAGACAGTCTGTAAAAATTGATTGTTTTATATTTAAATGTCGCAAATTGGTCAATGACGTTATCAAAATTTGTTTTATCCCATGTTTCTCGTTCGATACTTAGAAGAACAGGATCGCTGAGACGATTTGTCCCATTGAAGCTGCAAATACCATAAAATTAGTTTCAATTTGCTGTTGGACAGATCACAGCTTGCAATTGATTTGGAACTACGACATGATATTATGTTGCCTCTTACGGGACCTTAGTGATGACAGATCAGTGGGGCCCGGAGGCGCCAAAATCATGTGTGACAACTTGTTTGTAGTGAGGATTTTGGGGGCGCCAAAATCATGTACGACAACCTGTTTGTAATGAGGATTTTGGGGGCGCCAAAATGTAATCTTACTAACTTTTTTCGGATGAATAAGTTTGTTTCGAAAAAAAAGTTTTAATCCTCATTTTGGCGCCTCCTCCAACTCGGCGCTCGGGGACACGTGTCTCCCCTACCCCTAGCTATGCCTCTGATTGAACGATCCTGTATATATATATTATATATATATATTATATATATAATTATATATATATTATATATATATACATAATTACATATATATATATACACAACAATGATAAAATAAGAAGTATATTGACTTTCTCTTTCTGCCTGAATTTCTTGAACAACTTTCGTGCTGCATGTATGCATGATTCGAAAAGGTCATTATGAGAGTCTGCTGAAAGACAATGGACATGAAGGCGTTGTCAAGTTACTTGAGATTGTTTGTCTTTAGAAGCATGTACTTCTACTACTGGATCATACTGGACTAGCAGCAGAATAATTCCAAATAAATTTCCGGTATTTTGGTCATAGAGGCCTCAATTTTGTTTGAAAACCCTCGGAAAGCAAATCCTCTTTCACCCCATAATCGAACCACTGCTCAAATTCTTCTTGAGTTATTCTTTTCATACTCCAGGCAAAATAGTTTGACCTGGGCAAAATTGCTTCAGAAGCTTTTGGACGCTCTCCTGCTCAGAATTCATCGCTGAATAACATACTGAAGATCCCCTAAAATCCAACTACGGGGTCACCCCCTTAAAATGGACTTCAAAGGGTCGAAAGGTCAACATAGAAGGAAATGGCCATAACTCAGCCAAATCAGTTTTTAATTTGAATATTCTTTTTTCTGTTAGCTGAGGTTGTCAAGGGCTACACCAGAGAAGACCTTGCAATTAAAGGCTGCCTTAATACTAGGTATTTCAAGGACAAAATGTTAAAATGATAGGAAAATGGCCATATCTTAGCCAAACATTGCTCTATTTTGGTGATTCTTTGACCTGCTAGCTCGGACTGGTAAGAACTGCATTCAAGAAGACCAGAAATCAATGGCTGGCATGACTAAGGGTCATCTCAAGGTCGAAAGGCCAAAACAATGCGATGTCGGTCATAGCTCTGCAGATAAATATTGTTACATTTGGGTGACTCTTTTATCTGTTAGCTCCGGCCGCAACAGCTACTTTTGAGAAGACCTATTAGTCAAGGGCAAACACCATAAATGAATCAAGGTCATTTCAAGGTCAAAAGGTCAATATAATGGAAAAATGTCCATTACTCAGCCAAGTATTGTTTTATTTGGGTGATTGTCAGTTGTGGCAGGCTTCGTTTGGTTTCTACTATTTGACACTGGGTCGACCTGTCACTTCAAGGTCAAAATGTATTCAGAATATGTAGTATTAAATTGACGAACCGATTTTCGGTCTTGGTCAACACTGGCATTCTATTATGTATTAATAATGCCATAAAAATGTTTAAGAGGATTAAAAATGTAATGTAAACAAATGATTTGAGGTCGTAGATTGGTTGAAGTTAATACTCTATGTCGCTGTCATCACATTCGGTAACACTACTGGAGTTATTATACCAACCACTGATCTGGCACTCGACACAAGCGGCTGAACATGACAATCCAATGTGCTTGCATCCACATTTATGTCTTCTTCTGAAGACCTCCACAGGTAATAGCAAGTGCAAAAACCATGGTACTTTGCGGACGAATTGGTGAGCGATAAACCCTCAGGTGTAAGAAATGAGTTGGCTGCAGCTACATTTTCAACGAAAATTTGATGACTAGGCGAGTTAAAGGAATGCAGTGTTTTGCACCCATACAGCAAAAGTATAGCATTTTTTCCAGCGGCTTCAATGTCGGACTTCTGGCAACGGTCAGAGAAAAATGCATTCGCAACTGAACACAGCTCAACCGGTTTCATTAGCTTGTCGAATGCTCCGATGGAAAAAATTCTTGATGTGTTATCACAACTAGGCCTAAGGCTGTCAAAAAATGTTGAAATCAAGGCCCGGGTATACCCGTCGACTCGCGGAGCGGGTATCCGGATAACCGACCGCACGGACATTTTTTTGGAAATGTAGGGAATTGTGCATTTTTACGGAATATCGGGCATCCGTGAACAGATTCCAATGCTCGCGCAGTCAGCTATTATGATCAACTGAACATTTTGTAGAATACGCTCAGGTAAAATTGAGTATTTCTCCGGAATATCGGGCACCTGAGAACCGATTTTATTGCCCGGGTAGTCAGCTAATATGACCAACGGAACATAATTGGCATAATTATGTTGAAGTAAAATTGTGCATTTGTATGGACTATCGGGTACCCGAGAAAACCGATTTAATTGCCCGGGCAATCAACCGAGGACGGGTACCCGGGTATCCGTTGACAGCCTTAATCCCACCCCGTGAAAGCATGTAGAAACAGAAGAAACTTGCAGATGTCCAATCGCAAAATCCTATTCGGATTTCACTCAGAAATCCTATGGAAAAGCTATAATTGTTTTCGATGGCTATAGGCTACGGCAGCTCTCCTACAATTTAACACTACATATTCTGAATACATTTGACCTTGAAGTGTCTGGTCAATCTAAGAAATCTAAGTCGCCAATGACGAATACCAAAGCGCTGGGTCTGTAAAGCGGAGATGTATGGTTTGAACGTTCAGTGTCAGCGTCAAATAGTCGAAATCAAGCAAAGCCTGCCACAAGTGTGGCATGGTGGCCGATTGGTTAGGTCTGTAATGCTCAGTGTACGGGTTCGATCCTCGTCCGAGGCGCCACTGTGTAGAGACCTAGAGCAAGTCCTTCGCGCACAATTGCTCTGCATTACAATTGCAATTGCAATTGCGCCGTCGAGGGGTGTGCACTTCTGACCTAAATTGTGGTATCAAAGTTCAGTTGTATTGTATTGTGCAACTGATAATCACCCAAATAAAATAATACATGCATGATTAATGGGCATTTTCCATCATATTAACCTTTTGACCTTGAAATGACTTTGTATCATGTTTGCTCTTGACTTATAGGTCTTCTCGGTTGTAGTCCTTGGCGGTCAGAGCCAACAGATAAAAGAATCACCCAAATGGAACAATATTTGGCTGCAGAGTTACGACCAGTATCACGTTATTTTGACCTTAAAACGATCTTTGATAATGCCAGCCATTGATTTATGAGTGCTCTCGAATGTAGCCCTTACCGGTCCGAGCTAACAGATCAAAGAATCACCCACATCTCAACCAAATATTGCTCTATTTAATAGAGCAATATTTGGTTGAGATATGGCCATATCATCATTATTAAAACCTGTTGACCTTAAAATGACCTTGTATTAAAGCATTCTTTGATCAAAAAGTCTTCCCGAATGTAGCCCTTGACGATTTGAGAAAGCTAAGAAAGAATCAACAAAATAGAACAATATGAAAGAAAGGGAGGGTGAGGTTAAAGAGGAGGAAAAGAAGGGTGAGGTTAAAAATGAGGAAAGGGAGGGTGCGGTTATATAGCAGGAAAAGGAGGGTGAGATTAAAGAGAAGGAAAAGGGGATGAGATTCAAAAAGAGGAAAGGGAGGGTGAGGTCAAAAAGGAGGAAAGGATGGGTGAGGTTAAAAAGGAGGAAAGGGAAGGTGAGGTTGAAAAGGAGGAAAGGGAGTGTGAGGTTAAATGGAGGAAAGGGAGGGTAAGGTTAAAAAAAAGGAAAGGGAGGGTGCGGTTAAAGGGAGGAAAGGGAGGATGAGGTCAAGAAGGAGGAGGGGAGGGAGGTTAAAAGGAGGAAAGGGAGGGTGAGGCTAAAAAGGAGAAAGGGGAGGGTGAAGTTAAAAAGGAGGAAAGGAAGGGTGAGGTTAAACAGGAGGAAAGGGAGGGTGAGGTTGAAAAGGAGGAAAAGAGGGTGAGGGCAAAAGAAGGAAAGGGAGGGTGAGGCTAAAAAGGAGGAAAGGGAGGGTGAGTTTAAATGAAGGAAAGGGAGGGCAAGGTTAAAAAGGAGGAAAGGAAAAGTGAGGTAAAAAGTGGGAAAGGGAGGGTGAGGTTGAAAAGGAGGAAATGGAGGGTGAGGTTAGAAGGAGGAAAGGGAGGGTGAGGTCATAAACGAGGAAATGGTGGGTGCTGTTAAAGAAAGGAAAGGGAGGGTGAGATTAAACAGGAGGAAAGGAAGTGTGAGGTTAAAAGGAGGAAAGGGAGGGTGAGGTTAAAAGGAGGGTGTGGGGTGTAAGATTATAGGGAGGAAAGGGAGGGTGAGGTTACAAAGGAGGAAATGGAGGGTGAGGTTAAAAGGAGGAAAGGGAGGGTGAAAAAAGGAAAGAGAAAGTGAGGTTAAATTGAAGAAAGGGAGGGTGCGGTTAAAAGGAGGAAAGGGAGGATGAGGTTGAAAAGAAGGAAACGCAGGGCGAACGCCAAATGAAGGACAGTGACTGACACCGAATAAGACTGTACTTTTAAGAAGGTTTGGTTACTTTGCCGCTCAGACGATACTCGTTGAGCAGAGGTGTTCAACATATGACCTGTCAACCGGTTTCGACGTTTGTGGTATTATGAACTGGATCTTTTCATGCAGCGGCCCTAATCGGCCATGGAAAAGATGGGCGGCGCCATCCATACCATCACAGCTGCCTCATGGAAGTCCGAGAGCGGGGTACAAGAAGCTCGACCTGTAGGGATAAACGTAGAGAACCTCGGGGTTGGACACTTAGTGTGGATGGGCATAGTTCCCGCAGGTATCTGGGAGATGATCCCTCGATACAGCGCCATACCAATGATGAGACCCGGTATGAGATTCGTTGAGATAAGGGGGACCAATGAAGGACGTCCCGCAGATATTCTGTAACATGGCCAAACCTTGGAATATGGCCAATGAGGCGTGGCGCCGTGCGCAAAACCCAATCCAAGCACCCGATCCGGCATAATATTAGATTCACAAGCCTTAGCGTCGTAGCCCGTATGCTTCTGATGATTATCGTCGTAGTTCGTACGCGTCTGACGAATATCGATCGTCGTAGCCGGTACGCGTCTTACGAATTCTCTAGCCTCTAGGCCTGCAGAGGCCTAGATTCTCGGTATTTATCACGCGCATCAGTTAATAGCAGCCCGCTTCCAACTCGTATGTGTTCGTTTAAATTAATAAAACTTTCATGCTTTTGCGTTATTAAATTATGCCACTAAGTGAGAGCTAAAAAAAACTGCTTGACATGATTCCACTGGTTCCGCATAGCGTACGTAAATACGTCTTGCACAAATTTAGTCTAAACATAGTGAACGCGTGCTATTACAACTCGTACACAAGTTCTACGAATAGGCCTATACACGTACCAACGTCCGACCAGTTACTCAAGTTCCGTAACGGCTGACTGGCCGTACATGGATCCGGCTGACGGATTCTCACAGTTTAACTCGGACGTTCTGACTTCTGACTTGACTGTCATTGATTCACTGACCATGATGTCAACAGTGAACACTTCTGAGAAAATCAGATCCAAACTTTTGAGCTGTGACTCTGTGAGCCTGTGACTCCCGATCGTCGCAGTGACCGAGTAGTGAGTTTGTGAATAAGTTCTGAGTTTGGACTTGCCAGACATTCAAATGATTAAATGAGTCGATTATTCAGTGCTTAATTCACCCGCAGACCCCCCAACTCATGCGCCGTTGTCCGATAATTTCCTCCAGAATACATGGCAACCCTAACTGGACGTTCAAACCATACATCTCCGCTTTACCGACCCAGCGCTTTGGTATTCGTCATTGGCGACTTAGATTTCTTACTTACTATTACATTTTTAACCGGACGTGAACACGATGAAGACCTAATATCAAGCGTTGTGTTGTTGATAGGTCTTTCCTGTTCCGTGGAGGTGAACGTTAGGGTTGTCTATTTTGTGGAGACAAAACAATCCTATTCTCGTGGGTAGCACATTTGTCATCTTCCACCAATTCTTATAATATAATGAATATACTTTGTTGTAGTTTAGAAAATCTGTGATTTTACGCAATATTTTCAAGTCGTCTGCTTATTATACGTGATATTTATCCGCCAGTACCTGCCATTGTTTTTCATATTTCACGTGTTGTCATAATGTGGACAGTTTCTTTCAGATGTTTGTCAAACAGTATAAATGTACCGCTTTTAAGAAGCAAAATTAACTTACCTTAAAGGCATTAAATGTTGAAATATTGATTGCAACCGTGGATTCTTAGGTATTCTAATGTTAATTGGGAGTGGGCCGTATAATGGATAATACGGGTGCGTAGCGAATTGCCGAAATCCGATTCCCGAAACTGATTTTCGCCGTAGCCCCGAAAACGAGCGCAGAGATGAGGAACCATGTTCGATTACCGTACTTCTACAACGTTGACTAGTCCTTCTTTCGCAAGGCGGCGGCGTTGGTAAAATTAGATTTATAGCGTCATGGGCGACTGCATGGCTGCCGATAGTTAAATTTCGACTCTTATAATAACTTGTTCTCATTCGTTCATATATTGTACTTGGGATCATATATTATTGCATGTTGGTGGCACAGTCCCTTCAGTGGCTTGGGACGTGTTAAAGGATAATTCGCTTAGCACTTATATGATGCCTTCTACAAGCCTAGTTAAATCGGGTGTGTAGTGAACCCCCAAAACTGATTTACACCGTATCCCCCAAAACGAAGCTGGATTGATGAAAAGGATTCTGCTTAAATGGAAGCTGGATCGGTGAAAAGAATTTATGCAGAAGCTGGATTGATGATGAATGAATTGCTTTGTTTTAAGACAGTTAAGCGTTTTTCAAGAGTACATTGCTGCTTTCGGGAATCGGGCTTTTTTTTACCTTTTCCCGTTTCAGGTATTCATGTTTTGATGATTTGGGTTGGAATGTCCAATCCAGCCGATTTCTGTTAAAAATCCTCTGTTGATGATTGCAGTTTGATGGTAGCTTGTGTTACTTTTGTATCTATTGAATAGAAATATCATCTTGCCAATACTGTACTTAAATATTCCTCTTTGGATATAAAGTTATAATTTCATTTTTTTGACATAACATGCTCTTTATTTTGAAATTTATTTCAGAAAATGTTGATGTCTAAAAAGAATCGTGTGATGATTTACGAATACCTCTTCAAGGAGGGAGTTTTGGTCGCTAAAAAAGACTTTCACCTTCCAAAACACGGTGAAATTGATGTGCCTAACCTACACGTCATTAAGGCCATGCAAGTAAGTAACTCCTTCACATATGTGTAAATTTGCTGCCGATTATCTACATTTTCAAATTGTTTAATTGCGTGTACAGACATTTTCTGGAAAAATGGGTAACATTTCTGATGCTATTGAGTAAGCTATTGATAGTACAAATTTTCATTAAAGTTTATCGTCAGACAGATAAGAGTTGATCTTGTAATGGCACTACTGTTAAACAGTCAGCCTAAAATTCTTGCTATTAATTTGCTGTAAGAGATGTTTGTGATACAACCTCATAGCAAATCTACTCTTATTGATTCCCGCAGTCGCTCGTTTCCCGTGGTTATGTGAAGGAGCAATTCTGCTGGCGCCACTACTACTGGTATCTCCAGAATGAGGGCATCCAGTATCTGCGTGACTTCCTGCATCTGCCTCCCGAGATTGTCCCAGCTACGCTCAAGAGACAGACACGCCCAGAAGCTGCCAGACCAAGACCCAAAGGTAAGACATCAGTTTCTTATATGTCACATCCAAAATAGTGTAGTAGAAAGTGAAGTGCTTTTTGTTATTGTCATTCCCACCCAATCGGGTCGTGGGTGATCAGAAATGGGAGGTATTGAGTCAGACCATGAAATAAATATAGCTCCATCAGGTCATACCTAAAAATAGCATCCGCTGTGTTTACCGAAAATTTTGCGATCATTGGATTCCAATTTGTTGTTATAAACTAAATATTTTCATGGTTACAACAGTAGAAAAAATGTGTAAAAGTTTCCCATTTGCCAAGGTTTTGAGCCATGTCTTGGATTCGAGAGACGACGCATTTTCGTCTATAAAAGAAGAAGTTTTAGCTGAAGATGTGATCGTCAGCATATAATAGATAAATAGCCAGAAGCACGTGTGGGATAGACTTGTGTTGCAATGTGATCAGAATTTGCATCTACGTAGCATTATGAGAAATCATGTATTACAATTGATATTATCTCTGCAAGTTTGGTATTTTGAGATAGTTTTTTGACTTTTTGTTTTAAAGCATAGGGATGATTACTGATATTCCAAGCAAACAAAATAACATAAGTAAAGTTATGTAGGCTCTAATGAAAAAAGTGGACTTTAAAAAACTTTTTGCCATATATGACATTCAGAATTCATAATGTTGTCCAGACAGGGCCACTATTATAGTGGGATTCTATTATAGTCAACTTTTGTACATTATAAAATATAGCTTGTTATTATTACTATTGTTGGAGGCAGTGTCAATCTGTTTATGGCTGACTTTTTCGCTATTTGACAGCTGAGGGCGCTATATAAATCAATTGTTGTTCAAAACTATATGTACAATCCATTGCCAGAAGTCTGCTGATTCAGAAAATATATACTTTATTATACTTAAGTGTAACTCTTGTTGCAGTATTGTTGTTCTAACAGTAAGTTCCATCTGCTTCATATCTATCGGGGAAAACCAATTCAGGCGGGAAAGGTTTAAGCACATTGGAATAACACTGGTGTCTTAGATGGTTTATGATTTTTTTATGTTATGCTGGAATTCAGCAGGCTTATATTTTCTTACAAGGCAATTATTTGAATGCTGAGTTGAAATTTAATGTCAACTGGTGCTTGCATGTGCATCATACTTTTCACGATTTCGATTAAATATGAATTTTGCTGACTCATTGGCTGAATGTTAAACATTTGTATGGTAATACCTTGCACAACAAGCATCTACATAGCATTATGAGAAATCCTGTATATTACAATTGATATTATCTCCGCAAGTTTGGTATTTTGAGATAGTCACGAATCGATGCCTTGTGTATTGATAAAAGTGTGTTGTAGAATTTGTTCTACATTAACTTTCAAATATTTATATGTATAACATTTACTCTGTAGAGGGAGCTCCACGTGCCCAAGTCGGTGAAGACCGTGCTGGATACAGACGCGGGTTTGGTGGTTCTGATAAGAAGGGTGAAGCTGGTGCCGGAGCTGATACACAGTTCCAGTTTGTAAGTTACACATCATTTATTTCTGTAATCAGATGGCAATGTTTGCTTATTCTTTTACCCACACATATATTTTGTGAGCAATTGTGCCAGGCCCACCAATACTGAATCCAGTTCACTTATTTCCAAGTATGTGAAAGATGAAGTTTATCATGATGGAATTGAGTGTAATTACATGCTTCACTTGAATTGTTTAGTTTATTATATAGGTAATAGTGAGTAATATCAAGCTTCTCTATTGACTCTGTGCTGAGTTTCTACATCACCTCGTTTTTGTTCTTATGGTTTGAAGGAGAGAAATCTTTTTTTATCACTAGAATGACTGAGTGTAAATTTAGACTTCCTGTTTATCAGAATCCATGTTTCTTAGTGTTAACGTTGAGTTTGGTTCTGGTTCTTTAGAGAGGCGGTTTTGGTCGTGGACGGCCAGAGCAAGAAGAGTAACGTGTAAGTCATGTTGATTTGATCATGGTTAGTACTTTTGCTAGTACATATACTTCCAATGATAGATTTATTACATTTAAGTTGTAATGGACACTACTACGTAGTCACTACGGCATGCTATAGTCACTAGTAATATTTACTACTGCGTAGTCACTCGAAACATTGTCACTTATTAGATTAATTGTGCAGTCTGGTATAGTTGCTGATCGCATTGGGTGTTTTTTATTTTATAAGCTTGCAGGTTAGAATAAATTATGCCAAATCTCTTGTGGTTAGCTACAGACAAATATGAGTTGCATGGTGTTATTTGCTTGAATTGCCATTAGATTGACCTGTTGTATAGTTGTCTTTTCTGCATGCATTTGAAGCTGCTAGTAAGTCTTATGTTTACGATGCTGATTAGCTTGAGATGAATGAGAAATAGTCACTATAAATTTTTACCATAAATGTTTAATTTAAACTTTGGTCGTGGATGTTCAGATTATTTTTTGTATTGCTTTTGCTCTGAATTTTTTAATAAACATTTAAGATTGTTCTATCAGAAAAATTGTAAAATGGCTTTGATAAGTTATTGGCTAATCTGATTTAGCCTAATTTATTGGTTTATGTGATAGCTTTACTGATTTTTGCACTTGTGTTTACTTGCCTTGTTTGTCTTTTGCAGGTTCTTTTGCTGATGATGGTGTTGATATGACTTTATCAATGAACAGTACTGTTTATTAAAACATGATCTAAACAGTCGCAAATTGTTTTGGTTGATCTTGTTTGTGTGTCTTGGTTTTCACTTGATCTGCAAAATCTCTTGATACTTGCCAACCTGCAAGAGGTCTTTACTAAGATTGAAAATGTGGTGTGCCACTGATCAACTGATATTTTAGAGTATCTTCAATGATGTGCATCTGGTCTGGCAGCCAGAACAGGTGCTGAACTGATATGGGAGAATTCACACTATTCTGATACTATGGAGGTGAAGTTTGTAGTAGCTAGTTTATACACATAATGCCTCTTAAAATTCCTGTCCTGTGTGTGGTTATACCTCTTCAAATTCCTGGTCCTATGATTGAAGCTAAGATAAAAAAGTTGCTGCACCTGGGTTCAGTAAACACCTATAAAATGTTACCTTTCTAACCGTGATGATTAGCAGGCCCAAGACTAATTCCGGGTCCATCGGCAGTACCATTGCGTACCTTATGGAAGTATGTGAGCGTGGAGGAGTTGCTGTTCAGGTGCTTTCAGTTCAATAGATGTAGTTTTTATTTAGTATTTGTTTAACTAGTCCTAAGTAAAACTTTGTTTAAGTGACTATAATGTTTTTCTAAGTTATCCCCTAAATGTTTCTCGATCCTTTGGCATTTGACCCCCTCTTGACGGGTCTGATGACTGGTATACTTTGCACTGTTACATGTAATAGATTTGTGGATATTTTAACCTACGTGTGAAACAAGTTGGGTATATCTCGAGGTTCCGGAGGAGTGCGTTGAACAAAGGAAACCATGTGCACCTTCTGACTGAAATTATCTATTGTGGCAGATCTGTGTGACCTACACTAGCCAATGTGCATTTAATATTCTACGTGCACCAATTTACCCCATTGTGGTCGCCAATCTTTATGTTAACCCTCAATGCCAAGCAAGGATAACTCCAGTGCCAAGGTGACTAAAGTAAATATTGATATGACGGCTGGCACTCTTTAATTCAAACTAAATAATTTTTGCTACAAGGTTTATTCTATAATCTGATTGGCTGGTCAGGTTATAACCAGTTTTGTGATTGATGGGCACCTGTTTCAGTACTGCATGCGTTTGTGTCTTGAAACAAAGCAATGAAACACTACAATAGTAACCATACCAACAACAAAGTCGTATCAGACACAGTGTTGCCAGTTGCCAACTTAGTCTTTCATCCTTCCTTACGTAGGGAACGTTTAAAATGGCGTTACTACGGCGTCCCCTTATAAAAAAAGAAATTTAAAGAATAATAAAATAAACAGGAAGTCAATAAAAAATAGTGACACTGTTGGAATTCGGCTTAACATGTCCGCTCATATCTAAAAAAAGAAATTTAAAAAATATAACATCAAAATGAGGTTTTGCTTGTTAGGCTTATAAAATTATGCGTGATTATAAAATATGTTTGTAACATTGATCGCAAACCTTGACATGTAGATCAGACACTCGCTGAAATAGCTCATTCAAAGAAATTTTAGACCAATTTATGCACAAACTATCTAATGTTAAACATCTTAAAACTAAATTGTTCATGCAGCTGTCCTCAACAACTCCGACGACACGGTCCTCTGTTGAACTTGCCCCATATTGTAAGGATCGAATTGCAATCGTGGAATGGTGTAGACAAGATACAGAGTGTAGCCTAAGAGTGACGCCTTAAAACAACAGATGACCCTATAGAACAGCGTTTCCATAACTGTTTCGCTTAACCCAAATATTCCGTGAGGTGAAGACAAGGGTTCCGTGGAAAACTTTCAGTGTGAACAAGTGAAGAGTTTTACTCAATACGTAGACTGTGTTTAACTTTAAATTAGGCCTATATGAAAGAGAATTCACATATGTCATTGTCATCGATACTTGTGTTATTATTGATCTAATCTAGGCCTAGACCTTTAATTATCTGCATTCTCTAGCGCTTGTACCTACAATAAAATATGTTGAGCCAAAATTTAAGAGCAAAAGAGTCCCACAACCATTAAAGATTGAGAAACGCTGCTATTATGGTAGGCCAATAATCTCTGCTGCTCCACGTTGAGCGTCCAGTGCCGCGATTCTCACCGTTCATCTAAACAGGCTGATCGTCTTTAATTCTTGTCACTGTGTGGCGAGTTTCAATAATTAGCCTTGGCAGCTGAGCCATGCCTTTAACGTTGCTGACCCTACAATTTGGAATGGACTCTCTGTGGCCAGAGGCGGCGATCTCGTTTGACAGGTCACAGAGAGGGGAAGGAAATTTGGGGGACACACGTATGATGTGTCCCATCTCCGTTAAAGGTGTGGGGGACTTTTCCCTCGGGATCGCCGCCCCTCCTGTGGCAATGCGTCTGGATCTGTTGAGGCCAAGTTCTAGTCTAAAGACTGCGTTTCATCTTGAGTTGGGCTAGGAGCATTTAGTGGGGGCGCTATGTAAATCGATCTTTTAAATTAATATTTGACGCAGACAACAAATCTTCTTTCAGATGCTGGTGTCTTATTTCGTATTCTAAAAAAATAGTGCGTAATAAAGTGTGCAAATAACTTTGTCTGTTTTGCAAGTGTTTTGATCGTATACTAGATTTTTAGAAATTGAGCGGGTGATAGAGGTGTCTAAGGTAAAGCGCTATAGAGATGTTTCATTTGTTCGTAGTCTTTTGAGCTCTCTGATTGGTGGCACGTGACTTGTTGTACCTAGCAACAGGCTGCATCAGGCCTTTCCTTCCTCCCTCCCTCCGCACGCATCCCTCCATTCATCCCTCCATCCGACTTCCCTCCCTGCCTCCAGCGTCATCTGTCGTCTTCGAAGTGATCGATTACAATGGAGGTCACGTGTCGTCGAATTCCTGTGTGCTAATCAGCTATAAAAAAGGGTAAGGACTTCTGCTTTTTACCCTTAATGTTTTCCCCATCTAGTTGCTGTAATGAGAAGGGAGGTGATGCGATGCGATAGGATAGAGCTATGTGGATTTTGACTGAAGCGGACGAACGAGGGGCGAGAGGTTGGTTGGTCGTTCGTGGTTTCAATCACAAGACAGTTCGGGTTTTGTTTCTAGTTTGAATGGGAAAGAGGGTCGCAACTACGCCAAACTAAGGTCTGTAAAGGCTTTCGCATCTCCGCTTCACAGGTTCACTTCCTTGACATTTGTAGGGATAGGTGTTGTTTGGATTCTAATTGTCCATGAATTGGATAGCAAAACTCGTTCCGTTATCATAATCTCGAAATTTCTAAAGTGCCACTCGAAAGCCAAGCGTAGGGCACCAGTCTCTTCACGAGCGCTGCGTCAAGTCTTATCGGTTCTCTAAAAGGGTCCGAGTCCGGTTTTCAGAGGAGGCTGAGTAGCTGTTAGGCACATACTGTTTAGGCTGAGAATTGAGGTACGAGTTCCTGAAAAGGGAAGACATCTATGACCATGTACAGTAGATCTTGAGATGCGACACACCAAAGGGTAAAATGGATTGCAGCCAGTAAATCAGTATAGCCTAGGCATTATGATCTCAGTATATCTGGAAATCAGTTACATCTTCCTACGGGTGCAAGATATCCTATCTTGACAGTGTGACAGTTGCTTCTAAAATGTATTTATGTCCTAATATAGTGGAGTTTCACAGTTTGGTTGAGCTGAGATTTTGCAGATGGTTTGCACTTCCTGTATTATTATTACCGAAATTTGATATCGCCCTTCTTCCAACATCTTTTGCTCAGAAGTGCATACACACGCCTTGACGGCGCAATTGCAGTTGTACTGCAGAGCAATGGTGCACGAAGGACTTGCTCAAGGTCCCTACACAGTGACGCCCCGGACGAGGCTTGAACCCGCGCGCTCAGCACACACTGAATGCCATGGGCTGACCGCTCTAACCGATCGGCCACTGTGCCACACCTTATGGATAGCATTAACAAAACCACATGAATCATGATGATGGGTATTGATGATGATATTGGGTAATTGCTTAGAGGACTTGCCTTGTCGTTTGGAGCCTCCACGCAGGCGGTTTATTGTGTAGGGACCTCGAGGAAGTCTTTTGCTCAGAATTACTCTGCACTATCGATGCTCCTTTGTCACTTGCACTTCTGAGTTCTTAAATAACGTTGTTTTGTATTGTATTGTACTCTGTTTGCTTTTTGACAGAATGTAGAAGTGACCTATTAGTCGATTTAATAATGAGTATCACTAGGAAAACATTTCCTAAAGAGTTTAATGGTTTCCATTTTGGAAATATTTAATTCATGTCTTTGTTCTTATTAATTTTTAGATATCTGAAAGATAGAAGAATTTGATCTAGATCCTGTCAAATGAAAGTTATTGTATGTGAAGGAACTCGCGTTACTGATGCTTTTAGAGGTCCTTATGACATAATTTGGGATGTAGAGTCATGTCCCAGCAGCAAGGTTCCATATCCATGATGGAACTTTACATTGAGACGCTCACAGGAGTCCTCATGGAACTGATGGTCCATCCCTTTGAGACAGTCTACAATGTTAAGGCAAAAATAAACAAACTGGAGGGTAAGTGATCAATCCTGACTGATCTACATGCTAATGTATTCTCATCACTGTTTAAAGGGCTGTTTTAGCATTATGACAAGAGAAAGTAAACTGCCCAGATCACAAGGGTTGTGTTGGACAAACAGTGTTTAAAGATTTAAGGCAGTTTTAATTTTGTGAACGACACTAAAAGTGAGGGATTAGGATATCTTAAACGAGAACTAGAAAGTCATAGTGTACTGAAACAAATAAAAGTGAGAAAGAATTGATTTAGAACAACATCATAACATTTTCTGACCTGCCAAGAGGGGGGCAGAAAGGTAAAGGCCCATAACCCATACTCAATTTTCTCATTGAGCCTAAAGATAGTTTAGAGGCCCATGATTTCCCTGCCTAGGGGTCCAGATTTCTGTGACTGCTCTGCCTGGTGGTCCAAAATTGTTGTCAGCAGCCCTGATGATATTGAAATCTTGAACAAAAATAAAGTATCTATTTTGTTACAATGTTTCTGGTAAAGCTTGTTTCCGGTAAGAGGCTTGAAAGTATTGTATGGGAATATTTTGCATATGAAGAAGAAAACGATAGAAGCCAAAGTAGTGTAAATCCAGGAAATGTGTTGCAGCAAAAGTTAAATGATTTATATCACACGGACCTCTAAACTCTCTTTCCAATATGCTTTTTTCATGGTTTAAAAACTACTTAACAAAACAGAGATTCACTCTACCAGGAAATCTTACTATTAATTTAAGATTTTAGTAGGCATTAATGTTTGATGTGTAATTACAGGATCCATTGAACTGATGCCTTTTACAGGTTTTCCAATATCAGAGCAGCATCTCATTTGGCAGGCTGTTGAACTTGAAAATGAGAGGTCTTTGCAGCACTACCGAATTCCTGATGGAGCTACCCTTCGACTAGTTCTCAACATGAGAGGGGGACCAATTAATACCAGAAGAGGTTTGCTTAAAGTATATATTCTTCCAGAGTATATAATTGAAATTGTTGATAATTAGTTCTGTCTGTATTGATGCATGGTTGCGAGTCTTTGAACTGAAGTCATGTTTTTTCCCTCCTTTATTTAACTTGGCTTGCATAATGTTTGTCAAGGGCAAACGGTAGTCTGTTGGACATCTATCAACTCTTTTTCAGGTATGTTCTCGTCGACCTACAGAGCTGCAATTTTGCAAACATTTAAGGCTTGCATTACAATGCAATGTATCAAATTTTGACGAACATATCTCAAAAATTGCAAAAAAAGATTCAAAAATTGAGAGAAAAATGACCAAAATGCAAAAAATTAAATATCGTTTAACCACTCGAACGAGTGCTCCTTGACAAGCTCCACTCCGGCAAGTTTACATCATCAATGATATGTAATAAAAAATCTCTTAAGGAAATGGAACGATTACGCCATCTTTCAGATAACAGAGGGTCCCGAAAAAGTTAAAACCCATGTTTTTACTTTAATTTGTTCTCGATGTAATGTTGTCAGATGCACAGAAATACATTGACTGTGAGTTTATGTATTCATGTTCAAGTCCTATTATATTGAAACAAATGGCAGTTAAATGTTGAACTATTCAACCTCTTCAAAGTAAGTTGGTAGATTAATGATGGCATACCTAACTTATTTTATTGTGCATTGTGTACAAAGGACTAGGACTAATAATTACTAAATTATTATTAATAATAATTATTAATAATAATTACTAAAGCTGTCAGCAATTAGGTTTTATATCAAATGATCATGTGTCACTACTTTCACCCATTGGTTTGTTTGCTCTACCTTCATAGTTCCGTTGGAGGAATCATCGTTGCGAGAAATGGCGGAGTATTTCAGTGATCCAGTTGGTGATGACCACACACCTGGTGATCGTCCAGTGACGGTCATTGTCTATCAACAGGGCGAACATATCAATTTCTTTCGTCTTGTTGATCGCGATGCCTCATCCTCGCTGTCGTATTCTCTCAGGTACGGCATAAATCTTAGTTCAGACTTTATCAGATTTGAAGCGTTGGTTGCAATTTTTTCGATTTTAGGCTGTTGCTTCATATATATATATACATATATATATATATATATATATGTATATATATATATATATATATTCGGTACCCTAAAGAGGGTTTCTGCTTATTGTTTACTGATTTAAAGTGCTCAGAATTGTTCAAGATGTTTGGCTTACTGATTCTGTTCATTTCCGTTTTTATAATATGGTTATTGTGGCTTTTACAATTATTAATGTACCACAGTCACTTGCTGTGTGCCTATTGACATTTGTCAATTGTAAATACTTTTAAGTTTTTGCGAGCATTAACTTTGGGTTTGCAGGTTATTTTTTTGCATTTGTTGCCCTTGTTTGAGATGAGATTAAACTTTTTGTTAAAATTGTTGAGAAGCTAACTGAATACCATAGGTTGCTGCTGTTTGTGCACATAGTGGAGGTTCTGACTACAATGGTGAGGAGGACTCTCCGATTCCAAAAGAGCGAGAAGACGAAAATGAGAAAACAAGAAATAAAATGAAGATGCTGAAAGAGCAAATGGAAAGTCTGACCATTGCGAAAGAGAAAAAGGTCAACAGTAATTATTTGTTACAATCTGTTCTAATCTTATCTCATCAAAGTCTGCCTTTCCATACTTAATAAACACACTGTTTGGGACTGCCCACTGAACAGAGAATCCATTTAAAAATCTGTCTTCTAGTTATCGATGTCCTCATATTAATCAACTGTTCCATATTCATAGGTATTGCTCTCAATTATTGGTTATGGTAACTCTTGCTGAGTCCCACACCCAAACAGTGCCGACCAGTCATTACATCCTTCTGCTTTTTGACAGAGGTTAGACTAGCTGGTACTGCTTGAAGATCGCAGTAGTTGCAGGAAGGCAGTTGATAAGGTTATCAGATGGTTAAATGCAGTTTGCATGATTTGATCAGTTGTCAGTGATCATTGTTTCCTTCCTATTACAGCAATTGATAAAGCGAACTCGAGTACCTCGTCCACCGTCATCTGGAAGACCTCAGAGCAGAACCAAACTGCGCCATATCTCGGTAGGAAATGGTAAACAAACCGGAATACTGAACAAGAATTCTCGTCTTCCAGCTGTAGGACAATCTGATCAGCATCAGGCGCCCCTGGAGAAATTCGTAGCCGAGACCTCCTTGCCACTTCATGCTCAGACGTCGTTGGATTCTGTGCAGCGGCAATCATCTGGTTCTGCTTCGAAGGTCACTCAGTCGGAATCATCAGCTGTTTCCCTTCACCTGCACCAACAGCAGGCAGTCGTTTCGACAATTGACCGACAGTTTAAGCCATACTGTGGCTCAGTACTGGATTCTAAGCCTCACCCTTTATCCTCCAATGCCTCAAAACAACCATATGAAGCTGGTGATGCCTTATCGTCAGCATCTGTGCCAAGCTATGCATGTCAATCTGAAGCTGAAGACGTGATGTTAAAGAAATCCGGTTCCATGGCATCACGTTCGACACATCTGTCGGATGAGATTGCTAGAATGTTGTTAGAGTCAAACATTGCAGGAGATGACAAAGAGGCAACTGCAGTGCTTGACACAGAAGAAAATGTCAAGGATGGACTGGTTAAAAGTGGTGATAAAAATATTGACGGTGGTTTGACACCCTCTCTGATTGACCCACGTGAGGGCATTCCAGATTCATGCGAACCAAACACGACCAGTATTGCAGCCAATGAACCAGTTCCGCCTGGTTCTGGTCAGTGGGGTCCAAATTCAGTTAAAAGTAGCCGGACAATTGCTGCTCAGGTCATTCCCCATCCGCCTGCCGCTCCCTCAAGGTACGTTCCCTTTGCTCCAGGAACTGGAGGACGTCTCCTGCAGCATCGTCATCCTACTGATGCTGCCAAAGAGAGCAGTCTTCCTGCTGAGGCTGTACTTGGTTATTTGATGAGCCCCACACGAAGAACAGCGGTTGAGAGGAAGTCTGGGGGAGTTACGCTTCAGAGCCTCAACCACAAAGAGGTCCGTGCCGTGTCGGGAATGCTGAGAAGCATCGTACGCAGTGCCAATCGGTCACAGGCCGGATATCTCGTACCTAACAGAAAGCTTACACAGTTGCCAGCATCTCCAACTCATGCAGCCAACATTCCCATTGATGTAGGAATCTCTCTTTTTGTTCCTTGCTTACATTCATTATTTTTCTTACTTGCATAATTTTTTGCAAGTTTAGTCATGGTACTTGAGAACTGTTACCCCAAGTTGAACTGAAACAATCATATCACAGTTGCAAGAAAATGATGAACCTGTATTTGTGCATTGGTGATGTTCTTATAACCTTGCATTCTGTTAGGTGAGTAATATCTATACCCTTGAGTTTCAACTGTTTTGGAAGACAATTTTATTCTCAGTTGGAAGGAACGATCTGCTGCAAATCACAAGGAATGCTTGATACAAACTGATAGTGTCCACTGAGACAAAACAATCATCCAAACCGTTTAACAAGTCTAAAATTCTTTTATTGAATATGTAACAAGATACTGGTTGAAGGATTGTCGATTTTACTTGATACTAGGGCATAACCGAAAATCGCCTCGGACATTCGCCTCGGCCTAGTATTGGACTATTCAGAAGTATTCGCCTCAGCAAATATGACACCCGCAAATAGCTAAGAATAACTTTTTTTGATAAAATAATTTTTTGGGATAAAATAATATTTTTTCATGAAATAAATTCAGGACTTATGGACTTACTTATAAGTTATTAAACAAGAACTTAACATTCCATTGAATTTTCTTTAAAATAATAATGTTAATTTATATATTTTAATTTCTGTTGCTTACAAGTATTCCCAGGCAGCAACCAAATCAGTAATTTTCCCGCTTGAATTGGCTCCACCCACTTTCCCGTGAACATTAGAGAGTAAAGGCGTTGTTGATAACTTATTATTTAAAATTTCATAACAAGGTTTTACATTTTTTCACAAATAAAATTATTAAATAATAAATATATTGTTATAGCCTAGAGTGCTATAGACTCTGCATTGACTATAGATAGTTCTCTGTATCTGTGCCCGTGGCAGGTTACCTACGCTTTGCCTACGGATGGTACTCGCTGAGTCACTGGCCAGATTTGCCACTACTATTCAGTTCGTACCTGGATCACGCAAATGGTTCATCCAAATATTCGGATTCGGTACTCGATGGAAATTGTCTACTCGGTTATGCCCTACTTGATACAATTGAATTCAAACCCTAGACTTGTTTAACGCTTCTACAATGAGAGTGTACTTAGAGTGGCAGGGAAACCAGTGCAACTCACTCTTAAGGAATTGTTTTGCTATAAGTGTCGTCTTGTTTTGTGTTTGTTGTAGGATCCATCAAACATTCTTCGAGTGTTGTCTGGCAGTCGTGAGGGTCGCGTCACTCCCGTCCGTTTTCGTCTTCCATCAGTTAAGGTGACAAAGAAAAAGTCAACAAAACGATGTGGTGTTTGTAGAAAACGAACAAAGCTGGCAACTGGGTTTCAGTGCAGGTATCAGAAAAAAAGGCACCTCTGAACAAAAATTTGTTTAGCTTTTAGCTTAGAACTTTCTTATTGATTCTCTGATGTCGACAAAAGGTCGTCTCTAAAGTTGGTTCAATTAGACAAGTGGAAAGGATTTTCTGGGGCAATACGTTTACTGTGTTTTAGTCTCTGCAAGTTCATTCTATTACATTTTTATTGTTTTAATTCTTTTACTGGAACAACATTTGAATCTATTTCGTTGTTTAAATTGTGCTGAAGAAATTATTTACATTCAATATTCTATGCTAAAGATTATATTAAGACACGCGTATTAAAATTTTTGCATAGCGTATTCTATGCTAAAGATTATATTAGACAAGCCTATTAAATTTTTTACATGCAGTATTCTATGCTAAAGATTTTGACAAGCCTATTACATTTTTTAAAATACAGTATTCTATGCTAAAAATTAGATTATGACAAGCCTATTAAATTTTTTACATACAGTATTCTATACTAAAGATTATGTTAAGACAAGTCTATTAAATTATTAAATTTTTAACAAACAGTATTCTAAAGATTATATTATGACAAGCGAATTAAAAATCGTTTTAATATATTGGGCATTGTGCTCTTTGCAGATGTGGTGAAAACTTCTGTCTGACACACCTCTGTGCTGAGGCGCATGGCTGTACATTTGACTACAAGGCTGAAGGACGTAAACTCATTGAGCAGAGCAATCCGGTCGTTACTGCTCCGAAACTCCCCAAAATATAATAATGCCTTTGAAGATTAAATTCTGCACCTGATTGTGTTTGGATGCTCAATGACTGCTCAAGGCTCACTCTGAATTTTTAGCATTATGATATTCCTTATGTGTTATCATTTTATATTTATATCGGTTATAATGTTTCCTCAGGTTGGAACAAACTAAGTTGGCTATACTAAATTTGAAGAACAAGGCCAGTAAAAGCTGTGGCATGATTGAAAGGTATTGAAAAATAAATTTCTTTTGTGTAAGTATCTGAAGGCAACCAAACTTGCAGCCCAACATGAAAATAAATTCTATTGTCATACTCATTGAGCTGTTATTATTATTAGTGCTTACTAAGAACTCTGAATACTTTTGCTTTAACCTCATTGTGTGCCATACATGAGATGCTAGTTATACATACCAACTGTTGGTTTCGTATTAACGTTCTTTCGGTATTTGTATGATATGACATTCCTTGAGCTGGATTGCACCTATGTCCTTGTCATCTGTATAAATCTTCATCTTGTTATTATCATCATTACAGCATCATCATTCATACAAGCAGATCATCCTACAGTCTTTAGCTTATGTCGGCCTGTTTTCTTGTCCTGTTAGTTCATGATGTTTGATGTAAATATGTTGTGCTTGGTGTTTGTCCTTGTAATGTTCTGTGGTTCATTGACTCTATGCAGTGTGGATTCTATCTACTGAGAGGATGTCTTGTACAGTGGATTCACAATGCTATAAGATGGGCTTTGTTCCATTGATGCATTAGTTAAAGTGAATGGGGTTGTGCAACAGTCTTGTGATGGAGTGATTGACAGTCTAATGGTAAGTGTGTTGGACTATCAGTCGTACGATGGAAGGTTCAACTCAATGCCAAGGTAGAAGTTCCTTTCAGGATTTGGTTTCCACTTCTGCCAGCTCAATTGTATTGAGAATTCTGACCAGAAAGTGTCAGTGGGAAGACCAGAAGGTAAGGGAGAGGGCCATCCGGCCTCATATGCCCCCCATGACAGGCAAAATGAGGTCCCTAACAATTCATACACTAGTGCAAGGAGCTACTCTTCCATTGACTCTCATAGCGGCTGTGAGACCCTGGATAGAATCTGACCATAAGGAATGATTGACAGTTGCTTAACAATACTCTGGCTCAGCAGCAGCAACTGGTCATCCTTGAATTGCACCAGTCATTACAAACACAGTCTCTGAGTAGTTATTTGATACCTCCCTCAAACTTCTCAAAGGTACACATTAATATCATGAGTTCTCCTTGTATGTACTCATGAGCAAATAATTTAACTGCACTGTAGATAAACGACCATATTATTTTATTGTGTTGATATGTTGATGCATTGTATGAATGACATGTTGTGTCGTATACATGCACTTAGATATACTTGCAACATGTACATGCAAGTTGTGTATTTAATCCAGAAAACAAAGAGTTTATATTTATGGGATCTAGCCATACACACAGCACTCTTGAAGACTTGTAACAATGCGCCATTGTTCATTTTTATATATGCACTGGTTTACACTTTTGGCTTGATTTATATATAAAATAATATATGATTTATAGTTATCAGTATGATAGATGAACATATTTTGAGAATGTCTGCATACACATGGTGTGTGATAGTTTTCTCTTGAAAGTAATGTCATATTTTCATTACTCTGAATGGTTGAGTTAGATTTATGCGCTTTGTACTGTGTCACGACTTGTGATATTATTTGTTTACGTTGTCATAGTGATGAGACACATACTGATTTTTTATTGTTTACTTTGTAGGTGATCAGTCTTTGTAAGTTTATTTTGGCCTGTAATTTTTTGAGTTGTTCTCTATCAATGTATAATGCTTTAGTTATCTTTGTGGAGCAATACCAGTTTATTCTGCCGAGTGTTTGCCTATTACGTAGTATTTTGGGAATTTTGCATTGATATTTCCATTCACTCTTTAACAACAAGAGTGTCCTAATAGCACCTGAGAAACGAATGCAGTTCGCGTTAAAGGGGATTGATGAATTCCTTGTACAGGTTGTAGGTCACTTCATCCGACATCTTCATTTGATATTGGCCACTTGATCCCAGAAGGCTTATAAATGGTGTCCTGTGCCTGACTTCTACTTATTTTGCCAACTGCTTCCTTTGATAGGCTATGTTGTCTTGAAGTTGGGTACAATTTGGACACTGAAGCCACAGGTTGTGTTCAGCAAAGTTGAATAAGACCTGTCCTATGAACATTTGAATCCTGTTGAAATTATTTTTTACTGTTTCCATTTTTAGAGTAAGCTGATTGATCTCTTGAATTAGATTGTTATAGCAATGAAGATTTCGTGTATAAACTGGTGTACCAAAGTAGTTATTTAGAAATTGCAAGGTTTATTATTTTCAGTCTGTTTTGTTGCAGATTTTGACTATTGTTAGTATTTTTTGTCTTTCATTTCCTTCTTCATTCAAATGATTTTGTTGCATTTCGTTTGGTTTGTAAATACGTTTTAGGCAGTTTAGTTTCTATCAGTACAACAGTTATTGAGTTTTTAGAAGATCCTGACAATTACTTAGGAGGGCAATTTGGAAATGGTGTGATACTGGAAACAGTAAACAAATGGCCTTCATCTTAGTTTTGTTTCATTGTTCAACTTGATAGCAGTTTTAAATAAGAGGCATCAATCTAGCAGCATTTCTTCATGTTACACGACAGTATTGGTATTTCAAATATGTTCTACTGTCAGGGATGTGGTCTCGAAACCGCGGTCTTGGTCTCGAGACCGGAAAACTGCGGTCTTGGTCTTGAATGCACCGGTCTTGGCCTTGGTCTAGGACCCTTGGTCTTGGTCTCGAATGCGTCGGTCTTGGTCTTGGTCTTAAAGGAACGGTCTTTGAATTTTTCACTGTCTTAGACTCTTAGGTTAGCGTTCTTGGTCATTTGCCGTATCAGAGCAATTTCTTCGATATTTGTCGGTTATTTTTCGATTATTAGACACACCAGATGTTTAGGCCCTATGAGATTGTTATCGATTTATGACGTGCTTACCATCTATATATGTTACTATGGGCACAAAGATGCATTTGCAATGGAACCAGACATTTCAAAATTTGCTTTCACAAATGTCAAGGTTTTGGAACAATCTAATAATTATGTGGTCGGCCCCGTGTTGTCACCTATTAACCTAAAATTCAGAGTACTGGTAGGACGCCGTTCAAACGGAACGTTAATCTACTTGTTCAGATGTCTTAAAGTATCTACCTATCGTATACTGTAAGTAATTTATAGTGTGATATTCTCAGGCCGAAGCCAAGGGTTGAACCCGCAAAAGTTCATACTACTGGCCGGTAAAACTGTTTTCTGGACCATTATTAAGATTAGTATTCTTCAACAACAATAAAATTAATGTTTTAAGCATCTTATTCCGTTTTAGAGTCTAAATAAATTGAATTGTTTATAAAAGCTAGAGTATCGGTCTTGGTCTCGAACCACTTGGTCTTGGTCTCGGACCACTTGGTCTCGGTCTTGGTCTCGAGGGTTTGGTCTCGTGCCCAACACTGTCTGTTGTCTATGGCACCATTAATCATAATGCACAACGCATCGGATGGTCACTCTGTGCTCATCCGATGTGTAATCATCATTGTTAAAAATCAGAATCCATTTCAGAAGCAGGGTCGGAAACATACAGAGATCTCGAATCAGTGCGGTGCACATTGGAACTGAAACAGGTGAGTCATGAGTTTAGACCTGAAGGACTCGAGTTGGCGAAAGTGCAGTGTCAGAGTGCATATATAGGTTTATGGGCGCCGTTTGGCATGCTGCGGCACTGCACGGATTCAAAGTGTCCATCCAACTGTCCATGACGACATTGGATGAAGCAAATTTCTTATTGGCGTCTATATATATATATATTAGGCCTACCACACTGCCCCACGCTTCCGGAACTGTAGGCCTATACACATGTACATCTGCATGAATTCCACAAGTTTTCAGTTCCTCCATTGCCAAATGCCAATCACCCACCATCATCTGCCTCAGACTTTATCTATCATCCCACAGTTTTCCACTCATAACTGAATTGTTATTTCTTCAAGAACTCACCCTGACCCATCCTGTACTCCGCCTTCAAATTCTCCCCTACACGACACCCGATTTAACGGCTACTCTGCCCCCTCTGGAAACCTTGATCTCTCCTGGACTAACCTTTTGGACAACCCCTCTGATTCGATGCAGCGCTCGTGAAATATATAATTATCTGGTACCCTGCGCTTGGCTTTCGAGTGTCGCTTTAGAAGTTTAACAAATGCGATTCACTTTGAAGACGGCCATAACAGTGTTGCTCTGATCTCTTTGAGAACCTATCTGATTTTTTAATTCGTTTTGGTTATAGGCCGTATGAGCAGGATTACTGTGAGCTTATAATTATTGTCAACCGATTCTTGGGGTCAGCATTGTTACTACATCAGTGTGATGGATATTATTAACCGACCAAATAGGCCTATATCCTACTGCCAATTTGGCATCCAATTTTCTCTCAGTTTTATTAATTTAAATCGTATAGTTCGTGGTGTCTTCAAGAAGTTTCGCTAATTTTTTTCCAAAAAGACTTATGTTTAGTCCAGTCCCGGATATAAAGACCGACTTGAGTCTTGATGGCTAAATATATTTGACACTTAATTCTGTTGCGTTGCACTTAGCTATGCCTTAAATTAATCAATGCGTGACTGTATAGGATGCAAAGGCTGAAGGTACAGGGTATATCCCATGCCCACGCGTTCCGCCTAATGCCAACATCAATATGCCCTGGTCTAGTAATAGTTTTGATCTAGATATTTACGATTCCAGGTTAGCTGAGATGCTCTGATATGTTGACATAGTGTCACTCGGTTCCAATTATAGACCTGGAAATTGAGACGTAATCATGGGAATAAACATGTGTGGGTGTATACGTTGCAGGAACAGTTATTTATATTCTTAGACCTATCGCTATAATAGGCTATCTATGTCGTATACGTAGGTCTATTATGTCTATGCACACTGCAATTAAAGCACATGTGGGCCTAGGATCATCATGTCATCTCTATTTTCCCTTAATGCGTCAGAAATAGCTTTTATAAGTGGCAAAAAAATTAATATGTAGCTTGAATATTTGCCTTAGGCAGATATAATTATAGCAAGCAATTAGGTCCCAGAAAATGTATCACAATTATAAGGACCTAAGCTTGTAGGAGTAATATACTTAAATTAGCGCCCTCATCTTGAAATTTTACCTGATTTCTCGTTTTCGGTTTTAACTTTTATTTCCTTCGCGTATCAATTGTTGTGCCAGTGTGTAGCCTATTTCGTCCTAATTATATCCAAATCGCGTTGCATGGAACGACCTCCTCCGTTTAATAGTTCCTGTACTCAATGCCAATCGCGGAATGCTCAATACCACCATCTCTTCATTTGTTTTCAGGCCCTACAGACATTTAAATTAGCTGCACCCATTATCCCTCAAGCAGATTTTAGAATCGAAACTTAGGTCTCACCTCCTCAAGACTTTTTGGCCAGATCACTAATTTATCACATCGTTTTCGAATCTTTTTTGTTCAACACGAAAATCCGTTTCTCCTCAGCACTCATGGCACGGTGGCCAGAGCGGTCGGCCCACAACACTTACTGTGCACTGAGTAAGCGAATTCGACCCTCGTCCGAGGCATCAGTCGCTGTGTAGAGACCTTGAGCAAGTCCTTCGTGCACAACTGCTCTGCAGTACAACTGCAACTTCGCCGTCGAGGCGTGTATACACTTCTGAGCAAAATATGTTGGAAGAAGGGTGATATCAAATTTCAGAAGAAATAAATAAATAAACTCAAGACTGCATGAAAACCGTCTGCAATTGCAAGAAAGCTATCATAGACCTACCTATATGTAGGCATGTATAGTATAGCTCCTCGATGACTGCCTCGATTCTCTGTCTGGTAGTTCGTACAACTGCATCCATGGGCTTGGATCTTTTAACACGAGACTTATCTTATTGTGAGCATGCCCATGGTGAATGAGCAGTGCCATTAATTGTTTCCCAGCGGCGTTTAGATTTAAGAATTAGGCCTAACCTATGTCTATATATAGACCCCTTTGTCGAACAAAATCCTTGTCAAAGCCAAAGTTGCACAGTTATACACTAGAAAACTCCAATATCTTCGGCAGCTGGGCTAGGACTTGGAGTAGGTCTACATAAGCTACATGTGTATAGATTTCTTGAAGAGGTGCCATATGAATACACCTACCTAAATGGATGTTATCGCTTTTATTTGGCTATTGACGATATAGGCCCTGTACGTTATTCAGAAACACGAGCTTTTCGTTTAAACATTAAGTCTACTCATTTCGTGGAACTTCTGATCTTGCATGTTGATTTCGATGCAGGCCTATAGGCTAAATATGATATATGCGTTGATATGGGCAGATAATCTGCTACACTCCAACTCAGCAAACGGCACGCAGACGTTTATGATCAGTCTCTGAATCCGTTTCCATCTTTGTTTAGTATTGTTGACCGATCAATTCCTACCACTGCATTCTGCAGATTATTTGTCAATCAATCAAAAATACTTGATATAGCGCCCCTTCAAGATATCTATTCAGAGGCGCTGTCTAAGTTCATTAATTGGTCGATGGGACTACGTTCACGACCGTTATGTTAGCTGTCTTTTTCGAAACCGTCTAAAAGGATTAGATATGGTCGAGGATTTGGGACGATCCCTATTGGCAAGTCTTGAGACCAAGATACGCGTGTAGGCTACAGAGAAGATAAGAACTTTGTGTGAAGCTTGGAGAATGATACGCCCGCCTATCCATCCATGGGTTGCTTTGCCTGTAACCAGACATCTGTGTTCCAGTAAAAATATTCCTGGAATTCAATTTGCAGATTACAAACGCGACCATGCAGCTAAGGGAATGCGACAGGACGACAGAGAGATCTAAAGATATTAGGCCTATACTCTTCCTATCTCGCTGTGTAGGCTGTTTGGTCTGTGGGGTGGTAAAAGCACACAGACCAAATCCAGTCGCTACGTGGCGTAGAGACTGGGTTGGTTGTATTTTAGCAACGGCAATCGCGATCAACCCACCGGCAGGTAGATGACGTGAATATTCAGGTACACAGCGGAGATAGAAAGTGTCATATCTTAATCTGCGACTCTATCCATCTTTGGTATAACTATAATAAATTTAAATGAGAAATAAGATTATTTTATAGCTTTAGAAAATGTTACTATAAATAAACTATTGGTTGAGCTCATTTAATTATTGTTATTGTTCACACCAGGTATCGCACTCAAATATGCGTATTCACAATTCACGATGATAGTTTAGGCCTACATTATTGTCTGAGTTCTAACCTGTGACCCTGTGCGTATTGGTCACACAGTCAAAACTACTATAAGTTGTTGGAACCGGCTTGTAGGCGATCTGCAATAGCCACACGGGTTGTATGACCGGTATATGCTAAATAGAACAAAGTAGAAAGTAAGATCAAGTCATGCAGTCATGTAGGCTGTAATGCGCATAGGCTATATAGCCTATAATATATAGCCTATCTTAAATCTTCTTGTCTTTATTTCGTATTGCCGGCTGCTAATATTAGCCCTAACAGTGTGATCTTCGTGTAATCGTTAATTAAATTTACATTATAAAATTATAATTAATTCTACAATAAATTTCGTTATTCCGATATTTTTCAGCAAAATGTCTAAGAAATTTGTGGGCATAATTAATTGTTATGAAAATCACTATAGATCAGAGGTGTAACAAGGTTTTGAAGCGTGAGGGCATGCTTTCAAAAATATTGCGCAAAAATGTTTCCCCCCCCCACTTTTGAATTTTGCACTCCCAGAAATTTGAAAAATGGGGGGCACAAATTATCTTAACAAAAGTCATCTTAAATAGCCATTGGAAAAACATAAAAAAGAACCGATTTGGAGGGCACATGGGGGCATTGAGCACTAAAGCTAGGAGTCTTTGCCCCAGTTTTGAAACTGGGGGCCGGTGCCCTCTGTCCCCCGCTTGTTACGCCCCTGCTATAGATATATGGACTATAGCCTGTTTTAATGTAAAAGTATTTCTATTTTACAATATCATACAAAACTGTTGCAAGGCACAAAGGTCAAATGTAAAAAATCCTGGCTCATTGAGCCCCTAATTTTTATAGATCGAGTGGGGAAAACAGCTCACCAACACCAACCCTTTGCCTACGCCACTAGCCATCCGTACCACTGACTTTAACGGCTATGCATTCCCAATTTCCCACCGGGTTTTACTGCCCAAATTTACCCAATTTCGATCATGATTTATAAGTTAAAGTCATAGGTATGCAGGCGCCGTGGATCTATCGGAAACTGAAACATTATTGACGAGCACGCAAATGACTATTTATAGGGCCTATTGAGTAAGGCAGCCTACGAAGTCCTACCTACTGATGCACGTTTGTGATTCATCGACGCAGCAGTCTGTAGAAGATCTAGATGTCAATTTCCTTCAAAAGAGAATCGCTTACGATTCGTGGCAGGCCAATTTTCTCGGGACCAGGCCTAGCCACCACCCAGCGGTGCGAGGTTTAATTCAGGCACCATAAGTTGTCATCGTTTGAGACTAATACGGACAACCGTCACGTGGTCTATGACGTCTGTCCGCACGGTCGACTTAACTGCAGCGAAAGGCGCTCTTGAATGCCAGATCGGTGCAGCTGTTGGGAGGACGCGTTGTGTTGATGGCGACCTTGTTCAACTTATTTGCTTAAGTTTTATAGAGATATTCGAATATCTGAGCGTCAGAAGTGGTCCAGACGATGACTTTTGGTCAGCTTTTGCTTCTTGTGTCAGTCGTGGGACTTGTCGGCGCCTGGAATTGTGGGTCGGAGTTTGGAGACGTCTCCTCCAAGTCGGTTCGTGCGGTCGCCGTCTTCGAAGGTCGCGCGAAAAGACGCCTCTCCATACGACCCGGCAACAACAGCAGCAACAGCAGCGACCCGGTTGCCCAGGTCATCTTTCGAGTTGAGAGGCTCTTGAAGGGGGATCTCGAGGGAGTGGCCCAGTATAGAACTAGCAGCAGCAGCCGAGGGTCGTTGGTTGCTGTGGGATTCTTTGGCAACAGAGAGGACCCGAGTAGATGCACGGGGTCTTTGGAGTCTATCCAGGTGGGAGCTTCCTACATAGTCTTCATTGGCAATCGGACTTCATCCAAGGACCAGCATGACACTTCAAAGGGTCAGTGGAGCATTATCAGCAAAAAGAGACAACTTCCGTCGTTTGTGATTTCCGGTCGTCCAGAACCGACCACTTCAGAGGTCATCAGGATCGTTCAAAGTTACAATTGCTCAAAATGTGGCAAGTACTTCTAGATTGACTCTTTTGGCTCATCTGATCTGTATGGAACCTTCTTTATAGAAACTATTCAGATAACTAGGTAAATTAGTTTAAAAAAAATTGCCATTCACAACTCAGGGCCTAATTATAATACAGATTTATTTAATGTATTCTCAAATGAGTTGAATTGACAGAGCAGAAGTTAGCAACATTGAGCTCAACCAGAACTGAGACCTGTGCAGTGTGCACAGACTCAGAGTCGACTGAAATGTGCATATTTGGTGATTTGCAAGTAAATTTCTTTTACTTAGGATGCTTTTACCATCATTTTACTTTACCCATATATCTTAAATCCATGAATATGTGTGGGAAGAGGTGTGAAAAACCTAGATTCATGCAAAAGTTTCTGTCTTTGAAGTTATTACAGAATGAGAGATATTTTTTAATCATCATCATCACCTTCAGCATCATCCTTGTCAGCATCATCAGCAACAGCAACAGCAGCACCAGCATCTTCCATCATCCAGAATCACCACTTCATTCCAATACAAAAGTTTTTTGTGTTCCATATATAGTGGGTTGTTGACGAGGTGCTCATTTCTATTTCCTAGGTCCTGCAGCTGGCAACATACTTAATCCAAATATGCTGAGCACATACATTACATCACAGAACTTGCTCTTACTTCATTTTTTATGCCCTTGAAAAGTTAATATCTCTGATGACAAGGGCAACTTGTCCATGCATGGCCTATGCCTAGAGCCAACCCTCTGCATGTTAATAACCAGTCATTGGATGATAAACCAAGTGGGCTATAAAGCACAGCCATTCCCAACTATTATTTAACCTTTCCTCTTCCTTTGGTGTGAGCCTTGGTTTTTATGTGGCTATATGTCACTACTCAAGGGTGAAATAAAAATCTTCTCTATGGTTTCATCGGCCTCTTGTTGAGAAGTGGCTTCATTATGTAGAGGCGTTTTATTGGTAACGTTTGCCATCCATTAACGCCTTTAAGCCAGGACCTGGTTCCTTATAAAACTCAAATAATCTCTAATATGTCTTCTTCCAGCAGTAATTAGGTACTTTAACATCCATGTGAGTGTACTTAAGGGACTGAAAGAGCAATGCAGCTTATCATTAAAACTTGTGTTAATCAAGCAGCAGCATCGTGTGAACAACATTTAAAACAACGCTTCAAATTACTTTTAGCTGATGTAGTAAACATCTGTTACCACTTGATTGCCTGTCATATCTACTCCACTGTTTGCATAATATTCAGAATATTTTGATTACATTTTCTCTTGACGCTGTAGGCAATGTGAAATCCAAATCTAAACTCAAGAGCTTTGTGTTTTGCTCTTTGAGTCCTGCTGAAAGTTCCTTTGAAACGGATCTGTTGCAGTGATTGTTTGTATTCTGACTGTATTTTTTATAAATAAAAGAAACTCGATGTTAATAAGCAACTTTTGAAAGCAGAATAAGAATTTCTTTGTTCATTAATGGGCGCTATAATGCCATTATCCCCATTTGTATACTGTTAGCTTCATACTGGATTTGAAAGAATAACAGGGTTCGAAAAGTCTACTGACTTGATGAATTTTGCTTTGGTTTGTTGGCAAGTTGAATTTTGCCCTGTACCCAGTAGCATTTAGTGAGTTAGGGGGCATTGAACTGTTAGTAATTTGTTTCCCTGGCCACCCACTTACTGGTCAGAAGACTTTGACCTAGGCTAATTAGAAATAGAATGTATCTATTACTGTTGGCTGTGTGTGGAGCCGTTAAACAGCCCAACAGCAGAAGCTAACCAGCGTATTTAGATATACTATTCTCCCTAGGCATCAACATTCAGAAACTGCATATGGCCTCGCTTTCAGAGGCCCCAAGAGGAACTGGCTGCAGGCAGAAGTCCCATCAATCCATAAAACTGTTCATAAACTCTAGGGATATTTGAGCAGCGGGACAATAACCGGAACTGGTGAGGTGTCTGAAACAGAGTCCCAAGTGGCTCCTGTCCATGGACCTCGGAGACCTCGGAGGACTGCTTCGTGCGGACTTCTCAAGTAATCGGGAACGTGCTTAATATGCAAGATAGAAAGCAATGCCTGGTATGGTCAGGGACGATCCTTCCACCTCTCTGTCCAAACCATATGGAACTGCATCTGCTATAGGTTTTCGGTTTTTTAAAATTTAACTCAGCTGATCAAATCAAATCAAGGACCATGTTAAGTAATTGATTAATGTTCACCTTATTTCTTCACTATATTTATAAATTGATGGTGTATGAATTTATGTCATATCTGAATATATAGGTTGCACTTTTTAATAAAGCTCTCATGTTTTGCCTATCCTAATTTCAATCTTTTATAAAACATTAGGCTGCCTTATATGACCTAAGGATTTGTTTGGGCTTGAGGTTAGGTATATAATTTAGTAGTTGGTGCCACAATGGAAGTCATGATATCTAATTCTAATATGACAAAATAACAGATTGGTTATGTGCCTACGTTGCAATATTGAGCAAAGGCATCATAGTTCGCTTTTGTTTCACAAGTCTTTCACCAAATGCTGATACATATAACATATTAAAAAGTATAAATAGATAATTAAAGATAAGCAAATAAAAAATGGTGGATACTTCTAATTTGTTATCTAGTAGGGTGCTAAATAGTCAATTGAGATAAGGTTGCGTTGGTGTGTTTGCCAGGAGGGGAGGGATTCAATTGTGGGCATAACTGGCAAGGGTTCAAAATCACAGACATGCGATTGCTTTGTTTAATGTTTTGCCTGACCGCTTGATTATTGTCAAACTTTCAATGTTTTCATTGCAAAGCACAGGATACCTAATTGCTAGGCAGTGGGATGATCATTGCCGCTGTGACATGAGTAACACACTCAGTGAGTGTCTCTGTGACATGGCTTGAAGATATTTTTGCTTTGATTTTCTGGAGTCCTGTGGCAAACATTTGTTTTCTTCTGTTGCACGCCGCTCAGGTTGGTTACTAATTGGAAAATTGCTGCTGCTTTAGGCTAGCTCCATCCTACTCTCTTAGGCTAGCTACTCCATCCAACTCTCAATGACACAAGATCAAACATGTTTTCAGGCTGGATGTCGTTTCATGAGTAGACGTCCTACACCTTATTATGAATTTAATTATTCACAGGTGAGAAGTTTGATCAAAGTTGGGTTGAGTTGCTATGTAATGATTCATTGGATCATTTTGATGATGCTAAGCAATTTTAAATCTGATTAAAAGTACATCAGATTTTTTTGATTTAGCAAAATGTAAATGTAGAACTTTAATATAGTTAAAAGTTTGTATCTAATTGTAACTTTTAAAATTTAAATGCTGAATTTGTTTGTGAATCTTTCTCACGTTTATTAATGCAATGGCGCATTAGGGAGTGACTAAGTTATATGATAAGAGAAGTAAAACGTTTAAGAGAAACTTCAAATGAGAGTTACTGGTAAAATTGAAACCAAATCTAAAGATATCCCACCCTATCTTTATTGTCGAAAATTTCATTATCGTATTTATCAATTTCTGGAATAATTCATGTGCTTAGTGATTGAAATGATTAGTTACAGTAAGTTGGAGGATTTTTTTATACTGCCTAGGGGTGTACCGATGTGACTGCTTGGCACCAGCATCGTGTAGTTGCTGCACTTGGTGGCCGACCACCTTGCGTGGCCTGACCTTGGAGACCTGGAATTCATTCTTTGAAGCTGATTTTCCTTGTTAATATATATCAAGGCCTGGACGTGGGTGCATCCCTAGATCTCATAATGTGTGTACGGGTGGAGGCAATTTATATATATATATATATTATATTATATATATATATATATTGTGTGTGTGCGTGCGTGCGTGCGTGTGTGTAAAGAGACTTGCAGAGTGAAAGTGAAATGAGAGACTGGTAAAGTCAAGGCAATTGGTAGTGGCATCTGGAGGCTGTAATGAACAAGTGTTAAGGTTCAGCGCTGTAACTGGGATGCAGAATTAACCTTCCAGCAAATGACCCATCTCATGCCTTCACTGATGCTGATGAGGATATTCAAGTGCATTTCTCAATTCATGATGCATGCTCCTTTTCTAGTTGAAGAATGGCTAAGTTATGACTGGTCTGGAAGTGACATCTGATACAGGTGGTCAGTCCAATAATAGAAACTGTGGTCAGAGCTGCAACAACGGTTCAGTCCGTCTGTTGGTGGATCATAAAATTTACCATCCAAGAAAACGTATATTGAGTTTATTTAACAGATTAGGTTTGTTCTGAAAGTTGCATGTTTTAATCAACAAAGTTCTCATAATTATTGTTGTACACAGTCTACACTCTACAAGATTACAGTCTGTAAGCCCATTGTCAGACACATAACAGTGCCCTATTGTTGTTGCCAAACAGACAATTTTCCACTATCATGACAGTGCTCACAACTGAAGAATTACCTACATTATTGGAAATACATGAATGACTCCTTACAGTCCTTAGCTGAAAGTCACCCCATTACCATTCCAATGTTGCAGCTAGTTAGTGTTGAATTCCTTAAATTCTTTAGACAATAAGTGGTATAAGAGATAGTGAGTCAGATGACTGTAGTTGGTCAAAACACTAACAAATAAACTTGTACAGGAACCCAAAAGCCTTAGGACTTGAAAATGTTTATTTATTCTTGTGTTAGCTTGGTAACTTTCCAGGAATTACCAGTTATAAGAAAGTGGACCAAGGTGTTCACACCAGGAGGTCGGTATCTCATAAATTTTAATATCTGCCGGACCATTGGAGAGCTGCCTACCACAGGTCAGGCTGGGTCAAAGAATACTAGAGTCTCAGTTAAGACACTATGCCCGGGCCGGACCTGTAGGATCTGAAGCATGGATGCTAGGTTGGGTGCTGTGTTATTACATAGTTTGAGTATCAGCTGAAAGTAATATTAGGTTTATGGAGCTTATATACTTTGGCCCCTACAGAATATTTTCATTTGTCTGGTCCCAGTTTGTCCTGGACATGTATCTGTCGTCGTTCAGTCTGTATACAGACGGTTCTCTGATGTTTTGTATATGCTGCAGACACTACTGCCCTGCACGCATAATTAAGTTTCTAATTTTTCTTAACATTTCTGAGCAGCTGCTTGCTTCTGTGCAGGCGGGAAAACAGTTTTTGCAACGCTTCGTCGTATCTTCAGTAATAGATGTTGTGTCGATGTAAACGTTGTTCTGAGAATAGCTTGAAGAACGCATATAAAATCCTGGTTTATATAGCTGTTAACAACCTATTTTAAGACCTAATCTGGCTCTTATCAGAGGCAGTGATGGATAAATCTGTATTGGTAAAGATTCAACGCTGTAGCTAAGAGACATAGACGAGGCAATGCAGAGGAAGACAGACAGATAAAAAGACAAGGCACACAACAAACAACAGAAATGTTGACCAGATATGATGCAATAAACTGATTGGATTAAAGGCAGTCATGGAACTGATGGCGAGCCGTTGGCTGGTCAAAGCCTAGAGCCACAATGGCCCAGGCAGTTAAGACAAGCTATGCAGATTGACAAAGCATGCAGCATACCAAGTGAAGTTTATTGGGGTTTCATCTAAAGTTTGAATAAATCTGCTAGGTTATCAGAAAGTAGAGGTTCATCTGGTTTCCAATGGGTCTTTGGTTTGGATTTTTATGCCACTGTATCTTGACAGAGAGATAGAAATATTGATTAATGGACGTGGACTGATAGTGATGCATTCAGACAGATGAACAAGAACAGTTAAACAGATGAGACATTAATACCGACAATGGGGGGGAGACAACTCTAAAGCCCTTTGTTCTTTTACAGTAGTTGAAAATTTACTGTTTTCGCTTCAAAGCATCGAGAAAATGATTTGCTTGATGCACTGTATGTGTACTGTAATTGTTATTGTAACTGAGCATTTATGTAGCGCCACTCAGAGATTCAGAGGCACTGTCGTCCATGTCATTGTTGTATCTAACAAGTGAAACAGTCTTCAGGCGTTTGCTAAGCATGAGAAGAGGAAGACTGAGGGGCTCAAGCCACAGTTCATGCCGAAGATGGGAGCAACAAGAGGGGGGTTGAGAGATAGGCAAAGCTTCTGGATTGAGCAGCAGCAGCCCCACACATGGGGGAAGGCCTCTGGCTGCCGAGGAGCGGAGAGTGAGGTGCCTGGGGAGTGAAGAGACCGAGGTACATAAGAACTAGAGGTATACAACGGAGCTACTCCCACCAAAGCGTTGTGCTTGAGTGTGTTTAAGAATTTTGAACTGAATGTGCTGGGGGCATGGGGGCTCAGGAAGAGTTTCCAGAATTAAGCAAACTTCAGGAGACCACCAATGAGATGGGCAGCAAAGTTTAGTAGCTGCTGTATGCATGTATGTATGTATGTATGTATGTATGTATGTATGTATGTATGTATGTATGTATGTATGTATGTATGTATGTATGTATGTGTGTGTGTGTATGTGTGTGTATGTATGTATGTATGTATATATGTATGTATATATGTATGTATGTATGTATGCATGTATGTATGTATGTAGGTTTGTTTATATCAATCTATGTATGTATGTATGTATGCATATATGTATGTATGTTTATGTGCTTGTTTGTATGTATGTATGTATGCATGTATATATGTTTGTTTGTATCTATGTATGTTTGTATGTATGTATGTAATATATGTTTGTTTGTATGTATGTATATATGCATGTATATATGTTTGTTGGTATCTATGTATGTATGTATGTATGTATGTAATATATGTTTGTTTGTAGGTATGTATGTATGCATGCATTATGTATGTATACATGGGTGTTTTGTATGTAGATTATGTATATATATATATTTCTGTTCAGTAGCTGGAAAACAATTTCAAACCTATTTTAAACCATCTTAGGATGGGCAAACATCTAGTTTTTAAAAGTAGTAACTGCCTGTGTAAAGAAGGAAACAGCTGCTGAGCTTCCTTGTGGAAATACAGAGACCTATGAAATTCACTGCAAAATTAGTTTTATGAAATTAAAATGTTTGGAAAAGATCATTGTGAACACATGACCATTTCCTCAGATAATTATTTGCTTTTGAAGGTATGATAACGGATGCAATAATGATTCTTTAATATGAGTTATTATGGACACGAGGTCATATGCTGCACAGTAATTCTTGAGCATAATGAGATTAAATTAAGCATTTAAGGTCTCTTACTTAAGTCACTTGGACTTTGAGCAGAGTATTTGCCACAAGTTGGAAGATATTCACTGCATTGGAAAAGCGATTAGTCATGGGAGCTATTGTGATCAGTCATTAAAACGGGGGTTGTTAATTGTAGCAAGAGAGCCAAGGTCTCGGATTTCGGCCACAAAGATATCCCTAGACATTGGTCAGAAGTTGCAGCTTCATTGTCGTACCATGGGTCAACCGAACTCAGTGGTGACGTGGTTCAAAGATGGAACTCCACTGGCGCACGACAGTCGTCGACAAATACGACACAGCAAGTGAGAGACTGCACTTACATTTTATGGAAAACCACAACTGTAATTCTCATGACCAGAATGAACTTTCTCATGGTTGACTGGCCAACCATAATGAACGTTCTCATGGTTGACTGGCCAACCATAATGGACGTTCTCGTGGTTGACTGGCTTACTAGAATGGACTCTCTCATGGTTTACTGGCTAACCAGAATGACCATTTTAATGGCTGACTGGTTAACCGGAATGAACTTTCTAATTGTTGACTGGCTAACCGGAATGACCTTTCTTGTGATTGTCTGACCATTCTCATGTTTAACTAGCTAACTAGAATAGCTTTTCTCAGCATTGACTTTCTAATCAAATGACCTTTCTTGTGTTTCGTTAGTGCGCCCCAAACTGTTTGCCTGTTACATTTGTCTTTTGAACTCTTCTACAACCTGGCCTACCACACATTTCTGGTTTATATTTGAGGTGTGTAGATGTGTATGGATTTGTTGCAAAGTACCTCATTTTAATATTATATAGGTAACTGAACATCTAAGTGGTAATTGCCTTTAAGTACCTCTCAAAGGCATTCCTTTTTAACTTACAATTATTGATGTTTAAAGAGGTTCATCTATAACCAAATAATGTGACAATGCACTGGAAAATTGTGATGATACTTGCTGTCTTTGGGTATTCCATATCAGTTTCCCAATGATGAAGATGTGGTAGAATGAGTGTACTTCCTGTAGGTGAACTAATTTGGAATTCATGTCGTCTCATACATTTTATCAGAATTATGTCTTTTACGAGTCTCCATTATAGGTGGAAAATAAAAGAATTTTCATCAATTTGTAAATTCTATGAATTGTAACGTATAATAATGCTACCTAACTTATAAATACATATCCAGCTGCTCCCTTAATTCGTTACTAATTCAAGTGCATTTATGTCTTAGATAAATTGTAATTGTAATGGAATACTTATATAGCGCCATCTGACATCAGAGGTGCTCACGACTCAACACATTGCTAAACAGAGAGCAGGAAAGTATCTCAAAGCGCCTCCGGAAGGCAGCAGAGGGAAGAGAGCAGCTCCTCCCAAAGAGGATGGGAAGGGTCTTCCAGGGAGTGGGACTAATCTTAGCCATGAACGACAACGATACATGTCTTTGTTAGTTGCAGAAGTGTGCTTTTGTGGTCTGAAGTTATTCCTGTCAGTCTCTTTACTTGCAGGCGGAGTTCCAGACTGCGAATTAGAGAGATTTCTGGAATGGACTTTGGTGTTTACCAGTGTATTGCTAGGAATGTACTCGGCATATCCAATGTTTCCAGCTGCACCGTATCAGCAACGATACATGGTAGGTCATCTAATTGTTTTAAAATTATTTGACAGGGTATGTGACATGTCACAAAATAAGATTCTCAGGTATGTAGAATACAACTGAAGAGGTAAGTTTTGAAACCTGCTATTGGTGTTCGTTTGTGTGGAGTACATTTCTAGATAACAAACAAGTGTTTGAGTGGAATATTTTGTGATAATTTTATTTTAGTCTAATCGTGGAAACTAGTCTGCAAATGACTGACTCTCTGTTCATTTATGTAGCTTCATATCAGTATTGGTTGTCCAAGTGACTTAACTAGAAATTTCAGAAACTGCAGAATGACTCACATTGGTTCATTTATTGTCAGAGCTAAAATCACATTCTGAATTAGGTTCTGGTCTGACTTCTTCTTCTTTTACTTTTATGTATCTCTGGTTATATGTCTGTCTTTCTGTTTGTATTTCTGTTTCTCTGTTGTCCAGTGTTGTTAGTCTGTCTCTCTTTCTGTCTCTTCACAGACTAAAAGGTTCTTCTCCGATTTGTGTCCTGTCTATTAACTTTATTTCACCCACAGTTCAAAAGGTTGTTTAGAGAATATTGACAGTCATATGCTCAAGTCTAACCAAGGACTAGAGACTGATTTCTTCGAGCTTGGACTCAGACTGTCATGACTTGGACTTGAACTTGAAGTTCATGGACTCAAATTTGACTCACTGACTCTGTAACCAAGTCACTGTTACTGGGCAGATCAGGCGATCTGTTGTACCATAACTACACTTGTGTTAATGATCACAGTCTTAGCTTTTTGTGCTACGAGCGTATCTAAACAACATCTCTTCAGCAGTGGAAGAATTCTTTCACGTCATTACCAGATTATCGAACTAAACTTGATCTAATTTAGTATTTTTAGAGTGTAATTTGGATAAATTACTTCAATTAGTCTAGTTATATAAATAGTACTTGTATTTTTCTATGCCGTTGAATGGCGAGTTTTAATTGTATTTCGTTGTTGATAGACTTGTACTCAGACATAGAGTCAATCTTTACGGACTAGAACTGGAACACCTCTAGACTAAGACTCGACTCAGATGGACTCAGTTACATTACTGAAAATTAGTCATAGGGCCCTACCTAACACTTCCAGAGACAGCATAAGAGAACAATGTAAGAGACAGACAGACTAGCAGACTGGCTGGCTGGCTGACATAGAAGGCCAAAGAGACATCCTAACAGATAGAGAAGAACACAGAAGCACAGGTTAGTAGAGACACATACAGCCAAACACAGATACTGATGAGTGGATGGACCACAAAGAAAAGAATTGAAGAGCATAGAATTAATTAATCAACAGACAAATGAACAGACAGACGTTCAATTAACCAATTCTGAGTTTTATAAAACAGTATATATATATTTATATTAAAACTGGATATACACTGCTTAGCCCGGGTGGTCCTTACAAATTCTTAATGTGTTGAATATTGTTGAACAAATGACTGGCAACTTTTGACAGGTATTTGCACATATATTGTAATGCCTCCTTATAGGAAAGCATGAGGATAGGGTAACATTTTGGGATCATGAACCCCCTATTTTTGTTTCTCGACTGCTGCTAAAAAGTATTTGGGCAAAATTTGGGAGCAGACGCTCGAGTTGATAAAAAGTTTTTGTGAAACATGCATAGATAGTTACATACATACTTTTCTTCTTTATATATATATATAGATAAATTATATAATTATTATGACAATTTGAATATACGAATATATGAGTATGAGTTTTATGAAACAATGTATATATGTACCTATATACAACTAAATTGTGTATGAAAATCTGCCTATTTATGTATGTATGCAATGTACACATACAGATAGATATATATCTATGTCTGTTGTGTTTACAAGCGTATGTGTGCGTGTGTGCGTGTGTGTGTGTCTGTATTGTTGTATGTGATCTTCAATTTTCTATATTGTGATATGTGTGTTTGCTGTAACCAGTCTCTAATTGGTGCCAAGCAGATGTACCCAAGGTGAACCTGGTGTAGGCTAAGTTTGATGAAGTGATTGGCAGCAGCAGCAGAAACATACTAGTCAGACGACAGCAGAACCCGATAGCTCATAGGCCTTGCATCAAGTTCACCTTTCTGCCAACTAGTTTGCTCTGGTCACACTTTATATAGCTTTATCCGATGCCATAAAACTTTTATATATATACCCAGACACATGCTCACGCAGACACACACCTAGACACACATGCACACGCGCACACACATGCATGCATAATAGATTAAGCCACTCTCTGGTTTGCATGTAATTGTCTCTGTGGAGTTCAATCTTGAGGTTGTGTAAAGTAGGTCTTGTTATTCATAATTACATGGATATCGAATATGGTGTGAAGAAGAGCAAATGTGGCGGTAATTTATAAACTCGTTTATTTAGCCCTCACCTTACTTTGTGGACAAGACTTTTACATTAACTACCCATTCTGCCATTACTCAAATTGTTCAGAACTTTAGAACTTCCAAACTGTTCTGCAAAACGAACCATTTTTTCATTATTTGTCCATCTGACAAAATATAAATTTATCATAATAGTAATCATAATCTCCAAACTTCTAAACACCACTCGAAAACCAAACGCGGGCGCCAGCGAACTACCAAGCACTATATTGCCGTAAGCTGTAAGCTTTATACTAAAAGGAAGACTTTAACACCTTTAGCAATCATAGGGTCAGTCACATTAAGCCCTGTTAGGGTGCTTGAATTTGTTCAGAGAGCATTTGTCCGCCTGTGTGTTTGTCAATTGATTTGTATGCCTTATAGTCTGGTTGAGGAGCTGAATTGAGAAGTGTGGCCAGCTGATAGATGCAGTGAAATGTGTTAATGCCTTCTTGTTAATGAACGTTTCTGGGTTAAGTGGAGGCTGCAGCAGGCTTCGAATTGCCTTGTAATTGGTGTCTGAGTTGATCAGATCATAGGAAAAGGATGTTTTTGAAACAGACATACATTGGTCAATATAAATAGTAGGCATGCCTTTTTAAAATAGCTCCTATGCAAGTTGTGTATTGAGCATTACGGAACAGAAATCAAACTATTCCATCCTTTTTGAGAGATTTATAAACTTGCTAATAAATGATTGTTATATCATAATATATATTGATAATCTTCATTTCAACATGTCAAGAGGACCAGCTTCTTCAGTCACACGCTATTGCATTTGACTAGCGTTTCTGTGAGGTGCTCGATAGCGTTGTGGTTGTGGTCAGACAGATGAACAAGAACAGTTAAACAGATGAGACATTAATACCGACAATGGGGGGGAGACAACTCTAAAGCCCTTTGTTCTTTTACAGTAGTTGAAAATTTACTGTTTTCGCTTCAAAGCATCGAGAAAATGATTTGCTTGATGCACTGTATGTGTACTGTAATTGTTATTGTAACTGAGCATTTATGTAGCGCCACTCAGAGATTCAGAGGCACTGTCGTCCATGTCATTGTTGTTTTGAAGCGAGTGGTTAGAGTCCAAGATTTCTGATTCACCTGTACCCCATAGACAACTAAGTTAGGATGAGTACACATGCACTGTCGGTGTAAAGATGAGATGGCAAGGGAGAGAACTGGCCATCTGACCTAATATACTAAGGCTAGGATAATTTAGTTGCTAACATTTCATACCCATGGCTGCAGACCAGCTCAAGGAATTGCTCCTCCGCTTCTGGTTTTCTGTGTTTTTTTACTTTATCAATGATGTGCACCGAGTAATTAATTTAGTTGTTTTTATTTTGAAACAAGACCTGTTTCACCTTTTGTTTTGGACTGAATAGCAGAACTGTTTTTTGTCTTTAAAACTAACTTTGACTCCTAGGGGTGACTTTCATGATCAAATGGGGCAGTGGAACAATGTGACCCCAGGGTTAATTGTTTCTCAAAGGTCAACATTTGAAATGCTGTGTGCAGGTCAGGCTCTTCGTTTTCAAGGTTGTGGTTTGAAGAGATGATGGAGATGGATGTGGAATCTGATGCCACTAGTCAATAAGATCTACAGAAGGAAACTCAGATCAACTAAATCCTAAGTCAAAATAATGTCTTACTGTAATACTTTACTTGTAATATATTTTACCGGTTTTACTGTATTTTACTTTCTTACAAATCCCAAGAGAGCAAAAGCATGTTTTGAGCTGTCTGCTTACCATGTGCACCTCCCCCACAGCAAACTGAGTATATGCTGTGTGTAGGTCTGAGTATAAGAATACTCTGACCTTGAACCTGTTGATGGCATGATCAATTTGCAAGGCAACTGACCACATACACTCATTTGCAGGGTCTTGATACCTCAACAGGGTTGATTCATTTATGTCATCAGATTTTATAAATTACTTCCTATAAGTATTAATGTGCAGATAAATAAGGAGAGACAGACAGACAGACAGACAGACAGACAGACAGACAGACAGAGAGACAGAGAGCAACAGACAGAGAGACAGATAGTCAGAGAGTTGGAAGGGGAGTTGTGATTATCATTATTTTCAGCATTACTCCCACCAGTTTTAACATGTAGTATCTTAACCAGTTGGCCTAAGCAAAATGAACTACATAAATAAGATTTTAACATCTTCCAGCATGTGTTGTCATTTGTCATTGCAACTTTTTTTTTATATTTTAACTGATGCAAATAAAATTTTCATTTTATGGAGTTTTATTTAAAAACCAAAATGTTAGGAAGCTTGCTCTATCATATTTGCCATATTGATCTACCTGCATGAATGTAATCGTAATCGTAATCTCCAAATTTCTAAAGCACCACTTGAATGCTAGGCGCAGGGCACCCGCTTATTCACGAGCGCTGCATCAAATTTAAAGGGTTGTCCGAAGGATAGTTTGTGGGAGGTCAAAGTTCGGTTTCCAGGAGGTCAGCTGGTCATGTTAATCATCTCATTAGGTATTTAGCTTTCTGAAGTGATGAAGTAGGTGTAATTATTGTAGACTTAGTCATAGAGTGCAACTGGGTAGCAAACAGTATAATTGTGGCATGTTAACCATTTTATATATATATGTACATAATATTACATACACATTATATATACTGTATATATATTTATGTAAGCTGAGAATTTTTACTGACCTATTTTAAAATTTGAGTGCTTTGTGATATCAATTGGCAGGTAAGTAATTAATATATGATAATTAGGTAAAGCAACCAATTCATAAACTTCCTGCTTTAAGTTTCAAATGTTTGATCACAAATTCTAAGCAGTTGGAACTTTTGAAAAATGGCTGAATTAGACATGCAGACTTAGAAAGGCCAGCAGCATCGATATCAAAAGTAACCATAAAAAGCCTGATCCTGTCGACTTTTACTGACCTCTCTTTAGCGTCTACAGTAATTTGCATGACTGTAGTTTGCCAGAAAGAAACAATATAGTAGGCCCTATAATATGATATTGTTTCTCATTTCAAAGTTTTGAAACTGACAAACCACAGTATGATTACAAGTACAGTAAAAAAAGGACTAGTCATTCTCAGTGTGTAGTGGGAATCAAACTCGATTCCTCTGCACATTAGTATCTTATAAAGATCTATTACTGTACAGTCGCCATATGAATAAATATATGCAAATAAATAAAAATACTGATTACCTCGTAATTATTTCAATCTAACATGGTGCATCCGTCATCCCTCTGCTACCCAAAGAAAGCAACATATAGCAACAACCGCAAACTAGACTTTAAACTGGGCTGCAAGGCAATGGACAACTTTATGTATCAGACTGTTGCTATTTAGGATAGACACAGTGTTGGGTGTGATTATAGGCCACCCAAAACACCAGTCAATGGTTTACTGTAGAGCATTTGAGGATTTCAGACCAACTCCAGATATGCGTTTAAAACGTTTTAGAATATCAAGACTACAACATATATTTATATCAATAATAAATTTATGACTCTAAACTTTATTGCTAATTTGGCAAGTGGATGTGACCTCATTGTTTGTCAGACCTCTGTTGTATATGTTTATGTTGTGCATTGTCATGCTGTTGTGTAAGTATGATGTTCTCAAACACTAATATGAGGATATTAAAGTGACGAAGTTTGTTAAATAATATTAATTTTTTCGGAATTCCGACTATTATTTATGGCCAGGAAGTCTTATAGGCCAATATGTTGATTTGACTCCGGACCTAGCAACTTTCATCCAACTTCTCATCTGATAAGTGTTCTTTGATTTATATCTCTGGTTTGACACCTTTGATTTTAGGGGAGGGCTCTGGTTTGACACCTTCCAATAAAAAAAATCAGATTGATTTCTGCTGCTCTGTGTTCAAAGATGCCAAATTCAGCTGGGAAACGTGAATTTCTTACCTCACCACTGGAGTATATAAATGTTCCTCTTAGGTCCCACAGCACAATGTATGGGCTTCTGAGTGGCTCAACATTTGTTATCTGTGTCTGCCTCTAATAAACTGCAGTTCCTGTGTGCCCACACACACACACACAAACACACACACACATCGTCGACACACACACCTGCAACACATACACACAGATATATGTACAAAATATATATTATATATTTATATATTTATGTAGACATGATCATTAAGTGTATTTTTGTTTGGAGTGGTTTGCCAGAATTGCCTTATCTTCACAATTTTTTGGAGTTAATCAGGGTCATGCATATGACAGGAGGAAGTTGATATTTTCCAGAACGTTTTTGGTTGGAGTTTATTATTCAAAATGACGAGTTGCCAATAGCCATTTAGAAACTGCCTACATGAATGTCTGTTTCGTGTTCTTCTGAATTTGTTTACACCTGTGTGCTTATCTGCCAGTGTGCATGTGTGTTGCAAGTATGCATGCCTACATTTTTATGAACTAATTAATTATTAGTTCAGAATCATATTACAAATTGTTTTCAGCTTCGATTTGTAGCTACCTTTTGGAATTCTAACTCTGTTAAAAAATCTGTTTAAAACAGGGAAACCATGGACAGACATTAGACAAAATTCAATAAAAAATATGTCAGGTTGATTCTGTGTCTGTCCAGTATTTATTTCTTTTTAACAGTTTTCATAGAACGACGATTGATAGCAACAGCAGAATCTGAAAGCTGGTTCCTTGATACAGTTGATTAAAACCTTGCTTTGCTTGTTTACAGAAATTCCTACTCAGAAACCTCATGCCGTGCTGTGTGCCGACCATTCCTACTGCCTGAACGGAGGCATCTGCTTCATCCTGACACCTCTGAAGATCACGTTTTGTCAGTGAGTTTGCAGAACTAATCGAATAGTGACACTTTGCATCATTAGCGAGTCAGAGGCAGCTGTTTGTGGTCTGTAGGCGCATTGGCTTCGCAGGTCTCATTCTATTTCTGTAGAACCTTTTCGTATCAATTCTAGGATAAATTATGTCAAGTGTTACATCGGATGAGTATGTATTTGATGGCGTCAGGTAGTGATTTGTTTCGAGAGCCTGAGGCTAGGCCCTGACTGTGGGAAATACGTTTTATCCCAATCGTTAAAAAAGAAACCACAGAAGAAGTTGGGTATGGGCAGAGTCCTAGATAATATGCAGTCAGTGAAATAGTTTATTAGAGGGAGGATTGTGTGCTCCATCTAATGTCCCAGTTTGGGAATATAGATGTCTATGCAAATCAGATGGTGACTTGGAGCTTTGAATATGATGCTGGCAAACTCAGTCAAGTTGCTGCTAGGTCAAGAGGTCAAGCGCTGTTAGTAATTAGTTGAGCCAGATTCGTTCCCCATATTTTGGCAGCATGTGACAGCTGTGCATGTTGGGTGGTTAAAAGATGATCTATTGTTGGGATTCCTTCAGACTACAGAATCTTTAAACCCTGAGTAGTTTATATAGAGGCAATATGACACGTGTCATATATTTATGCTTTACTGTATGTTGTTCAAACTTATGATTGAGCATTGGCAAATTGTTAAACCGAATTTCATGCAGGATTCATACACTTCATCTGCATGTTAATGTCTGACTTAGAGTTGTTCAGTGTGATATTTGTCTGACTCAGTTCTACTGATGTTTGGGTCTTTGTACCAGTAAATCTAAGAACTTAAGTGACAGGTGAAGTAATTCTTTAGGTGCAAGATTGGCTTTGAGGGTACAAGATGTGAAGAGAAACATACGGGAATAAATGCTGTTCGAGCCTTTGCAGAAGCTCCCAGTAAGTGATTTTCTTATTTTCTTCTGAACGACGAAGTATTTAGATTTCATTATTATCAAGATCAAACTTTGATGTTTTATCATTAATATCTTTTACTGATATAACATTGTGCAATTGCAGATGATGTATCAGAAGACTACACTTACCTACATATTTTCTACCCTACTCACTTATGTTGTTGGCATTGTTGTAACCATCATTATTTAGATAATGTCCGCTCCTTGCGAGCTGCTAATGTCTTAATTTTACATTTCATACTTTGATCTTAAAGTCAATACTAGCATCTTTTTTTAACACCTTGCGTATTGATTGACGTTTTGACAGTGAGCATTGGGTCATTTTTAGAAATTTCTCATAAGATCTTTTTAATATCTCATAAGAGTGAAGCATTTTTTTTACTTGCGATATAAATATTAAGATTCATTGCCAGAGATTTCTACAGCACACCAACAAACTGACTCGCCATAGTCACCAGTTTATTCATAAGTGCTTAGTCAAAAAAAATCGACACCGAAAGAGGTGTGAAAATCAGGACCAGTTCTATAGAGACAGGCAGATGGACAGGAAGGAAGGTTGGCAGGCAAATGGCTATCATGGTGGAGGGTCTTTAGATTTGAAGGGAGGGAGATTAGGGAAAGAGAACGGCTTTGGATAGGATTTTGTGAAAGAATAGTATTTTCTGTTTTGTGGGGGTTTTAGTGATGGAAAAAATGAGAGCATTCTAAGATGTGCTGCTTCAAAGTTCCTTATTTACCCATTTAATTTAATTTACATGAGATATTGTGCATCACTATATCGAGACTTTATATGCCCATGCCGGCTTTGGTGGCACATATATCCGTATTTCAGTTTACAGAACTTGTTAAAGGAGTTGTTTTGAGATTTGTGGAAATTATTATTGATTTTATCTGCTCATATAATTTCTTATGTATAGTATCAATATAGAGTCTGTAGTCATCAAATACGTGATGTTTCTAGCTCTTTTTACTGTTAGTCATGTATCGGTTCTTAAAAGGTTATTCTGACATTCACCAGGTGTCGTGGCTGTGCCACAAGACTGAGAAACTCTTATTTCATTGTAAAAAGTAAAGCACATGGTAAATATCTATATCTTGCCAGTGACTGGGCTCCTATTTTATTGTTCTCGCAGTGGAATGTAGAATTCATTTGATCTTATTTTTATAACTCGCTCTTTTTGTTTTACTAATATGCATGGACTAGTATTTTTTTCCTTACCAGCTTAGCAGTTTGTTCCTTTTTAAAACTTCAAGCCAGAATGGCTTTTGAAATGTCTACTGGCAGATTTTAGAAAGTTTGCAGTGTAATATAATTTTATAAAGTGAGAATCAGGTTGCTCTAGATGTTATTTACTTTGATTTTTCCAAAGCATTTGACAAAGTAGGTCATAAAAGGCTGGCCAAAAAGTTGCAAAGAGTTCTCATATGAAATTTGGTCATGGTATTGAAAGTGAGTAAGGAATTGATGCAGTATTCCAATCCAAAAGTAAATTATATCTTGAGCATACCTAAAATAGGACATAGAAAAACTACAGAAAGTGTTAAGAAGAGTACAAAAATGATTTTGGGTTACATTGAGCAATGACGAAAAGGTTGAAAAGGTTTTTACCAACAACATTGAAGAGAAGGAAGAGCAGAGGAGATCTAATTTAAACCTACGTGATTATTACTGGAAAGGAGACAGTGCAGTCAGAGAGATTTTTTATGTTAGCACCAACTCAGTGACACAAATATAAACTATTTAAGAAGCCTGAAGAGTCGTTAGGGCAGAAATTCTTCAGTGCAAGAGTTGTTGACTTGTGAAATGATTTGGATTATAGTAGACCTAAGTTCTCAGTGGACACTATCACAACTTTAAGGGGAAGTTAGGAGAGATAGAGTGTAAAGCATATTGGGCTAGCTGGCAATGGTTGAAATGTCTTCTGAATCACTTTAAACCTCTGTTATGTTTTGTTATGTTATTGTTCCATGAGTCCTATTGTTCTGGCTTTGTGCATGTTGGTTGTACAGCCTCAGACTAATTCAGGTTATATAATAAGCACCATCATTTATGTCTATACAAATGTCCTTATTATTACAAAATCACAATTCTCATACTAAGCATGCTGCCAAACTTCAAAATGTCTAAACCAAAAGTATGAATTCATTAAGAAAGGAAATATCCAATTAAATTGATAAGTTTTTCACTGTTTCATATACATTAAATTGAAGAATGGAAACCAACAGATTCAAAGTCCAAAGTCAAACAGATCTTCCTATAGCTCAGAACTATATTCAAGATTTCTTAGCTTGACATTACATTACTCTACTTGTGACATTAGTATCAGCAGCTCAGTTCTTGTTTTTCAAGCACAGCTTAGCAGATACTTTGGATCTGTGGTATTATTTTTAGAAAACACATCATTTTAGCTGATTTAGTATTCTTTTCTAAATATTAAATTTCATCAGAGAGTATTATTCAGATTGAATTTTAAAAAATTTGCCAAAATTCATTCAGTTTTGGTAAAATGGAGTTTATTTATGTTTTGCAGTTCCTTTAGTTTATGCTGATAACTTTCATTGTTATTTTTTATATGAATTGCTGCCATCTAGCAATAAGTGTAGACACTTCTAGAACCTGATCACATGATTTGGGGACACATTTTTATATATAACATATATGAAAATCTTCTTTTATGCTACTTCCCTCTTTTGACTTTAAGACATCCTCAGCAAATCATTGCTCTTGATGTCTATTTTACTTGACAAAGCTTTAATCAGTTTTTACATTGTTGGTGCAAATTGCTTAGAAATGTTCTGACCAAGGCGTATTGCATGTTATTCCAGAAAAGATAAGATGATTTGTATATTAATATGCTGGCAAGTAAATAATCCAGAGTCAGCGTCTCTAGACTGCATTGTATTGAGTCTCAATTTTCTATTGATAAATCATAAGGCCTAGAGTGAAGGACCTACAGTGTTCTCTAATTTCCTTCAAATAGACCTATTTAAAGATTCGTCTTGCTTAGGATTATTCATATAATGAGAGGTGGCATTAACTGAACTGTGGCTTGACATTTTCCATCCAGATACGATAAAAATAAATTGTTGTGTTCCCAATGGTGGATATGATATTTGGCTAGGCTTTATATCATAGCTGGATACATTTCAAACAGTTGTAACCCACACTGTGCAAATTGCTGTTCCCTATAAAAAAATGAAAAGTCACGAGTTATGACCACCCATGCTTGGATTCATTATAATATCAATCGTATTTTTCCACCTGAAAAGTGATAATCAAGTTCCTCTGAGCTTTAACAAAGTCCATCTTTAGACTAGACATTTTGTCCAATGGCCTCAGAAGCTTTGGGAAGATTTAACAACTGGAGGGAGATGAGCAAAGATTGTGTTATGATTTTGTGACCAACTAGTTGAGCTGACTCCTTGTATTTATAGTGATGGAATACAGGTTTTAATCTTCTCAGAAATTAACAGTTTGTAGGGACACTCAGAGCCAGTTCCTTAGTGCCATCAGCTAACAGCATTTGTGCAAGATACTAGCAATGTATGTGATACATTGGTGAAAAGGGGTCGATTATTTGGAATTTGCCTGGTAGTTTTTTCCATAAGCTGACACTTTAACCCTGTAAGGCCGAGCTGCATTGTTTCCCGTACATTTTCGTTTACAATTTTAGGTTTTGATTTACTAAGGGTTAAGAAAGGTTGTGGTAACAATTTAAGAATCTTCAGCTCAAACCTTTTGCATTATGTTTAAAAAAAATAGTAATCGGCGGAAATTACATATGAAAATTCAATCTAGATCTGTCAAGTACACTAATGTCAAATTTGGCCTCAATGCTGCATGTGGAATGATACAGTTTGCAGTAACCTAACCGTGAGATGCAGAAATCGACATTTTTGGTCGTAGGGATAATGGTGTTTTGAGGCTGATCTAGTAATCTAGTAGGCGATAGTCTCTATTTTCTTCACAACAAATTCAAATGAATCTTTTTATTTTTCGTGATGGTGATTTTGATGATGATGATGATGATTATGATGACGACATCAGATGGTTATGATGATTCGTTGGGCAATTAGGAGAAGAGTAAAGTTTTTTTGATTTAACCATTATAAATAACAGTTGTTGTTATTTGAAAGTGTTGTCATTTTTGTCATTCTCGCAGCAGAAGTCTTGGACGACACTAAATCATTTGATCTGATCCCATTGGCAGCTGGTGCATTGCTGATAAGTGTTGTTCTTTGGCTGTGCAGTATTGCCTTTGCGGTCGAAAGGTAATGAGTCTTTATATTTCTTGAATAAGAATGAGGCTTAGATTGGAAGCCATGCAAATAGTCTGGTATACAATGCAACCAGCTTGAGGGCTTAACCGACCTCTCGTGACATTGATACTGGTTTTCCCACACTGCCTGATGATGGAAAATGCAATTCTCTGAAATTGACTTACTTGCAATTTGTACTTGGTTGTCTCAAGAATCCTTAATTCATCGCACTGTTCTGTGTATCTTTCATGAGCTTCAGTGTCACTGACTGTATCCTTCAGATGTGCATTGGTTAGGTGTTTGTTCAAACTGTTGTACGACAATGTTTTACAATGTAACCTGATGCGGTTTAACGAATGCAGTAAACGAAGATACTATTGCTACTACTTTGTTGTGTTTCTGCTTACTATTTTGAAGAAGACATTTGAACCAAGATGACTGCACATTTCTATTTCTTTTCTTCACTGTAATAGTTTTTCTGTCAGGAACTGTTTTGCATGTTACAAAGCTCAGTTACAAGTCAAAACAATAAACAATCTCAGCCAACTCAGTTGAAAACTGACAACAAATTATACCTTACTTATTAGGAAAGATAGTTTCTGATGCTATAGCACTGCATTTGCTATTTATAAGAGTGGTTTGTTGAATCTGAGGCAATTATAAATGTGAAATGTTGTACTTTCTGACAGTTCGTCCAGTTCTGTTCTAGTTGGCACCACTCATTTATTAAATTTGTTTTTACTGTAATAGTAAATAGCAAATTTATGTAGCACTATTTTAAGAGTGACTCATCAGCAGTGATCATTCAAGTTTTGAACATATGAACCTATCAGCCATGTATGCAGCCTTCGGAGGCCTTAAGAGAACGTCTAAAGGTAGTATGTCTATGTGTGCATGAATATACCCACATAAGTATGTAAGTTCATATGTGACTGTTTATGTAGTGCATTTAGATGACCTCATAAATTCACTATGTGTGCAAGAGTATATTCAGTCTTATACACATGCACTCATGATACTGGATTCACATGTGCACAATTCGCATGCATACATGTACAGCCTATGACCTGCTGCTGTCTTTGAAGGTTTCGGCTTTCTTCTATTTGTGTAATTACCTGAGTCTGTTGCATCAACAGGCGCTGTCGGAAACAGCTTTGGCGTCAAAGAGAACCAGCCAGGACAACTTGTTCATCACTTGTCTCCAGAGGTTGGGTTGCCAACAACGTTTCGAGACTGATTCAGCCGAATGAAGACTTGCTGCAGTATAATGTAAGTCTTGGTCAGATATTCAGTCTGCGCTCGACTTAAGTGCATTCATTTGCTTTCTACAGAGGATAAAACATATTAATTCAATGGATAAATTTCTTGAGCAGTGTTTCTAGGTTGTATGGCTTCACTGCCTGATATCTGGTCATATTCTGCTGATGAGGCATTTAACTGTCAGTTATCTGAAAAATAATGTCATAGCGTATATATATACATATATATATATATACACACATATATATATATATATATATATGTGTGTGTGTCAGTGTTGGACATGAGACCAAAACCTCAAGACCAAGACCTAGACCAAGACCGAGAGGTCCAAGACCGAGTGGTCCGAGACCAAGACCCCAAGACCGGGTGGTCCGAGATCAAGACCGAGGGTCCGAGACCAAGACCAAGACCGATACTCTATTTCTTATAAACAATTCAATTTATTATTTATTAAGACGCTAAAACGGAATAAGATGCTTAAAAATTAATTTTATTGCTGAAGAATACTGATCTTAATATAATGGTCCAGAAAACAGTTTTACCGGCCAGTCTGAACTTTTGTGGGTTCAGCCTCTGGCTTTGGCCTGAGAATATCACACTATAAATTACTTATAGTTTACATATCTAGGCCTATGGTAGGTAAATACTTTAAGAGATCTGAACAAGTAGATTAACATTGCGTTTGAATGATGTAGGCCTATTTGTACTTGGAGTTGTAGGTTAACAGTTACTACGTGGCCAATCACATAATTATTAGATTGTTCCAAAACCTTGAAATTTGTAAAAGCAAATTTTGAAATGGCTGATTCTGTGGCAAATGCATTTTTTGCCTCATAGTAATATGTATATGTAGATGACTCGCACGTCATAAATCGATAACAATCACGTAGGGCATAAACACCGGTGTCTCTAATAATCGAAAACAACCGACAAATATCAAAGAAATTGCTATGATACGGCAAATGACCAAGAACTCTAACCTAAGACGGAGACCAATCTCAAGACCGTTGCTTTAAGACCAAGACCAACACAGTCGAGACCAAGACCGATGGTCCAAGACCAAGACTAAGACTGATGCATTCAAGACCAAGACCGCAGTTTTCCGGTCTCGAGACCGTCACGAGACCAAGACCGCGATCTCGAGACTACATCCCTGATATATATATATATATATATATATATATATATATATATATATATATATATATATATATATATATATTTTAAATCATGCGGAGCTTCTTCAATTCACATAATCAAAGAAGGTTTATCTGTAGAGGAGTATGTTGCAGCTCTATGCAACACAAGGCACTGTGCTTTATTGTCTTTAGAAAGTGTTGCATTTTCCTCAGGAACGTGTGCTGAATGGGTGGCAATTGCTGTTGTAGTTATTTCCTTCTGGAACTGCCGAGCAAACAGCCATAGGATCCCATACACCAGCAGACGCCAGCGCCATGTCAGATTCGTGTGGCAGTGATGGACAATGTGCCAATGAAGACATTCCGAAACGCCTATCAGCATCGTCACTCTTCAAGTTTCTTGTTCCAAGTTCTTCTAATCGCCGCCAGAGATTGCAGGCTGTCTCTGAGTCTTTTGACTGTGATGATGATGATCCTCTCTAGTTTACGATTATTATCGATATATAATTATATGTAATATGCTGTAAATGTTTTTTGCAACTTAGCTGTACAGAGTTTCTGAGACTGATTTTTCAATGACATTATTGCAGCAGATATGACAGTTAATTAATAATTAAGGAGCATGCATAATTATTAGGTAAATAAACTGAAGGGTCAATCCCAAAATCCAGTTTGCATCAACTCCTGATTTGTGCTTCAACATAAGGTGCATGTTACTGTTGTTGTTATTATTATTATTACCTATTTAGAATTTAATAATGATTATTTATTTTCCTGATATTATAATTATTATTGTTATTCTACCTTGCACATGTTTTTAGGAATTAGTGAAAGTAGATAAGATGACGAAATAGCTGCTTTCCTTAATGAGCTTTTGCTATGACAACTGATTTTTTAATGGATATAGAATTGAAGATTGGGAAGTGAATGAAGCAAAGCCACATTTTTTTAGTCCAACTTTGATTTGATGTTCTTTTCTCATCTGCGATTCTTGTTCTATCTTGCATTTTATAGAGCCAATAGCAAAATTGGCCATCTGATTTCTGCTTTCATGATGTAGTTGGTAGGCAATGCAATGATATCATTTACTCTGCTGCCGAAAGCAGCATGTTGCCTGCAGCCAACTAAACAGCACTTGATGCCGTCTTTATTTGTGTTTGGTCTCTAACGATATGTTTTGTTGACAAGACCGGAAACCTCAAGGCCAAGATTCAAAACCAAGACCTTTGGTCTCTAGATCAGGACGTTAAATCTGAAGACTAAGCGCTTTAAAAATCACAATCAGATCCCAGACTTCTTTTCCTTACTAAAAATTGTTTTATTTTATTAAAGCAAAACAACTCTTAAAGTGGATTGCAGAGAATTATTCCGAAATCGTACTCATAAAATCCATCATGCAAAATGTTATTCCAATTGCCTGTTGAAATTTTTAAAACCAATTCCCTCGACCTTCAATAAAATTCTGCCATGTGAAAAATGCATTCTACAGATATGGGTATTCACAGAGGAAGCAAGGGGTACATTTGACAGCAGTGAATTGTTTGCATTTTTTACAATAATAAAATCATTTTATTATTATAATTATTACGACATGATTTCAATGTGAAAACACTTAATTTTCAGGTAAGCCCTTGCCTGTTATTTCTTTTTAAATTTGGCTGTTTTGTTTTTAAAATAAAAGTCCAGAAAAGCGGGATTCCAGACCATAAACAACAGATTCCATGTCAATGCCTCCAAAAGGGCTGTGGCAGTTCCAAGCAGCGCCAGACCCCGTAATCGCTTTAGACACCCTAGTCCCCTTGACAAGAATATAAACTTTGCTCACCCTACAAAAATTACTGCGACGCCTATGTCTGCAAGTGCAGAAGGTTCCGGCACACATCAGTTTTCAAACACTGGATGTAAATATAGCCAAAAAATCAATCGTTTTTTTAGTCTTTTTTAAAATTCACCCATGGTTCATTAGATCGCATCGATTCTGAAACTAGCCTTGGCTGATACAGCTTGAGCATTGACGCTGATGATGGTTGGTGTCTGCGAATGCAGAAGTGTCTTTAATGCCTAGACGACCCTAAAAATATACTGACGACCTTATATCGGCCCTGATCAATCAATGTTCATAATAATTGACTTGCAAGATCAAGACTTTGAACCGCAAGAAGACCTTGTTCTCAACATCAAGCCTTTAGAAACGAACTCAAGTGCACTCGAGACCAAGACGTTAGTCTCGGGGACAACAAGACTGCTCACTTTGCTTCACTTTCTTGCTAAGGTTCATAGCATAGTGTTCTTTAATGGGTTCTTGTAAGAAATTGTTGTCATGTTAAGTTAATTATGTTAGGACTGCTTTTGACATGAATATTTGACTTGGTTGCTATTGTGTATTGTTATTTGTTACTTATTGTTCGTTGTTAACACCTTGACACCTTCACACGTTGAGTTGCTCTTTGCAGTCTGTAGGACCTAATTGGAATTTGGAACTACTAGAAAAATAGGCAGTTACAGATAATATATCATAAAGGTTTAAGAGTTAATTTGATCAGTTTTATATGCAGCATAGATAATAGGAGCTAGAGGTAGTATAGATCTACTATACCGTACACGTTATTGACCAGCAGAAGATTGAAATTTCATATTCTAAAATGTTTATAAATTATAACGTAATGTAAAGCGTCGAAATTTCTCTGCGCTCACAAAAGCCACGTGAGAGATACCAACTTATTTACTATGCCAAATCGTTGCCGCAATAGCCAAGCTTCTCGTTTTGTTTCGGTGCCATGTCAATGACCGTTGATTGACCGATGAGGTGAAGCCGAGGTTCATACTTTATACACTATACGGCATACAATGGCGCAAGTCCTAGACACGTACAGACTCGCTCTATGACCATTTGCTATATTTTAAACAAAGGACTCTGCTAGCGCCATCTCGCGAAAAATATTAGAACAAAATTTATTTACGCTTGGCCAGTGAGAGTGGCATGGAACCAGAAAGATAAAGCTTATTACTACTATGCGTCATTGTATGCCGTATTTATAGGTCTACGAACCGGGTGTATGCCGACTTCTACAGTGTACCTCAACTTGGTCTGAAGCATAGTAACATGATATTATGTCAGTGGTAGAGTGGTAGACGTACATATTCTTTAGCGATAAAACTCAATAAACACACAAGTCTAACTTAACTTAATGCATTAACGGTTTTGGGGGTAAATCGATTATCGGATTTAAAAACCCGATTTTAAACCGATTATCGGTTTTCACTGGTGCATTAGAGACGTTTGGTCATGACCAAGTTAAGGTGCTGCGTCACCCAGGTTTCGAAGTTCGGGTAAGCCTTGCCGCCTCCACTACTAGGCGTGTAGGCCCAACCATCGAGATCCCACTGCCCTATCTACGTTCTGCCATCATAGATACCGAAAGCGTACTGAGCGTAGTTCGGCTCATCATAAGCGGACTGATCTTATGTGTTCGGTTATAGGTGAGGTACTAGGCTCTTCGCTTCAGAGGACATCCACCCGGCTCACAGGTCATGGATTATAATTATTACATGCTTTCCTCGCCTCCCCCTAGCCCCTCGGCCGATTGATCTCTGACTCCCGCCCCTTCATACGAGCCCAGAGACTTTTGTCGGCGACACGAGGCTTCGGTAAGGCTCATCAGCCCGTTTCGACCGAATTTACTGTACTATTGGTTGGTTCACGAGCATAGCCATCATTGAACTGTGGAAAAATAATTTCCCATGGACCACCTATAGCTGCCACACACATCGTTGCAATTAACCTTCATTAAGAGAGTCATTGTTACCTCGCCGTTTACCTGCACTAATAAATTCGATTATCGTTTTGTAAATAACAGAAACCGATTATTGGCTTCAAAACCGATAACCGGAATTCCGATTGTCGTTTAACATCCCTTTTTCGGATCATGGTTTGAAATGACTGGAGTGTAGTTCAACGTCTCCCAAGCGGAACTATGAAATAATTATTTGCTATATGTGTTGAAACTGAATATACTGCAACTGTTGAACAGGGTCTCCATTGTGGACTCCGTTCGTTATTTGACCGTTCATTATTTGAGTGGCCTACATGATTAGGAGACCGAAGCACAACGTGTGATTCATCGGCCGACACCTGGACGCTGTGGGCAGCAATTCTTGTGGACACTGGCTAGCAGAAATTGCCAATCTCACATGACTGACCCAAGGTTTGAACCGTGGCGAAGAGGCACCTTTGTGTCCAATTACTTGACCACGTAATTAGAAAATTTCATTTAATTACGCACAAGCTTAACCGCTGCCGATCGTTGTAGGTCTTTGCCGTTGCCTCGCCTAGTATCCTGAGTATCCTTCCAGGAGGAAGGACGCTGGATTTATGTCAACACTGAGCTACTATTATAACCTTACATTTCGACAGGTTTATGCTGGGCTATGATATTCCGCTGTGGACTAGAATCTATAGATAGACCTCGCTACCCGATTGGCTGAGGTCGTTGTAGAAGCATCTCGAACATATAAATCCCCGACGAACGGTTGGCACAGAGATCGACTATTAGGGCAGAAACTTGAAAGAGGCCAACGTAAGCCTTTGCATGCAGGAGGAACCACCGACTCATGCGTTCAATCGCTGGTAACAGTTTATGTGGAAAATACACATTTGTAGGCCTACGCTGATAATGAGTTTCTTGGGAAACGGAATCTGTGAGATACCGAAACACACAGACTGTATTTAAACTAAGGGCAACAATTATAATCAAACCCAGGTTACACTGTTTAGGCAATATAATTATTTATTACAGGAGACTTATAGGCCTATACTGGCAGTCTCGGTAGCACTGTGTAGAATTAACATAACGTGAAGAAATTTGTTTCGTAACTTATGTAAGTAACTAAGTATATTCTTTATTTAACGAACTGCATAGGCCTATCCGCACTGGTGAACAATAGGCCTAAATTTAAAAGCACAAGATTCGAGTTAAAAACGATCATAACATTCATTACACTCGATTGTCTGCCTGTGAAATAACATAGTAATACATTTGAAAATTACAACGAAAACGCGTATTTACGCTAGGTACAGCTTTTATAGAATAGCACATTTAATGCATTTAAAGGAAACGTAGGCGACACCAGTTTACAATGTATTGCAATCCAAAAACAGCTGCTGTTGGCTACCTATATGTAATGTACAATATGTGGCTATTCTTAACAGCATCAATGTGATGGATGAGACTGCATCAGGCTGCATGTCACTCGTCAGTTAAGTCAACGCGTTGATAGGAGCATATCGCTTGTGGCGTCTAGTATTGTAATTTTGCAATTTTCTATAAACGCTCCACAAGTAGGCTGCCCGTAGCCTACACCAGGCTTTCCAAAACCGTATACATCGACCGCAGCTGGGTGCTTCGATGCTGGCATGCTTCAGTTTATCAGTGAGTGTGTGTGAGTCGGTTGGTAAGGTGTGTGTGTGTGTGTGTCGGTGCATGCGTGTATTGCATTGTATTTCTAGATTTATATAGCGTCTTTCACAGAATAACTTGACAGTGATATTGTAACTGTAAATTTCAGCTATAAAAATAATTCTCAATATGTATTTTAATCAGGGATGGCAAACAACAGGCTGACATGTAGGCCTAATTGAATTACAAATTACAAATTACTGGTGAAAATGTAATTAAATTACACATTACAAATTATTTTCGAATTTTGCTGAAAATTACAAATTATAAATTGCGTAATTTAAATTACATCAAATTACTAGCATTATCAGGGTCAATAAATGCAGGGCATGCAAGATTCTACAAGAAACATGTTCCTATGCTTCCTATTTAACCTTTATTTTGCACAACATTGTCAGAAACCGCTAACCTAAATTTCTTCCTTTCAGAAGCAGCAGCTGTTTAAGCAATTTACAATGGTGGAAATAATAATTGCATCACCCTGTGATGATCAAAACTAAAGGCTGTACACATCGAAATATTAGAACGCAGGTCCAATTAGTAAAACCAATGAATTGTTCTTATTTTCTTCATTGTATCGAGTCAATCGACCAACAGAGTTTTAAGATATTCCTGAAAGGATGTAACTGCTTTTATGCTTGTTTATGTAATAATTTTAGTGACATTACTTCAAAAAATCCGACTTTAAATGTATTCAACCGATTGTTAGCTTTTTGCATGGTGATGCAGTAATTATTTCCACCAGCGTATCCGAGAGACGACGTCTGTTAGGCCTTATAATCATGCCTGCAAAACTGATGCGTCTCTCTAGCTGTGCAGAAGAAGGCAAGGGCAGCATTAAATTGTAAAAATAAGCAATAACTATGCGAGAAATATCAAAGTAAGACGATTATTTTATCAAAGGAATTTTTGCATTACCGACTTTTGTTTATCAAGTGACGTAGGCCCTAAAGTAATTTGTTTTTCGTGATGTAATAAATTTAGAAATTACAAATTACAGGTAAAAGTGTAATTTAATTAGGAATTGCAAATTATATTGATTTAGGGCAACAAATTATAGATTAACAATAGCAATTGTAATTCAAATCACGTAATTTCAATTACTCAATTAAATTACTGCCCATCCCTGATTTTAGTTATGTCCTAGAGAACACATTTCAGTACTAAATGGATTGCCATTCAGAAATAAATCCTATCCAAGTAGTCCTTATTCAAGTTATGAAGTTATTTCAGCTCTAATCCCAGCAATCAATTCGCACAACAACAAAATTCCTCTCCAGTCTCTACACTATGCTTGTGAGACTGGCAGTGCTAGAAGGCGTTCTCCACAAACAAAACTGATGGTGACATTGATTAGACCTACCCGAATTTTCATCACAAACAAAACGCTCCCAAGATTGATTATCTTTTTCTTCCAGCAAACACGTGCAATATTTTGATTGTCGTGGCAATAAGACTTAACAAACTTTGTCAAAGCCAACCAGGAAAGACCGAACGTTCAACCGAAGGTCGTCCCTGACTATGACTAATAAACTTCTATAGCCCAGGTCATCAACCGACGGCGCACCAAAGCGTACCAAAAACATACCAAAAATTGCACATCTTAACGGCTCTGGGGCATATGATATAATGCTTCACTAATAGGCGTACAGAAAATGTACTGCCAAAATTATCATATTGTAACAACTTCCTTACTAAAAATAATTCCTATCTCTATTTATTTCTTCAATTGTCGTTCCTAAAAATCCCAATTTTCATTCTTTTTCTCGTTAACTGATATTCGTAACAGGCCTAATTATTTGTACTTCTTATTCCTATTTCCGTAGACGAAAATCACAGCCTAACGTTGCCATAGATCTGTGATAAACCTATTCCTATATTTAGTTTTCACTGCTGTCAACACAGAGAATCGGTCATTAGATATTCCTTCCGGTCATTAGAAATTCCTTCCTGTCATTAGATATTCTTTCAGGTTATTAGATATTGAATCAGGTTTTTAGATATTCCTTTCTGTCATTTGATATTTCTCCAGGTCATTAGATTTTACTTCAGGTCCTTGTATATTCCCTCAGATGATTAGCTATTCATTCAGGTCATTAGATATTCCTTCAGATCGCTAGATATTCCTTCCGGTCATTCGATATTCGTCAGGTTTCACCATCTGTCGTTGTTTTTCAGCTTCATATCAGCATATATTAGTACCGTTGAGAAATGCCGACAAGATGATAACCTGTTAACATCTATTAACCTGTCTATCCCTATTTATAGTGCGCCATAACAAATATGACGACGACGACGAAGCAAGGCGGCGAGAGAACATGAAGGAGAAGAGAGACTACGACGTGACAGACTTAATTATGCACGGCGCATTAACTTCATTTAATACGCGAGCTGAATGGAATTATTAGGCCATTTCTCATTAACAACAACGTATATTGACAGACATACAGAGACAAGGACGGACAGAAGGAGAAACAGATACAAAGATGGAGACGCACAAAGCAAGGAAAGAGAGAGAGAGAGAGAGAGAGAGAGAGAGAGGTGTATATTGCTTCGCAGGTCGAAGGTTTGGCGTTTGTTTATGTGCCTCGCATGAAAAACTCGTCCGAAAAGATGATTCTGTCGTTCGATCACTCGTCTGCCTTCTTTTGATTGTGGCTTTCGTCTGAATTGTTCGTGTATTGGTTTCTGTCGAGAGCAGAGTCAATGCTGCTGCAATTCATGCGTGATATGGACCAGAGCAACACCGATCCTGCTCGGCATATGTACATACACACTGATATACATACATACACACATACATTAATACATACATACATACATACACATATATATATATATATATATATTTATATACTGATGTCTTAATATATTGATATATTTATTTATATTTATATTATATATTTTCATTCATACATTTCCGAAATTTCCGAAATTTGATACCGCTGTTCTTCCAACATCTTTTTGCTCAGAAGTGCATACACACGCCTCGAAGGCGCAATTGCAGTTGTACTGCAGAGCAATGGTGCGCGAAGGACTTGCTCAAGGTCCCTACACAGTGACTGACGCCCCGGACGAGGCCCGAACCCGAACGCTCAGCACACACTGAACGTTACGGGCTGACCGCTCTAACCAATCGGCCACTGTGCCACACCATGTTATATATGATAATATAAAATTATTTTTGCCTCGCATTTTGGATAAGCTTAGGCTACTATAGGCCTGTGTATACCTGTTAACCCAACTGACTTGAGGGTGGCAGAGCCGCCAACAGAAATTTCTGACCCCTAGGCAGAGCAGTCACGTGCCTCTAAATAATCTTTAAGCTTTATGAGAAACTTTACTGCGCTCCTAGAAAGTCGCCGCGCCCCTTGGCATCTGCTCCCTGCCCCTCTCGGCGGGCCTGGAGGTGGACCTCGTGGCGCAAGTATAGTGGGCATGAGAATTTCCGTTTTAACATGGTCGGGCACAGACAGAAATGCAGATTTCTTGTTCGAACCATAGCGTGGTTATAATTCGGACGAAAGAGAGACTGAGGAAATGTAGACTACGTACGACACAGGTGCAACTGAGACCTGTACGATGGAATAGCTCATCTCCGGTCATAAAGGTGAATGCTGGGCCAGAATTCAACCGAAGAATCCGACGCTGATTTCAGCCAACGATTGTAAATGAAGCGACCGAAGGACTGAAAGCTTTATGAGAAGTTCGAGATTCGACAAAGCAACTGAGATGGCACGTGACGGCAAACTTACCCAGTTATAACCTATATGATGAGATCGTCGGTGATCTTCGAATCGGTTGGAAGCATCAGAAGACCAGGAAGGAAAAAATTCAAGTATACGCTAGGCGGCTTATTCTTTATCAACCATGGTCCATAGAGGATTTCGCAAAGATTGCTAACATGCTTCAGATCAAATTCGCACAAATGAGCCAGAAATATCTTTTGGTCATTATGCTCATGCTTCAAAATGTTATAAACTGGTAGTTCACCTGTTCAAGTTCCACGTAGACAATTAACCGCATTGGTGTTGATGTAACTCGATTAGTGGGACAATTTGTCCCTTTAGGGGTTTCTGTTCCCTTGTCCCCAATACGATTGTGTTCATGTTTGTGTTTTCCCTGATTTATCTTGTAATGTTTTTGGGACCAATAAACATTATGGTTTTGGTTATTATGGTCATGGTTATGGCTATGGTTATGGTTATGGTACTGACATCGTGTGAACTAGAAACATTATTATTTTTGTGTTAGCATGCATGCCATTGACCTAACGCCCAATTGAGACCAACTGATCATAATCTGTTTTTATACGATATAACGCTGGTACTGCATCGAAAATATTTTCATCGAGGCTTGTCAGATGGTTTTTGGTGCTTCCAGCTGTTGATCTTGAAATAAGACAACCCAAGGGCAAATTGAAATCAGTGCCACACTGCGTCTCGTGCATTTAACTGTTAAGTAATTTTTCTGCGCGGACAGGATATTTTGTTTTACAATAGATTGTCTAACATAGTAAATCGTGTTTGGTTTACAAATCATCTTACGTTGCCCATAAAACGCCAGATGGATGTAAAGATATTGGATGTTGCTGAATGAAGGCAAAGGCAACGTGGTTTTCTCCAGCGCGTGACGTTGACAATTAATCATAGACACGGCGACAATTTTGACCAACTGTTAGGTGCCTAGGCCCATACATCTGTGCATCAACATACACTTCCAATACGCCACTTATTATTAATATTTATTATTAATGATAATATTATTATTTATTGTCATCACTCTTATTATTCTCGAATTACATATGGTTACTCAAGAATTAAAAAATACCTGGATTACACTAAAATCCCGTTCTGGAATGGCTAGGAATCGACAAATCCGGTACATTAGGCTTAATTCATGCATCGATTAATTGATGCTTACGCAAGTGAAGACAACTGAATAGATAATAATAAATAAAGAGGACTATAATTCATTGATTCCCTACTGTCCCAAATCTACAGCTGTTCAGACAATTCTACGCCATTTCACAGGTACACAGAATACAGCAAGAAGCGTTTTGTAAATAAAAAATTATCGGCCTGTGAAGCCATGCGATGTGAAAGATCTGATGCCTAGATATTCGGGTCACAAATACGTCAATTTGAGTATTGCAGACACGTAGATATTATGAGCGCACCAAGAGCATCAGCACCGCAGGGATCATGCCTTTGATGGAAGCGGAAGTGGCTGAAGATGCGGACGTTTAGAAGGAATGTGACCATGATTTGATTCACAAACTTGAGCTCACTTAGCCCAGATCGTCGACTCACCTGATATTTTCTTTTTTAAAGCGATTGGCGCTATGTAAGTTTTTCCATTACAATTACAATTTCTTTGGGAATACAACTCAGAAGTGAGAACCAATGCACATCTTTGTCATCATTTTCAGCTTTACCAGCTGACCCGATGACCTTGACAAGCAGACCTACTTATATACATACTTATATACTTACATATATATATATATATAGAGAGAGAGAGAGAGAGAGAGAAGAGAGAGATAGGCATTTCCAGTCTGGAGTATCACAATTAAGGAGAGAGACCAGCCCTTCGTGGCGCCGATTGTCCAACACCTGGTGAGGAAGCGGACAAGATGCTGAAGAAAAACAGAGTTGAGGCTGCGTCGGGTTTATCTGATTGGATAAACCGAATTATAATCAGGGCAAATCAATCAAAACACCTGCAACAAAGCTAAACGAGGGACACGGGAGATGTATGTGGTGGGAGGTCAATCTACTGCGGGAAGGAAGGAGGTCGCTGGAATACTTCTCATCAGACTGGCAAACTCACTGAAGATACGCTAAATCAGCACTGGTGTGCGATTTCTACAGATGATCATTACAAAATTTCTCAACTCAAAACAACAGTCTAGGATGAAACTAGCATGTAGCCCCCATGTGGGTGATGCATATACCGTCGTCGTCAAGTTGTTTATATTTCACTGCGGAGATACAGAAAAGGTTTTTCATGTAAACGTGTACCAGGTATCATGAGATGTATTTCTCTGAACTTATTACCATTGAGGTTGACGAGGTTGATGGCTCCGACTGGGGGCCTTGATGCTGCTCAATGCTGCGGCGCATCTACTTGTAGAGCCGTCGAAGAGCTGAGCTATATAAATGGTCTATCCATTGCACATTCGTTCCACCTCAGTGGAAATCAAGCCCAACAGCGCCGGAGCCTAAGATTCCTCAACATGTGGATACTTTGGACTTTCGCCCGATCTCGGTTACATCCATTCTCTGCCGACTAAGATTGAAAGTCATAGCACGCCATTTCTTTAATACTTCTCTACGAAACCACACCCAAGCAATCAATTCTTTGATCCACTGGATCTAACACCGCAACCCTTATAGCCCTGACAAAGGGGTCTTCTAGAGCTTCTCAAAAGCAGCTGTTTTGTGACCCCGGCATGGTGGGGCTTAGCGGCTCAGCAGAAGCTCGGCAGACTGCAGCCCGTGATTGACCGTTTGAACGGTTTGATGCGACCGCGCTATGGTTTTGAGCACAACATTACATTCAAGTTATTGTGTATAAAGACGGATGGCACCCTATTTGAAGCTGTCCTACTTGATCAGGGCCATGTGTGTTGAACCAACTCCTTCCTTGGACCGCTGAGACCACAGCCCTGCTCCACGGAGCCGAGACTGCATGGCCGAATGATCCCTAGATCCGACAGTCGTACGAGGAAAACATTTATTACAAGAATGCTTCATGTTATTTAAATGCCTCGTAATCCAAAGTGCGGTATACGCAGTTGGTTGAAATAAAGAATATGCTTGCTTACTTACTCATATAAGACCTTGTTTGTAGGCCTACATGTATCTATCGATACAATCAATAGATACAAATGCATATTCAATGAAGTTTCGTTAGCGTGGACCATTGCAGCAACTTAACGAAAGCAAAGGGAGTCGAATTGCCAGTTCAGCTGATAGGTAATTAGTTCAGAGAAATACATCTCATGATACCTGGTACACGTTTACATAAAGAACCCTTTTTTATAGCTCCACAGTTAAATATAAACAACGTGGCGACGAATCCTTTCCTCTTATCCCTGTAGATCTCGGATGCAACTCACCCTCAAGTAGGCCCTTAATATCATAGGGCTTACACCAAGTCATCCAATAAGAAATCAGCTCTATACTAGACATCAGGAACCCAAGTAAAGGAAATAAAATTGACTGTGCTACCTATAGGAATAAATTTAAATTAGTCCGTATACACGCTAGGCTGAAAGAAACTATTATGCAGCTGAATGCTGCAAATAATTGGGCTCTAGCAATAAGTTGAAGTCCCAGGTTTCCTGCGGGACATAATTGGAACGAGTGACTATCACAAGAAACCAAAATAAATTATTTGATCTGATTTTTTATCTATAATTGTGCACACGTGCATGGCTACGCGTGGTTTATTATACTTTCCTATAAGTCGAAGTGTCACCGATCAGCGTGTGCTAGGGACAAGAACCCTTGTTGGTCCAATTACTGACTCCTCGATCTATCGTCAGGTGTCTGTTGCGAGCAGCCTAGGGCTCATTGCCGTTTCGTTTGTGCTTCGTCGACAAAAGACTGTCGAGGCATCGACCATAGTAATGATGTTTAGAGAGACACCAGCTTCGATTACACGGATGAAGCTACTGTGGGAGAAGACACACACACACTCACACACACACACACACACAGAGAGACAGACAGACAGAGACAGAGAGTCTGGAGGCAGGAAGCGATGGAGAACACGTGGTAGATACAAGCAGAACGAAGTCATGATGCCGCTAAAGGAGCATCATGACTTCGCATGAACAATTGAGACATGACGACTGCGACCAGGTTCTATTTCTAGGAAGGAGTTCTTTGGGCAAAACCAAACCAGCATTCACACAACCTCTGACTAAAATTTATGTAGATCTGTGCAATGCAAACACTGTACCTTCCGAAAATGAAATTAGGATGACAAAAGTTGATTAGACGAGGCAACCAGGGTCTTTGACGGAGTCTTTCCGTTTCACCTCAATCTCTCATCAATCAACGTTTTGGTGACGAAGAGACCCGAACCCAACGAGACCACAAATAGGGAGCGGCGCCTTTGATGTTTGTTGCACTTAAAAGTTCAATTTTTTATATTGTCCATCACATTCCAATGATAAATAGTCATCGCATAGCTTCACATCGTCAAGCAGGCCACACAGCTCCACGCAATATCAGTTATTGTTCCAATATTCGTCCTATTAATGTCATGTTTGCCCTGAAATACTTCGTTCTTCCAGGAACTTAGAATTGATTAAGGTTGTGGTTCTGGAACGGGCGCGGGTTTGATGAAAGATCCACTAATATATATATACTGATTGAGATCCTCTGAAGTCAGCAGCAGGTCTCTCTCGGTTCACTTGCAGCTAATTTGAGGTGGCGATCCAGGACCGAGATAAATTGAGACCAGCGGTATTGATGGAACCCGGCGTTTCCAAGGCCAGTGGAAAATCATGATATTTCTGTCTTTTTGTCCTCTGCCAGATCCGCGGTTACCTCCAACCGGTCGGCTGATGCCGTACGGTATAACTGTGTAACTGTATCCATCACCGTGTCATCTCCCACACATGACTTTCGTCGGCTCTCGAAGGAATAAGGGCGATGACACTGGATCTTTTTCCATCCGAACGGAGCGATCCCTCTGGCTCTTTGATTGGTGGGATCCAAGCGCTCGAGGTGACGCGGTATACCCGGTTGTTGATGGTCCCGTCACTCCCGTGGCGTGCCACTCTGCCGAGGCCGAAGGATCAGGACAATCCATGCTTGCTACAAGCGACGACTGTTGAGGCGCAAGCTCACATATTATGTGGCTTGCGTAATTATTATCTTTGTTGCAAACCGCAGACCCAGAGACGCAAATAGGGAGAGAGGTGCTGATGGTTGCTTGGCCCACCCAATTGATCCGATTCCGATGGGTTATTATTTTGTTGATGGGGTGGGGTAGGGGTTCTTTCAGAATGCTGCTTCACGCTATCAGCGTTTGCAATACGAGCACCTCCAGAAAAATGTTCTGGTTTCGCCGATGCGCAGTCCCACCGCCACAAAGACCGTCGTCGATCATCGCTCAGTTTCGGCTCCTGTTTCAAGTATACAGGATCCCTTGGGGACATAGAGATTGTTGTTATCATGTCCTTATTACTATTATTATTATTATTATTATTATTATTTATTATTATTATTATTTATTATTATTTATTATTATTATTATTATTATTATTACTATTGTGCCAGAAATACATATGATCCCTGGGATTCAAAAAATTAGGGGGCATTGTTCTGAAATGGCTAGTCTTCGCAGATAGTTTTATTGGTGAAGAAAGTGCTACGAAAAGCGACTGCGTTGAAGCGCTGAACAGTCATTGACAAGCGCTTGTAGAGGAAGGTGGTCTCTCTCCTGTCGCCTGATACCTGGGCAAGCCGGTGGCCATGGAGGTTCATCAGTGCTAGGCCATCCCGGTTGACAGGACTCAGAGTCTCGAAGGACAAGGGCACAAAGCAGTAAGATAACAAAATAGCACTGTATTTTGATGTTTTTTGTATGCTGCGATCTCAGCAGTAGCATCCGCAATCTCAGCTGATCTGATACGGTATGACTCTGCTAGGGTGTCGATGACAGTGGCATCCCAGGCAAGGCATTGCTACCTTCCCAAGGAATTAGAGTCATGCCATCCGGGCGTCTCCCATCAGACACAGCAAGTCCACAATGCTCCTTTGTGGCCGGGACACCAGTTTCGATTAGGCCACGCCACACAATATCGTTTAGCATGGCGTGTCTAGCAGTGCGACCCAGCCCAAGGCTGCATGACATGTGAGCCATCACCTTGGACCATTGCTCCGCAAGGACACTCATGAGGAGCACATAGCTCGACCCCAAGACGCAGGTCTGTCGCAATACGGACTGCCTCATCATTCAACCTCAGTCCGCAAGCACTTATGGGGAGCGCTAGGAGCCAATCACCCACATGTGGGGAGACGACTGCGAGAGATCGGTCGTCAATTATTATTATTATTTTAAAATACTATTATCATTATTATATCTATTATTATTATTATTATTATTATTATTATTATTATTATTATTATTATGGGGAAAGGATTTGAATAATCTCAATCAATCGTTGGGGTGGAAATGTGGCAGCAAGCGCTTCAAAAAGCGTCTAGCGCTCTATTGCCCAAAAGGTCACTTTCTCGTGTTATTCCTAGTGGGAGTACTGTGCGTTTTGGACGACCGATATCTTGCAGTAATATTCCAGCTTCAGGAGGAGACGATCCTAAAGGACAAATAATGAACAGAATTCGTCAACGCAAGAGATGCGGTGTCTTGAGAGAATCACCGAGAAGAAGGGCTTGGGAAAGTTAGGAGACCACCGCTCTATAGACTATAACAGGTTGTTATACAATGCTCAAAGAAGGGGACCAACAGCGAAAGGAATGGCGACGTTTAACATTTGAATTCGTCTAATAGGCAGAGAACCATTCTATGCAGCCATCTACAACACTCGTCTCCGTCAATGGACAGAATTATTTACGACATGTATAGGCCTACTTCTGTTTTCTTCTTTCTACAATCTTCTAATCCGCTCTGCCGAGTGTGAATTCGACACGTCAATCTCCCGGATTCTATCCATCACAATCTGTCTTCTTTTCCATCATCAAGACTATACATTATATACAACTGTGAAGATGGACGGCAAATTACATAACCACAGTACTTCTCTGTGGTGTCTTTCCATTCGTTACTCCATTGACGAGTCTGAACGAAACGTTCAATGCAGTTTAACGGAGTTGGCCGCCACTGCCATTTTGTATCAGCTGCGGATTTTCGTATTGTCATTCATTGGATCAGTCATACAGATCCCACCTAAATAATCCAGTGAGTTGGAAATATTTCACACAGTCGCCACAGTAACAAATGGAAAATGTCAACAGTGAGCTAAAGTGGAAATCTGCAATGAATTAATGACAGAATCAAACGCGAATCGAAAGAGTAAAATAATTTCCCACGATTGGGTGGCATATTCCACTACCGAGCAAACCACTGAGTCAGTAGCAGATTCCGCAAATAAGACATGGTGGAGTTTCCAGTTTTGATGAAATTTTCCACCAAAAGTCGAAGTACGAAGCTGGACTTCCTTTGTATAATATCGAACGTATTTCCACCTTAGGGCATAGCTTGTGGCCAACAACTTGAGTGGACATTTCCACGAATTATTTTAGCAGTATAGTCTGGAACATCTGCTGTCATGGAATTTATTGGAATAGAAAAAGCGATGGGTTGGGCCTACGAGCAGCCAGCATGAATCAACTGCCAATGGATCCGAACAAAGCAAGATAGACGATGATACATCTGTGACATCTGTCTACTACTTATAGTCCGCTAATAAAACACGCATGCACCACAACTGCCATAGTATCTCTTCATAGGAAGAAGCGAAGAAGCACACAACGATGCGTAATTCTTCGTAAAAGACATCTTCAGCGATGTCAGTGGTTGCAGTTTCTGAATGCAGAGGGGAGAGCGGCGAGTTATGTGTAGTGTGTACGTGCTTTCTGAGTGTCGCATGATTACATGGGTCAAAGAATGAAATACATCGTAACACGGCCGTTAACCGACTTCTCTGAATTAACTGGGAAGGGGCGCAGGACGTGCCCAGAACTTCCGGCTTCCAAGCACCAGACTCTAGAGTTTATGAAGCGAATTAAAGATCCAGCAACTCATTCAGAAGTGCACATACAAAAAATGATAAAATGCACAGAAATGTGAAGTGTCAAAAGGAAACCGATTGCTATTGTAGTCAATCATTGACACCATCAGTTTTACAGCAATCCCGAGTATATATAATTATATCTAGGGACGTCATTTGGGGAGGGGCCGGGGGCATTTGCACCCCTGAATTTCCTGATTTTGATTATAGTGCGTGCAAATTTCCATACAAGGTCATGCTTTAATAGCCATATTAATAATAAATCTCATTGAATTTCATGAATTAACATCATATCATATCACAGGTGCCTATAATTGAAAAATTTCACTTTTTAAAACTGTATCAGCGTTTTTGCCGATGCAAGATTTAACAACTCAAATCTTTTGATACCACTGAAAATGCAAAAACGAAACCATAACATATTTAAAACAAGAAGGAGAAACCCCCCGTCGATAGAAAACCCAAAAAATTTTAAACAAGAAGGAGAACCCCCTCCTGTTCGCAGAATAATTCTTGCTTGACCCCTCTGAAAAAAGCTGAATTGACGTCCCAGATTATATCGCCTAAAAGGTCATCGAGACGATGTAAGAGTCGACCTTGGGCCTTACGGTGCTTATCTAGCAGTGAATGTTGGGGACTTTCGAATGTTGCTGCGTTTAAGAATAAAATGTGGTGGCAACATTGTATAATTCAATTCTTGAATCTCACATGTGTAATTGATTCTTGAATCTCACATGGGTAATTGATTCTTGAATCTCACATGTGAAATTGATTCTTGGATCTCACATGTGAAATTGATTCTTGAATCTCACATGTGTAATTGATTCTTGAATCTCACTTGCGTGATTCGCAGTGAAATGCTTTATGTATCAGTAAAACAATAGACCTATAGAACGAAATCTTGTTGCTATGGCCCAAATTATCAGATATAAGATTTTTTCAGCGAGTGTCTGTTCGGCATTTATAGCCGACCGAGCCAACAGAGAGCAATTAGTGTTTGTTATTCGCTACATCGATGACCAAAGGGATTCGTAGGCTATATTGCTAGTGAAGATCCTGTACTGATTTTAGACGTAAAAAAACGATATCCGGACAGTTAGAAAGTAGTGTCTCAGTGACAAAAAGTAGCGAAGTAAGAATGTTTGGTAATTATTACGAAGAAGCTAAGAAGTTTTGGCAGTTGAACCAGCCGAGCCGATCGCTCAATGTAATGTCGGGGCTGCAGCGATGTCAAGTGAAATGTCAAGCGATGTCAAGTGAAAGAGTTGGAGCATCAGCGCTCAGAAATAATAATAGACCGATAACTGCAGATATTTCACTGCGTCAATCGTGGCTTTAATTTATCAGCATCCTAAGTGGCATCAGTACACATAATAATTAAGTAATGAACATTGATCATTGGAAAAAATCTATAATTCATCACCGAGATTGTCAAGCGCGGCGAGCTTCTGTAGCATGCGTTGACATATGTGCAATTTATTATTGAAAGAACGTTAGTGTCATTACGTCAAAAGCTGAAACTACAGCTCTGAGCTTTTGCCAGAATCGATCAGCCCCGTTCAACAAATCGAGTCTGACAGAGCTTGATTAGCTTTCGCTTTGTCTTGCATTGGGACACAACGGTCACCAATCATGCTCACAGCTACATGTATAGAGCTTCAGCTCTTCATATAATGGCACCAACCTTCTTTCACATATATATATATATATAATTACAAAAATTAGCATATGACAATATTATTAAACGCACAAATTATTGATTTTTTGGCGTCTGAATTTTATGTTCGTAGAAATAATCTCTCTTGTAGAAAATGGATATGTTTTTCTTAGGCTATGTGCAATGTTATTGAATTCGGCCATTTATAAAGACACCGCTTTGTAAAAAAAAACGACAACAAGATTCAACTATCTCTCTCCTTCTCGATCTACCTACCTATCTATCTATCTATCTATCTATCTATCTATCTATCTATCTATCTATCTATCTATCTATCTATCTATCTATCTATCGATCCATCCATCCATCCATCCATCCATCCATCTATCCATCTATCTATCTATCTATCTCTCATTGTCATTCAATTTATTACATACATGTGCGATTATTATGTAATTGTGTCGACGTCAAAAGGGTTTTATCTTTTGTAACCACTGATAATCGATTCTCTCATGGACTCCACTGGGGCCCCCGGGCTTGACCCCCAGATGCCCATTTGGCCCTTCCTAATAAGATTTCTGGATGCGTTACTGATTGCATTTTTGTAGTAGACTAGTAGAGCAGTCTCGTAATTATAAACGTAGTAGGCCTACTGATGTGTAATGAGTTTATTTAACGACGCATCCATGACAAGGATGATATGCGTCAGGCCTAATGGACATGACCCTTCTTAATAGAAGCTACTATCTGATGATTGGTGTCAGAAACGAAGTCAGTAATTTAGCGTAACGATTGCGAGAAACTTCTTAAGCGTGTTAGCAAAGCCAAAATGTCAGCGGCTCCGCAACTGATTCTCCTACACCCTTAGGACATTGCATTTGTCAGTAGACTCGAGGCGCGTCAAAGGCTAGCGGGGCTAATTAGTAATAATTACGTAAAAGCAGCCAAATTAAATTGCGAGAAGAGCAATTACCTGACATCAATTTTCTTTGCATGCACTTGAACGAACGGTTACGAAATTCTTTGTGACAATGGGCTTCACTCGAGAACAGGGAAAATGACGCTACCAATTGAGTTCCTCTCGGTGGTTTTCAAAGGGACATCGGAGATGTGTGAAACGGACACCATCTACAGTAACTCGGAAAGGAAGAGCCTCTGACTCTTGGTCACCAATGGAATACAATCGGAGTCGACAGTTTCATATTTGCCAATGTCTGTACGTAACGAACTCTATTTGAGCTAGCTCATTTCTTGCCACGATTCTTCGATATTGATCGCCTACCGCCGATAAAGGTGACAAACGAGTCTGACCTATGATCATGGGCGGCGATCCCTGGGGTGTAGAGAGGACAGCAGAGTCTAGCCTTCTCACGCTGCCTTTAATTTAAATGAAAGACTTGATACTGTCAAAGAGATTACAAATGCAATAATCAAATCAAACAACCTCGTAATCGTAATCGTATATGCAAACATTTGTGTCTCATGTGTAGGCCTAAGCACGTGTTAATGTTGTTGACTTCTAATGAACAGTTTTAGCGACGAACGTGTACTAAAAGTGATTGGAAAGTCAATGCAAGTCGTCGTTAAAGTGCTCAACACACGAAGATCAAAGTCTAGTAATAACATTTATGACTGTCAATTTGCTAGAGATCAGTGCTTTATGGATATTTTATTGGTTCTTCCTCAGCATTTGCACAAAACGATAATAAACAAGCATGGAAGAGCTGGCGATCAGACGAAGATTGACCTGCATGGCTTCAGTTTTTTTTAAATTTTTATTGTCGTATCAAAATCTTGAATGATTTTCATAATGTCATCCGTAGCGAGCTAAAATTGGTGAAAATTATCTCATACGTCGACGATGGCTGAGTGAAACATGGGTAACGATTTCCATTGAAGACGGAGATGATATTAACATAGGCCTATAATCAAATTGGCGAATATTTTACTCCACATTGGCTGCATGCATCCAACGGCATATCTTTAAGTACAGGCTCTCTTCCGCTCGTATAAGAGCTCAAAATGGCCATAATGGCCAGTTGCAGGTCTTAAATCTTCCGCCCGTTTCATTGGAATATCTCTGAATTACGACGCGTTTCTTCTGATTTCGAAAATATCCAATAAAACGTAGCCATATCGACGATTCAACACATGCATAAAAAAGCAATACACATGAACCTGTATAATGACAGTGCGCCGTATAAACGTGCATATAGCATGATGATTGGTCTCTAAAAGGCATCATATAAAAGCACAGGTGCATACATACATACATCTTAGAGGCATACATAACATGACACACGTAGCAAACATAAATAAATACATACATACATACATATACACATGCATATATCCATACATACATGATACATAAGTAAGTACGTACATGCACAGACACAGGCTACATACATGTACATGAACTAGACCAAGACTGAAAACACACGCTGATGTCAAACCTTCTATACGGTGTAAACATTACATAATTACATAATTATTATAGTATGTGAATCATTTAATTATATACAATATAGGGGATGTAAAGACACGTATGCATCTCTCCTGTCGAGAGACTAATACGTCTCAAGCGTTCGATAGGGAGTGCATGGACAGCTGACGAGATTTTCATTGAAGCTGCACTTTGCAAGTTCACAATTATGTCATGCATTGTTTGTGTATATTCTCTATACTCTCAGTCCGTTCCCTGGAATAAACTTCAATAAGAGAGGAGGAATCACTGGAGAGAGTGGATATAAGAATGTTGAGGTAGGTATACTAGGAGTCTGGCTAAAAGATAAGAAAAGGAGCGAAGACATCAGAAAGACTCTGGAAGTGCATGGCGTGTGTTACGACTTAACGGACAAAGCACGAGATATCAGAATGAGATGGTGTGGTCACGTGATGAGAAGAGAGGATGAGCACTGCATTCAAAGTAGGTCTATTATGAGAGCAAATGTAATTGGACGCCGCAATCGGGGACGACAGCAAAAGAGACGGAGAAACATGATACAGCAGGACTTGAAACTTATAAATAGAAGAAAGAAGATCCTGATGAAGGAATCAAGTGGAACAGAAGGATTCGTGTGACTGATCCCTTTCCCCTTGAAGGATCTATTTAAATCTGAAGGAGAGATGGTCTGATACACAGATTGTGCGCTTATTCCTTTCCTTCGTAATGTTGTATCATGTATTTAGCATTAGATAATATAATATGTGTTTTTGCATACTGTATACGGCGTGTTTTCAATCGACAATAAGTGATGGTAGTTTAGTGCGTGTGCCTGAATGCAAGCTGAGCTGCGGATACAATGAACAATAAAGCGAAATTATTTCAAGCCGTGTAAAGAATGTAGGGCCTACGTGTAACAGTGGAAAAGAATGGAAGTAGCACTGGGAAAGAATGGAAGTGACTGTGAGCAAGAATGGACGTAACAGTGGAAAAGAATGGAAGTAGCACTGGGAAAAGAATGGAAATTACAGAGGAAAGAATGGAAGTAATAGCGAAACGAGAGAGAGTTACAGAGGAAAGAATTGGAGTAACAGTGGGAAAGAGTGGAAGCAACAGTGGAAAGAATTAAGGTAGGCCTAACAGTGGGAAAGAAAGGAAGTAGCAGTGGACAATAATTATGGCTAACTGGGACAACCACTTCAAGTGTAGTCTGGCAAGGTCGATGTTTACAAAGTTGTTAATTCAAAAGACCGTAACAGTCACTCTAACAGAAATATTATAACCAAATGCACTGCTTGGTTTAACCGTGCATTCTAATATCGAAGTGAAAGCCATTGTTCCGTTCTAGAACCATCCTCCGTTGTTGTCGTCCATGCATCCCAGCATTCAGCTTCAGCCGTTGACTCTTTCTTGCTGACGTGTCATTCTTGTTCTATTTCGCCTGTCTTCCTTTCAGGTCAGCCCTACAGGCTAACGAATCTTTTTCTTTTTTCTAATAGGAATTCTCCACTGCCCTGCTATTTCTCTGTCTCCCTCCCACCATCTTTCCGTCCGTTCCTTCCTCTGTCCCTATTCCCTTGTTCCCTCCCTCCTTCCATCCCTTCCTCTCTGCGTCTCCATTTCTCTTCCGCTCTCCTGTGACAAAACGGCCTATGTTACAAATCAAATGCGGCGCATGCAAAATTACCTGTATAGGCTGCATACACTGCAGGTGATTCAACTTGAATTATAGCCCAGAACACAAAAGCAGCCGTCGTGACAGGATATTAACTTACATATGGATAATCTACTACTTTCTTATCCACCACACATCCGACTTCTATAATCTGCAATTCTACAGTTACCTGGTGCATTTAGGTTTAATTACGTGCATCGAAGAAGTACGTGTATACTTACTAATTATGCATATATAGAATGCCATATATAGCAAATGCCATGCGTATAATTTATATGCTGAAACAATTTCTATCGTGGCACATAAAGCTATTCAAAACAGGCGTCTACTCTTGCGTTCTCTATTCCTTATTTTATATTTTTACTTTTTCAATCGTCGGTGTACTCCTGGTCACCATATTTTGTCAATGCCACTTCTAATGCAACTATTTGTCATGTGAGCATATATGTAATCTCCCGTTGCGCTGTATCGCTGCTGGTGTCTCATAAAATGCGAGACGATATCTGCAGTTTCAGATGATTTAGGCAACCAGTGTTTCTGCGTATAAGAACCTCGTTTGTTTTCACCTGGATTAACCTGGAGGTAACGTGCAAGTCTTTTGCGCATGTCTATCTGCCTGTCTATAGCCGTGTATTTGCGCTGATCTAAGCCAGTTTGATGACTAGAAGAGCGTGCTTTAAAAATGATCAGTATATATATATATATCTTGTTCTTCTGGCTAATGCCCATGGCATCCATGCCTCAAAGGGAGTCGCCTTTGGGCACGCTCTTGAACCCGAAGGGGTTTCGTGCTGTAAGCGTTGCTTTTCAGCTCCAGTCTATGCACGCAAAAGGATTCTATGGATGGCGATCGCTTATCCGACTTAATAAGCTAGATGGAGGATCGACGCAGTCTTCAATTCCTTCCTTCCTTCCTTCCTTCCTTCCTTCCTTGATGATTCCTTCTTGCGTGAACGCATATACCTGCGCGTCAAGAACATTCAAGATCAACCTATGTCTGCTAGTTTTCATGGGAATCAATAACATCATTACACATTACATCATTACATGGGTTTCACTGAACACAATGGAAGCAGACGTATAGAGAGACATAGACACAAAAGCCACGAAGACACACCCCTTCATACAACAGCAGATATGCGTGCAGACCAGACAGGTAGATGGGATGAATAAAGATACAGACATATATATATATATACCCAGATATATATATATTATGTATGCAAATGTCTAATAGAAACATTGATAAAGACAGTGCAGACAGATTCATTCCATACAAAGATTTATATAGCGTCCATTCAAGGTAACTATGCAGAAGCGCTTTGGACCAAACCCCGGCAGAAAATAACGGTCCTAAGACTGCTATTAAACGTATAATAATTGACAATACTAATGTGGCTACAACAGAGAAAACGAGATGCTGTATAATGGCAGTTCGCGTGCGAGGAGCACACCATTCACTGTATGGAAGAGCAGAGAACACTACGTCTCGGCACGCCCATGGTATAGTAACTGAGCTCTTGTAAACATGCAGCAGGAGCAGCACCTAATAGGCACAGCTATTGGTTATACCAAAGCAGAAACGCGATACACAATCCGCTGTGGAATAGGGAGCTTATGCCGAATACCCCAAATATAATAATCATTGACATGACAGAATTTTCGAATGAGACCAATGAGGGGCGCTGCTGTGCGCAAGATTCGCTCCAAGCACTCCCAGACGGGAAGCCAGTGTAGAGCGCACAGCAATGGTCAAAGAGAGTGGCAACAGAGGTATGGATCAGAGTAGTGGTGGGGCTAGTGTCAAGAAAGCGGGAGACGACTCCAAGCTGATGAAGATGGTACTCTGTCAGGTAGTAGGCCTATTAAAATGAAGCCACGCCAAAGCCATGCCTTCAGAGTAATTACTTACTTTTAAATAGAATAGTTAGCAGTTTCCATGTTTAATTTCTGATCCGACTCCATAACATTTGCCCAGCAACATTGATATTTCTCAGGTTACACCAACCTAAGTACAACTCTTAGCGAGCGATTGAGAAATATCAATGTTGCTGGGCAAATGTTATGGAGTCGGATCAGAAATTAAACATGGAAACTGCTAACTATTCTATTTAAAAGTAAGTAATTACTCTGAAGGCATGGCTTTGGCGTGGCTTCTCCCAGTTCACTCTCCCAGTTCAAGTCGGCCCATCGAATCTCTCTACTCGCGCTAGTCTTCACCACGTTTTAGATCGCATAATCTTCTTTGCACATACGAATGAAAAAACCCAGACACACCATCCATGGCTCAAACCGACTTTCTTGTCTCGTGCTCATCTGTATCCTTGCACCAATAATGAACCTTTTGACTTAATCAATTCCCTTAATATACATGTACATAATTCTTCTCATCATTCACCACCATCGTAATAGGCTTCATATAGTTACAGTCATCATCATCATCATCATCATCATCACCGCCATTGCTGTCGTCGTCATTTTCATTATCGATGTCGTTATCATCATTGCATCATTGTCATCTTTGTCATCATCATCAGCATCGCCATCATTACCTTCACAACTATAGTAGGCTATATCGTCATCACGATTGTCGTTACATTACGCTTGATAATCTGTCATGACGTAAGTCTATTATACGACGCTTGTGTTTTAATTTAAATCAACGAAAGTTGAAATTCAATGGAAAAGCAGAATAACTCACACAAGGCAGTCGACGCAAATAGTCAAAGGTAGTCAGTTCTCGTCTGCTCTGCCTGTTTCAACTCTGGGATTAGTCAACCATCGCACACAATTTCCTGTCCACGGAATCTTTTTGGAAAAAAATAGCCAATGGAGAAGCCATCTGATGGATTTCCGTCAATAATATAATTCACACAACCGATGATGGTAGCATTTGTACTAATTCAACCAAACTCCCCAATGCCGCACCAGCATATAAACAAATTAAGACAAACTGCTTCCGGTTCACAGATAAATTTATGGTAACCGGACAACTCGGCGACGGACAATTTGGCGCCTGACAATTCAGCGATGGACAATTCGGGGCCGTGGATCTTTTCATCATTCCAGCTTCCATTTAAGCAGATTTGTTTTCATGACATGAATTCTACTTAGGTACGATTCTTTTCATCATATCCAGCTTCGACTTAAGTATTCCTTCTTGCGTAGTCCGAAGGTTCGATAGTCCGAAGGTTCGATAGTCCGAAGGTTCGATAGTCCGAAGATTGCATGGTGTCCGGTCGATAGGTGGAAAGATTGCGCGTTTTTAATGGTAGCTGGATTGATGAAAGAGTTATGTTTGTCTAGAAGATGGATTGCACCATTCTGTTCATTCATCCAGCTTCCATTTATGCATAATACTTTTCATATCAATCTAGCGTCCAGTTTTGCACATTCCTTTCATCAGTTGATCCAGCTTCTAGTTAAATTAATGTCGGAGAATAGAATCTTCGGACTATCGAACTTTCGAACTGTCGAACCTTCGGATTATCGATTGGACACCCTAGGTTCTTTGGTCTATGTCCACATTGTTCAGCGTATGCATATATTTGATATCATTTTGGCAACTGATTCCAGAAAGTGAATTTGAACATTGCGATCTCTTGCTCAGCGTTATGTTTGTCGGTTTGGTTGCAAACAAAAATGTGAACAGTCATTTTCTGCAATAAAAAAACCGTTCAGGGCTTAATGATTCCAATTTGAATGGACTAATGATTCTGGCTACAACTAATCTTCAACCAGACATTGAAAACCTAGCTAACATATTCAGCAACATCAATCGCATTAATGATTAAAGTATCAATTGATTAAACTTTAAATAAATTTTACTATTCTAAACTGATCAATTCTAAAATAAAAATCGGTTAAAAATAATTATTTTTAGCCTTGTGGCCCATCATCCGCTCCAACTAAATAAAAGTGGCCTTAAGTCGAAAAGCGTTGGGAACTACTAGTCTAGGACATTCCCCCATACATTCCCCACTCAGACAATGCCTCGGAGATGTCCCCCTCTTCGACAAGAAAGTTAATTTCATCGATATTTTATTAACACACGGATGAATCATTTTAGAATTGTAATCAAGTAATATCCATGAATGGTGCCATTAATAATAGAAGACCCAGAGGATGCCAGGCTGAAGGTGAAACATCCGGTCTTAGTTATAGTAATGGTAAACAAGTAAAAGAGGACAGACACGTGCGACGTAGTTGATGGTGATGGAAAATAAGCAACAGCTGATGTTGCAGAGGAAGATGAAAATGGTCTTTACAGGTTCATGCACTCCATGACAGCAGCAATAGCTGTGGTAGATCGGTGAATAAAGAGATGGACAATTACCGTGTGTCTAAACCAACGAGTGATCAATCTATCAAAGATGATCCGATGATTGCAGAGGCATTCCAGAAAGACAATTTCACTGTGCAGAGCAGTGCCGCTGTTGAACAGGTTTTAGCATGTTTGGCATGATACATGTAGCCTATATACCTACCCCAAGAAGATGCAGAATCTCGGACAAACTGTTAGCATTATGGTCTTTTTGAAGAGCTCTTCCAGCGGTCTAGCCTCTACCTCCTCTCACATTTGCTAGCTTATAGTAAATACCTTTAATTGATTTAGAATATTTACAAAGTTCTAAGAGTTTTCACAGTTCCAGACTATGTAGGCTAGACAATTTTAATAGTTACAACAGTACCAGCATAACCACCAATTGATGTCCTGTGCATCACCTCAACGGCGCTGGGTGGCGTTAGTATGATTCAAGAGAGGCTGACTTTAATTAGCCATGCTTTGTATCGTAAGGCATCAGTTATGTGATGTCCAGTCATACATTGCTGCGGTGCAATGTATGACGCTTGAAAGCATGTCGAAGGAAATTGGACGGACGTGGACTGATCAGAGACAAAATGCGATAGGTGAACTGGACTTAACAAGCTCTCATGGTCAGCAAAGAAAGACTCGAAGACTCATGATTGAGAAATCAAACGAACTTGAAACCAGCTGTGATTATATGACACTAGCTCAAGCGTTCACGTTAAGACTAACTCAGAAGAACTATTTAGGTTAAGCTTTCATCGATCGGATATCGGTCAATGACCTATTGCAATTTGCAATCACTTTGAAGAACCCAGGAAAATACTTCATCCTATATATCCTAAGCCGACAACTGTTACAGTGAGTTGTACGATGTCCGATTGGTTCGGGCAATCAACCTCCAACGCGAAGGGTGTGGATTCGAGCACCCTACTAGGCGGTTACTGTCAGTGTTAGGTATTTCAATAGTTAACGACTATTGATGCCACAATTTTAAATAGTCATGGTGAAATATTTGTTTAGGCTATTGAAGTAGTATGTGTCCAGTAATAGATAAATAGACAGCTATCTGGACAATTTAAAAAAAATATAACTTCTGTAATTTCTTGCTTACTATTATTAACTCTAAATTCTTTTTCACTATACGTAGGCCTAGGTCTCGATCCTTGCGTATGTAGGCCTATGACATCCTGAACCGATGTTACCAACCAAGAACTGTTAAGTCCACAATGGGTTAAAAATAAAAATAGATGAATAAAAATAGTTATTGGCCCTTGTTGGCACTTATTTAAATCAACAGATATGGCTGGCCATCAGGTATAGGACATTTGCGAGGTGCTTAAACCGCGATATACCATTTGTATTGGTTCGTGTGCGATTATTTTGCTGGTTCAGTTGCGTGCTTAAGACCATCGAAAATTAGTTGGATGAACCGAAGGCATGTCAGACACTGTATTCCACTTCGCTACGATAGTTCATTACGTGCACGACGCAAATTTAGACTAAATTGATTTTCCTCGACTCTACTGCGTGCGCTGGATAGAAATTGCCTGTTGTCGAAAGTATAATTTACTTATATCTTATAGGATTCCGCAGCTGTTATATATAATGCTTGAAATATTTAAAAAAGTAATGTAAGTATATTCCTTACTTTAAATCATTGCTTGAGTCATCGGACAAAGATCTGACACTTGTCGTTTCCACGAAGAAAGTAGCACGAATGGCCCGTTAGAATGAAGGCTGAACCACTGTAATGCTCTACGCCCATTACACAACGGCAGACTAATATGCAGACCTGTTACAGTATTAGTCAGTGTAAATTTGACAAATACAGTCAACACATAAATTAATTATGTGCTGTATCTGTGAAACGCTGTTTACCGGAGAAGTCAGTTTACGTATGAGCGACGGCAAGAAAAGAATAAGTTGACTCAAGGCCATAATATTTGGTAGTTACTGTTACGCGACGCTGTATCAGGAAAAAGATGATAGTCATCTTCCTTCTCCTTTATCCTGCCTTGGGACTGGCATTGATATCGCCTACCAATGTGGCTGGGTTAAGATGGTCATCTCCCACGGTTTCCAGAAGTGGGGTGGAGGGTTTAGCGTTTTGGGCATATGCTGGGGCCGACGCTACATGAATAGTAATATAAGTCGGGGCCATGCAGTGTGGAGTGTTATTTTCTCATTCCAGGGGAGATTAACTCCACTGAATGGTAGGTCTACTACAAGAATACAGGCAGTGCTGGAGTCAATCTTCGTCTGTACTGAATTGAAATTTCACTCGTTACACTATATATATATATGCTTGGTTTACTATCAACTCACTATAATTATGACCAGGAAGCTTTTGTGATATCAAGCTATGAGATGGAGTCATTTCTCGCCGTAAACGCACGTTCATGCGACTCAACAAATAGGTCAATTAATAGTGCAACGTATTCGGACAACAATTCCTGACCTGATTGTTAGGCCTTATTATCAATAATGAGAGCTAAAGTGCAGCAGTGATTTCAATTAATTTTTCATTCTACATTATCAGAGTCAGTCGGTAGGCCAAATAGTTCCTTATTATGTAGGTCTACACGATGTCTTCATACATATGAAGTTCAATTATTTGTTAGAAGTTTCATTGATATACAAGCAAAAGCCACGAACCCCGTCTGCTTCTATCTCTGACAGATTAGGCGAAATAGCAGGAATCATATTGAATCACCTCTCTTCAGTCGATCGTTGTCGATCGTTGCCAATGACAACGATCTGGCTTTGCTTACCAATGACAGAGCTGACATCGTTTGCTAATCACATAGGAGCAAAAACTTAGGCTATATTTAGTTAAGCAAACTAATGTAGTTGCACTGGTTACGTCGTGGGGGCGATATTTATATTGGCCTATATCTGAATAATATTAGCATGCCTCCAATCCAATTGGTTGAAATTATGAGTGCATACAGTGAAACTTGTATATGAATCATATCTAGACCTCCTTTCGAACTCTTCCTCTATTTGACTCATCCACTGTTTGCACTCTGACAGTGCCAGTCCCATGCCCCGATAAAGTAGGAGGGCGACGCTGTTGATCTATGTTATCACGCAGTTTCGTTGAACTGAAGCTACTACTTCTTCTGTTCGATCGATGTATGGATGCCTGTGCAGCGCTGACGACGAGAGTGAGATCCGTTGACAGGGTCCTCGCCGTTGTATACGACACGAAAGAATTGTTTTCCATCCAACCAAAATGTTTATACGATCGGATAAATCCCGACTTGATTGAAATGAGGTCTAGTAACCCGATGAAAGGCAAAGGAATCAATCATGATTTATAATAAGCAATACTAGACAGCGATTCAGCCAATTGAATCAGAAGCCATCCTTACGTCTTTGGTCTTTAAGCATCAGTCATGCCTTCAATGTCCATCTATGTCCATACATAAAATAATGTATATTCTATATATAAATGTGGTGGCAGATATCAACGTTATAATTATAGCCTGTGATATATGTATGTATCGTCTATCATATATACGCTAATACAAGTCATGGGTGTGGTGTTATAAACACGATTAAGTTCTGTGGATATTTCGCGACTATTGATGCAGTGGAGTTTGTCCAGCATTCATTACTCATCGCTTGGCGAAAACCGCTTATCAGCAACATTCACGTGTGAACCGGACAGGACGGACTTGGTTACTGAAGAGTGAAGATCGGGTCACGCTGTCTTTAGCAGCAAGACGCCCTTCATCAGCCCCTCTCCCTAAATGTCCATCAGATGTCTCCACCGCATCCAGTGGCAACAGCAGCAGCATGTCTACAGGACGCAACGTCTCCATCCTTCAAACTCCTATTTACCCTAACGCGTGGATTGTCTGCAGTGGCTGCGTTCCATTTTAGAATTTGCTGAGAGACAACCAATTATTAAGGAAACCGTTATCGAACGGGAACGCCAAACTCGTACATATATATATATTGTTAGCTCACAAGAGTAAAACAGAGAAAATCAAACGAGGAAAGAAGAAAAACAGAAATCAAGGCACGTAATTTACTTGGGTAAGTAGATGTCCTCACCAAAATCATTGTGGGAAGATAACGTGTCAGACTTCGATTTAGGGCACGCGACAGCGTGGCGAAACTTCTCCTTTTTGCCTCAAGTTCACCCAAACAGTCAGTCAGTCAGTCAGTCAGTCAGTCAGTCAGTCAGTCAGTCAGTCAGTTTATCAGCAACTCATTCACATAGTCGGTATGTCACTCAATCTGTCATGTAAATTAAGTGCTAACTCCCTCAAACAGTCAGTCAGTCACAAACTCATAGAGTTATTCAATCTGTCTGACAACCACCAACTCACTCACAGTTAGGAAGCCAGTCTATAGATCTGACAGTTAGAAATTTACTTACAGTCAATCAGTCTGTTCTTTTTCTCGATTTCTTATAATTATTGTCTGCATTTCATAAAAGCACTTCCTCTGAAATGCATGGAGCATAGAGATAAAGTAGGTTTACTTTTTGGTTGAAAGTCTTTTGCCTATATATCTTCTTTTCGCATAAATCCTTGCATTTGATATTCACGACATCCACGGCCTTGTCTATGACTAAATGCAACAGGTGAGCTGGTCCTAGCAGACCAGCAGAAGTCCATAAGCCAATTCACATTTTACCCAAAATGGTGATTATCTCGTCCACATAGTTTCTCTTTTCAGGATCTTACCTACACGAGGGTGGGGCCACAATGGAGAAGAGAGGTATGTCATTCACTTCAATGATGCATAACCGATGATCGCCTCCTAAAGGGCAATGACTGGAAGAGTGGCCATGTGCTGCGCCGACCCAACGCCACTGCCACCTCCGCCCTCTCCTGCTCACGGATACGGACTCTCCTCTAAGGACGATAAAAACTTTATATCAATGGTCCATTACAAGTAGATCAATCATCCGCCAAATCTAGCTGAAAACCCTTGCCACTTGAAGAATTACCCACGATAAGCCCTAATGGCTTTTATTGTACTCGGGACAAAATTATCTTTATTGTAGGACATGACGAAGTTTATCATTCGGAATGCTATCTTTACAACAATAAAACGAATGTCATCGTCGTCAGCATCATCGCCGTCTTCATCGTCGTCGTTATCGTCATCGTCATCGTCATCGACATCATCATCTTCATCATCACCACCGTCATCATTATCGTCATCTTCATCGTCATCGTCGTCGTTATTGTCGTCGTCGTCGTCGTCGACATCATCATCTACTTGCGCATCAGATCACAGAGAATTTTCTTCCCATTTTGCTTCTGCATAGTCTCGACTTTGCATATGAAAGCAATCCATTATACATTATTGAATTCTACGTCTAAAAATCTGTTTAAAATATCTACCTAAAGCCTTAATACTGTGGATATAGCAAAAAAGCATAAATATGTAAAAATGAAAGTTACATAAAATTAGGCCTGCCTATGATCAACTAATCATCAGCTATCATGAGTAAAAACCAGAGTTGTATGGGCTCAAGACACTGTCTCGGTCTCGAGACGTCTCGAAACAGTTTTTTTAGTGTCTCGTTCTCGGTCTCGGTCTTGGTCTCGTGGTAGTGTCTCGAATTTTTAGGAACTGTCTTGAAATGAAAGTCTTGTTCTGTCTCGAACAGGCGGTCTTGATAAGTCTCGCGTTAACTGTCTTACAATCTTGCGCCATGAACTCGGAAACTATAAAAAAAAACAGTAATTCTGGTTAACGCGGGAACCACATGACACTGAAATCATGTCAATTTTCTTAAAGTGGAAAAATGTCTGAGAGAAAACCTGAATTTGCGAAGTGTGCGTTTACGCAATTTGAAGTTATTGACAAACAATGGCTATAGCGTGTCGTTCGTCGCTGATGTAAAACCACCATAACCGACACGATCGGAACAACTTCGATCGAGTTTCTCAGGGTGATTATGGATATGCGCAAATTTATAATTTCGTTTGGTATTTGGTATCTAAATTTGCTTGTTTAAAGTCGTCTAGAAGATTTCAGACGTATCTTAAAAGGCTTCCTTTATATTCCTCAGAAGATAGGCCGACAAAGAGATTCCCGAGAACAGATACATTAGTATTTTACAGCCTTTTATATTAGATCTTTGGTCTTTTACTGTCTCGTATTGTCTCGTACTGTCTTGGACCTAGCGTCTCGGTCTCGGTCCCGGTCCCGGTCCCGGTCCCGGTCCCGGTCCCGGTCCCGGTCTCGGTCTTAGTACCTCACTGTATCGGTATCGTCTTGGTCTCGAAGTTCCAAGTCTTGCATACAACACTGGTCAAAACTGTGAATTCTGTTTGTTGATTGAATGATTGAATTGTATTCCGCATCACATTTTATTGCGTGTGTACCCTTGTACAATCCAGATGGGACTGGGTCACTGACCCACTTTATGCTTACATTCGACATCTGGTGTGCAAGCCTCAAACTGGAAAGCGAACGGCGGTGAGGAGCCTGCAGCCAGAGGCGGCGATCTCGTTGGACAGGTGGGGGGGACACCAATGAGACGGGATCACCGCCTCTGCCTGCAGCCCTACCCCTCCATTGGTCTTGGTCAAGTCGGTCACTTCTTGGTTAAACGTACGCTAACACCTGACCGCACACAAGAATAATTCCAAAGAGTTCAGACGTCGTATATATTTATTATATACGTATTATATATATATATATATATATATAGCTGCGTTATTGATGCGAAATCCGCGGCCTTGTCTATGACTCAAAGCACATAGGCGAGCTGTTCCTAGCGGATCAGCAGGATTTCGTAAACCAATAAGTCTTGATTTTACGCACATATTACCCAAAATACGGAAGATTAGAAGCAATGGTATCGTGGAATGTTCTCTGCTTTCAAAGGTCACTTGATTCTATATGAGATTTTGAATTATATGAATGCAATTGCTTTGTAAAGGTGAGACTCGACGAACTCGTGAGTGTCGTGAATTCGAACCCAAGATGCAATGGAAGCAGTCTTGTTCTTCCGATGTCACTCTTTCTGCATCTAATAATTGTCACTTTGTATTATTGCTTACTGATACAACAACGCTTACGTGAAAGTTGACGACGAATGAACTATACTTTTGTAAACACAGTTACAGCCGGTAAACACTAATAACTGTTAAAAACTATTTAAAAGAATTAATTTCTAAATCAACGATTTATTGATCGGAAAGGAGTAGACTGCATCGATGTCAGACAATGGCATTGTGAAGCTTTTTGACATCATTAATAGCCTCATCATCACATCCACAGTTAGACATTGCAATTACAATTCCGACGACCGCCACAACAACAATGGGACGCAAACCGGATAAATAAATAAAGCTAAGATGGAGGCCGACGACGATGATTCTATCCCTAACTGATGGATGCGGCTGGCGGCGTCGGTTGCTGCTGCTGCTGCTGCCGTTCGGTCTTCGTTGCGTTGCTTACAACTGCGTTATTCTATCTATAGCGACATAATAGATGTGTAGCAGACAATGGCCAAGAGATGGCAACCCAACGCAACGCGGGGAATAGCGATGATGAGATCCGTATTAAGAGACTTATTCATCGATAATGCGTCTACATATGCATCAACCCATAGGTCAACGTAGCCATAGGTGACGCAAATAGATACAAAATAATATAGAACCTAGCTATAGCGCTTTTTTATAATTATATACTCATGTATCTGCGTGACACTATACGATCTCTGTAGAATACAGGTATATTTATATACACATAACCTATAATCGATGTGTTATACGTATTTATGCTAAATATACTGAGTGCATACAACAAGAAACCTGGATGTCCGCTCATACACCGTGATTAACGCCGCCTCACAACGTACTGTCATCTCGTTGTCTCCTCCAATAACAGCTAGGCCTGTCTGCTTGGTTCTCTGCCCCGTTCCCCCGTCGGTGCAGATTCGCCGACTATTGTCGGCGCAGCATTCGTCGTAGTGCAATCATTCTGTCGAGAGCTTCTGAAGTATTCTGCGGAGTCAATCCGTCAAACGGATGTCGATGATAAAGCCCATTCTATTTCCGCCGTCGCAATCCATGGCCTCTGTATTATCTCTATGACAATCCTCAGCTTATAGGCCTACGTTGTATCTGTGTAATACATCGACCGCAAAGAATTTGCAACAGACAAACAACCTCAGGCAAAGAGATTTAGGTGCACCGCAGTCTTCTTCCTCTTCGTCGTCGTCTTCTTCTTTTTTCTATGTGTTACCCTCGTCTATTCTGTTGTCAGATTCAATTGGATTTCAATTGCGTTGCTCGTCCATATATAGCCTGCGTGTATATTCCTTATAGGCTGCTGCCCTGTAACGGCGTATCTTGGAATGGGCTCTCTGTTGCTCGTCGCATATATCGCCCAGGACCAGGGCAGAGGCCACTCCACCATGCACGTTCTTTGCCAACCTTAAAACTCTCCTATTTTTTGGCGGTGTTGGATTGGGAGCGCTCCTAAGTAGATGTTCTTGAAGGGAGCAATATTAATCTTCCTAAAAATAAATAAATAATAGGCCCTATTTTTTCAACATCTTCAAAAGTCTTTATTATTAAAACACAAGAGTTAATTGTGAAAGAAAATAATGAAATATGAGCACAGATGATAACTCGTGACTTTGGACGGATCCTCTGAGGTGTGCCATGAAGGGAATTAAACCCTCGATAATACTCACTCTGCAATCCATTTTTATTTTCTCTTTCTCATAGCATTATGTAATGTGGTGAAGCGCTCACGTGTAAGTCGAATGAAATCTGTTACCAAAAAAATTGCCTATCTGATGAATTTTGGCAAGACTACAGCATTGTTTACATGTGGGCCTGTGAGCTTGGATACATAAGTACTTATAGCAATAGTGACGATCGGTTAGTAGGCGCCATTTTATATGTTAACGCATAACCGTGATAGCAGTTGCGAGGAGTCGATGAATCGGCAGATGCTTCATATATGCATACAGATTTGCTCATATATGCATATATGCACTTATTACGCCTGCGTGCATACTCTCTCTTAAGTAAATCCTATAGGTTACGATCCTCCTCGAACTATAGGCCAATATTTTCTTTAGAGTTAACACTAGAATATATTCTCGATCAACTGAGGTTGGCTCGCAAACATGGAACGCTATTCCGGAAAAATTGCACTCTTAACCCAACGTCTGTTTATTTAAGATAAAATTGCGAGATTATTATTTTTATCAATAAATCAGTCGTCTAATGTGCGTATATATAGTTTTGAATCTTACTACATTCATGCTGATGCATTTATGCTTAACCATCGGCAACAACCCATCCACTGTGGCATTGTGAGGGTGACCTCGCTCACAGGACTTGATTCCCTTAAGGATTTCTATATGTTCCTGTTGACCCAAGAATGTTGTCAACATTTGTATCCTATGTTAAATACTTGGGATCAATAGAGATACTTGGCTATGGTTATGGTATAAATTGTATAGGCTGTGTATGTTAGCTAGCGAATTTAATATGGCACATGACATTAAATGTATACAAGCGAATGGCATTGATAAAATATTATTACATGCGTTTAATCGACGCGTTTAAACTAATGATTTTCAGATGATATCCTTCTGCATATGCCGTACCGTCGTGCATCATTCGTGGGAAGATTTGGATTAGCCTCATCGATCGACCTGCACCAGCAGCAGCAGCATCCTCCGCATACAGAAGCAAGAGAAGCAGCGCAGGTGCGCGCTTCGATTATCATCACCGATAACAAATTGAATCCTTGCTTAAAACAGACAGATGGTCTCTCTTCTTGACTGACACAGATCGACCGACATTATTGGTCGCGCTTAGGTACATCCGCAGTGAACGAAATAGAGTCGTTTATATTTCGTTTAGGGTAGACACATAATATGGCCAGCGTCTAATGGGCGCAGATAATACGTGAAGGCCTTTCCATCTCCTAATCTCTTTCGGATTGGACTTGAGGCAATCGTCGGTATTACGACAGATTACGTTACGCAAATGCATGCGGTGATTGCATGTTCGTTTTGGTGTTACGTAACCGATTTAACGATGAATCGACATTGATTGAAGTCATGCAAATGCCTGATTGAATCAAATACGGCATTGAAGTTTGGCTTAAAGTTAACCAGACATTTGACTGTGAACTGGAAGCGAGGAAAAGCCATCGGTCATGGATGGTGACGACTCGTTGTTCTCCACTCCTGCCTCACCGTCTCAAGCATCGTCATGGTCACTTGATGCCACTTCAGGTGATGACGGCATTATGACGACGAGCGGTGCAGGGGTCATGAGGTCAAACCAGAGCCGTGTGATGCTAATCAACAGGAGCTTCCTTCAGGTGACTATCTACGGCTACGTGGCTCCAGTCGTCGCCTCAGTGACCGCAGTTACCAACGCACTCATCTGTGTCATCCTTCTGCGTAGGTCAATGCGTAGTCCAACGAACATCCTGTTGGTTGCAATGGCTCTGTCGGACATGTTGACGGGACTGATCCCGATGCCTCCCTTCCTCCACTTCTACACTCTGCAGATGAGCTCCTTCGACTGGGTTCCCTACGAATGGTGCTTCCCCTACATGGTCCTCATCGAATATCTACCGACCGTCTGCCACACAGCCTCTATCTGGCTGACGGTCACCCTCGCCCTTCAGCGATACATTGCCGTCTGTCACTCGCAGAGAGCAAAGACCACCTGCACGGTCCACAACGCCATCAAGGCCACCGTCATCATCTACGTCCTCTCTCTGTCGTCGCAGCTCAATCGCTTCGTCGAGTCCCAGTACAGCCCAGTACCAATCGCAGTACCGCTTTCCGTACCGACGTCCGTACCGGTGGAAGTGACGCTCGTCGGCTGCACGAGAACCTACGTACCGTTCGTTCAGCGCCACGAACACGTCTACTTCAACGTCTACTACTGGTTCCGCGTCATCTTTATCCATCTGGTTCCCTGTTCGTCGCTCATCGTGCTCAACGCGCTGCTCGTCCGAGCGATGCGTGCCGCCGAGCGACGGCGCAGCCAGTTGCTGAGGCAGAGATGTCGAGCGGAGTCGCACCGCATCCACGAGAGCAACGTTACGACGATGATGCTCGTCGTCGTCGTCGGCCTCTTCCTCATCGTCGAGTTCCCTATGGCCGTCGTCTTCATCCTCGTCATCGTCGACAAGACCTTCGCTCTTCCTCTCGTTGACTCTGTCAGGCGCCAACAGGCGGCACTCGTCACGAACGCCTGCATCATGCTCAGCTATCCCGTCAACTTTTTCATCTACTGCGCCATGAGTCGCGTCTTTCGAGAAACATTTCTCGGACTCTTTCTGCCCAACAGGCATCCGCCAATGTCGGCGTCTGTTGCCAGAAGATCCTCGGTGACTGTTGCAGCTGCAGCAGCCGCATCTAGGGCTAAAACTCAGGCAGCTGGTGTTTAGAACTGGAACACAGAGTATATATACAATTATACACGTAGTTGCACCCGCTGTAGATCGTTGTGATCTTGAGTAGAGAGGCATTCGTAATGAGGATGAATGGCTTCATCGCTGTCGGCGTCCGTTTCCCTGGACCGTTCAGTCTGGGACCAATGCTTTTCAATTAATCGCAATTTACGGATAATGCGTCTGCCTACGAAAAACAGAGGTATCGACATTCAAAGTGCCTCGATAACCAGTATCGCAGTATGCCATCGTTGAAGAAGCCACGGGTCACGTGGTGGACGTGGATACACGCTCGAAAGAATTATAGCTCTCAGACAGAGATGTAAATTAATACACATTTCCTGAGGTTAACGTCTTTTCTGACCTCAAAATATAGTTATTTGCAAAATAGGCAGCACTTGTGGTGGTCCGAAGGACGTCTGCTATGTCAACTGAGTATAATTAACTAAGCTATACAATGACAACTCCATTTGACGAGAAAACTTTTCTGAATCGACGAATATATGTTACAATGTCATATGATACTATAGCTTATGACGTAGTTGTTCCAGCAAGTATGAAATGTTAAGTAAAAGACAATATTTAACAATCAAATTATGTTTTTTTGCTTGTCATATACGGATTCAAGGATTTGTCCCTTATGTTTAGAGTGCGAATTATTGCTTGAATCTTCAATCTGAATATTAGAAACTGGCTCCAGTTCCTTAGACGGTTCTAGGCATAGATTAAACCTTACTCAGCGTCCGGTTTGTCAAAAGATAGATGCAGAGGGTTAGATATATGATGTGCACTATGTAATTCCTTTCACCTGTCGATATAGCCAAAAAGTCAACGTTTCTGCGAACATAGACGAGCTTTTGAAATATTGAATAATTACAGTTAGCCAAGTTTAACGATAACTGACCACTGCGTTGCGTCCTTACAGGACTTCAGATAATACTAATATAAATAAAGCTTCTATCGTCCCTCGATCGTGTGTCTGTATATCGGATTCGTTTATGTTCACTTCGTGTTCATGTCGACTGGAGTTACTCTTGCGTCTTTTCAGCGCTCTTATTATTCTTCTGATAGTAGTTTCCGCTTAATAACTCTATATGCCAAAAAAGATCATTTACATCGCCCTCCTCCTTCGTCCAGGCTTGGGACTGGCACTGTGAAAATGCAACCAGTGGCGGAGTTATTTCTTTCTTAGCCTTCATCTAGACGTGGTTTGATGATATTTCTCGATCTGAGAGTGACGCCTTGTTCCTCCTCGACGTTCTTCAAAGCCTTCGATCGTTCCTTGAAGACGACGTGAAAGTCGTTCGGCCGAACAGCGTCTGTCTGCTTCACTTGACGTCTATCGACATCTGCTGTCTGCTAGACGACGCTTGTCTTGCGTCTCGCAAACAAGATTTCCGACGGTAACACGCCGAACGAGTCACGAGTGCAGGGCCAATTGATTTGTAGTCAGTCGCCATCTGCGTCCTTTCTCGACGTCTTTTCGTTATCCTTCCGTTCGGGTTACTGAGTGCACACATGAATTGAATTCCTTTCCTGCAGTATGATGTTTCGCTGTGATTTGGTGGAGCTGACAGCACCAGTGATAAATAATACAAAATTAATAAACCGCAATTAATTTTATTATTCGAGAGTTGTTCCCGAGTCACAAAACTGTAAAAGTGGATACAATTTATCGCAGTTTGCGAAATTGAAGTCAATAAACGTCAATAAAAGTAAATAATGCGTCAAGACTGTAAAACAAACCCAGATACGAAATGAAGATTCCGCAATGCCCAACTGTCAAATACAATGCAAATATGACATCGAAGAAATATTTAAAAAAATGTAAGTTATAATGGATTTTCAGTCGCATCTCAAACTTTTTGGCTGAAGTACCGTAACTTGAAGGAATAGCAAGTTGCACAAATGAGTTCCCGACGTCATTAAATTGCGCCGACATATTAAATACAAGTAGACCTACCCATTGAAAGCTAGCAAACCATTGCGCCGAGTACTGGCACTCTAAACTGGAGACGCTAGCAAGACCTTCGTGCCAGTGCACCACTTCAAAAATTACTGAGAGTCTGAGAGTACTGTACGCTGGTACAGTACCAATGCTGTATGCCAACAGTCAAAATGAAAAACTTGTGCACTTTCTTTGGTTAGTGGAAGAAATCGTTGTTGAACCATGGCGCCCGTTTATTTCAACCAGGCAGGGCCGTACCGAGGGCGGGGCCAGCGGGGTGCAAATATGGAAGGGGTGCAATTTTCAGGATGGAATAACTTTTATTATTCCATAAATTCATTCTTTCTTGAAATATGGCACTATTTTCATTTACGAATGAAAACTAAAATTATAGTTATACAGTTATAAAGTGCAACTAAGAAAGCGTTTTGATGGGAGTTATACCAGTTAAGTCATGTCTTGTGTATTAACAAATTTGATATTATATTCGAAACACAAAATGTGTGAGCGCCAGATTGATGCTAGGCACAGGGTGCATTTATAGCTCGGTACGGCCTTGCAACCAGGAAGAAACGTATTCTCTGGATTTACAATGTATACGTCTGTTGCAAAGCATCAAGTAGAGGTGACGAAATGGACAGCGAATCATTAACGCCAACTCAAGTTTTGCTTCGAGACTAAATCACGCAAATGCCCATAAAGTGCGTATACACGCTGATTGCAGTAAATTAGAATACCTGTCAACAAGCCTATCATAGCAACCAACTGTTGGAAGCAAACGAGAGTAGACCTAGGCCTAAGGTGTCCGAGAACGACCAAGTTTTTGGTTTGTCTGTAAGGACAACCCTTCTACTTAAGGCATATATATGAAAATTCATCAACCTACCTCAGGACGAATGGTCACAGTGAACACTATTGAAATGAACACTATTGAATGAGGGGATGGGCGCCTCTGAGCTACAGCACGCGTTATTTTAACGTATGACGTGTAACGCTGTTTTTCTAGCAATTTACTTCTCCTTCGTTTTAACGCCAGCGTCATCCAAGGGTCCTCCTGTCTCTGTCCTTCGGAGTTTACGGTCAATGCATCTGATCTCCATCCTATCCACGGGCGAAACAAATTCGCTGATGACACATATCTGATCGTTCCCGTATCCTTACGAAACACCATCCAGGACGATTTCGAGATCGTTCAGGAGTGGGCTGTGGCTAATAAAATCTCCGGCTGAATGTCTTTAAGACGAGAGAGATGATTGTCGCCAGGCATTTGCTCCCGTCTACCCATCCACCGCCCCTGCCAGATACTGAGAGAGTGACGGAGATGCTGATCTTGGGAGTTATACTCAGAGGTGATCTACGTAAGCGCCTAATCTCATGTGGATTGCACGCTGGGACAGTGTACATTGCCTCCCTCCACGCTCTGCGGGTCCTGCGCTGGCATGGTCTCTCCAACGAAGCTCTGTCCATAGTCCCCGGAGCTACTACAATCTCCCGTCTTGACGGCGTCTTCTATACGCCTCTCCAGCCTGGTGGGGCCTGAACTCCTCTGCTGACCGAGGACGTCTCGAATCCCTCCTTAGGCGACTGAGGCACCTTTAGCTCCTTCCATTCCACGTCGGCACCTTTGAGTCGATGTCATTGGCGGCCGATGTTCGTCTCCTTCGGGCAGTGACGGATACAGATGACCATGTTCTCGGGCATTTTTTCCACATATCGCTAGACGCATTTACAACTTACGCCCTAGACCGCATCCCTCCGTGCTTCCTACTAGGGACGATAGATATGTTTTGCCCAGGGTACTGTTTAGCCTATGACATTTCTACCATTGGAACTATCTAAGATTCTGTTTTAGAACGATAGACATTCTGTGCCTAGGGTATTGTTTAGACCTTGATTCATAATTACAGTACTTTAATATTCCCACCTGTAGTGCAATATCTAAGCTTCAGTCACTATCTTCTCTCTTCTAACATTTTATTTATTTGTGTTTTGATGAATGTAACTTGCTGCGGTTTGCCAGCCTGACATTTTCAATAAACGAAGATACATGTCTATTGGTGTTGGAATGCGATTTATAAATTTGAGGGGGTTGAGCGGGCTACAAGTAGCGGATTCAAAAGCAGAGGCTAGGAATCCAACCTCTGACGACTCCTCAAATCGGACACTGCCTCTGGCCAAAGGACCTATTCAAAACCTACCTCAATAACTTCCATGGGCAATGACTCCATGAAAGTTTCAGTTAAGACAGCATTAATTTACCGGTCATATATCAACTTAAGTCCGTCAGACCGAGGTTACGTGGTCAGTTTCTGAGCCAGGTCAGAGTTCAGAGGTCGAACCGGGAGGCACTGCAATTTATTTGAAGCTATCATGCAAACGGTTTGCGAACACACGAACTCTTCGGTCCTCAATATTACAAGTTGCTCGGTAGGTCGCGAGCGCCAAAAGACTGAGTATTTTCTTATAATGTTATAAGGAAGCTTGGTAACAAATAATTGAGGCCCTCGGAGGTAATTCCCAAATCAGCCATGCTTCAGCGATGTCATGCGGTTTCAAAAGCTTTCATTATTATTGACCTGGCTATGAGGACTTAACTTCTTCCTTGGTCTAAACCTTCGCAAAAATTGACATGAAGCTATAGCTACAGTTAATTGGATAGGTAATTATCAATGTAGACCTATAGGTTTCTGTGTAGTTCCATCCAACCGTCTATAGCTCATGTTCAAAAATGTTTTGGCTGGATGCAGATGTTATTCTTATATGATCCCGTGATCCAGAATCCTCTCTTTGAGAGAGATGTAGAATATATATATATATTGTCTTATCGAAGCCTCTTATTATACAGTTTCAGACTATGTCCACATTAATTTCCAGTTGCTGCCCTCTGAAAGAAAGTTTACTATCATTATCCTCGAGTTCAAGTCAAAATTTGTAAACTTCAATGACATCATTTCGTGTTCAACTAATTCGAAAGATAAAGGGCCTAAGCTTTGAAATCTTACTATAGACGGAATCCTAGCTAGACATCTGACAAGTTAAGTAGCTCTCTTCTGTATTTTTGCAGTCAATGTCTGTTTTGTTGCATTATTAAGGCTCTCGAACCCGGATGTAATAATTATTCCTTGATGTGATTTAAAAGTCTCCATTCATTCATTCATTCATTAATTGAGTTCAAGGGTATTTTTTAGTTCACCTCTTCAAGCAACCTATACTTCAAGTCGCTTCCAACCCAATCACAGCAGTGCAAATTAGATATGAGCAGCCTGTATTGATTCATTAATTATGGGTAGTTGTATTGCGCCCCTTCAGGAAACCTACTTTGGAACGCTCCCATCCCAGTCACAGCTATAGAAAAAACTTGAGTGATTTATGAAACCTGGTTTGATTGGTCAGAAGTAAGAAGCGCAGTTGTGAAGGTAGATCACTCCAGATGGAGGTGGTGCAAATGAGAAAACTCGGCTTTACCTGCAACAAGCGAGTCCGTGGGACTAGAAGTCCATCCTTGTTGCAAAGCAAAGCGGTCGATGTGCCACAGCGTCGGACACTGGGAGTGGGAGGAGGAGAAATCACACAGGTAAGACGAAGCACAGTCAAGGATGCAGCGTAAACAAAAGCAAACCAAAGCAGCAATACGATGTGAGATTCGTTGGCCACAGGTAACCAGCGCAACACACCGCTCAATCGCGCATATATATATTATATATTATATATATATACATGTATAGTCGGAGGAATGATTTATTCCATCTCTTCTGGATTCAAAATTTCCATTCTATCCTGTGGCTGATAACTCGTTTTTTGCTTTGGTCTAATTTGCATCACTTTGAAGCTGGAAGCGTCTACTTTAAGCCAACATGCATTCCCTTAACTCCGCAATTAATCTACAGCTTTGAAGGAATTTTAATAATAATAGTAATAACAATTATAATAATTTTTTTAAATAATAAAAAAATTTTAATAATAATTACGCTACAACCTAAAGATATAGTCGCTTTCATGGGCACCTTTCCGTTGAAGGCTAGGCCTGATTATTCGGATAATTAAATCCCTAAATTAATAATCTCAAGGTCTCTGGGGAATTAAATACCTCAGGGCAAACAAACAATAATAAGTCATATCTCCGAATATTGCTTGAATCTCCTGAGGGATCATTAAAACTTTGGAAAAAAAATACTAATGATAATAATAATAATAATAATAACAATAATAATATCGATAATAATAATAATAATAACAATAATATAACATCATATATCAGGCGACAGGAGAGAGACCACCTTCCTCTACCAGCGCTTGTCAATGACTGTCCAGCGCTTCAACGCAGTCGCTTTTTGTATCACTTTATCTATCAATAAAACCATCTGCGAAGACTAGCCATTCCAGAACAATGCCCCCTAATTTTTTGAATCCCGAGGGATCATATGTACCTCGGGGGAAAAAATAACAATAATAATAATAATAATAATAATAATAATAATAATAATTACCACACACTGCCGAGTAAGTTGCCATTGCAGAAAATCATCATATCTCCGGATATTGCTTGAATCTCCTGAGTGATCATTAATACTTTGAGAAAAAAAATACTAATGATTATAATAATAATAATTATAACAATAATAATATCGATAATAATAATAATAATAACAATAATATAACATCATATATCAGGCGATAGGAGAGAGACCACCTTCCTCTACCAGCGCTTGATAATAATAATAATAATAATAATTACCACACACTGCCGAGTAAGTTGCCATTGCAGAAAATCATCATATCTCCGGATATTGTTTGTATCGGGATTATTTATACCTCGAGCCCAAAAAATAATGATAATAATAATAACCCAACTCAAGGTTTTGTCTTCCCTTCTAGGTCGAACAGCTTCTGTTTCTTGCTTCGCCTCTGCTCCCACACTCTTTTAGGCGTCCGATCTTCTTCACAATTGCCTAATGCTCCCAGACGCTTCAACTGATAACTTCTTTCACCTTCTCACTGTCTGTAGGCCTACCTGCAGACCGGTCTAACTAAGTCTCGCTGAATGAATTCCTCCTATATCAGCTCAGTCTGTTTGGGCAGACGGTATACCCTGTCTAGTAGTCTCTCTCGAACCGTATGCATAATCTCAGGACCTTCTCCGTTTACGTCTCTTCTGGGTTCAAAATTTCCATATTCCATCACGTAGCTGATAGTTCGTTTTTTTTACTTTTTTGATTTGGTCTTATTTGCATCACTTTGAATTTAGATGCGTTTACTTTTAGCCACCATTCATCTCCTTAACCCCTTGAAAGAATTTTCTCTTCTCGCAACCGTAACGGTCTTAAAATCTTTATCAAGTTACTTAAAATTCACACGAGTTATAGGCCTACACTATTCATGTCCTTCAGGTCACCAGTGAATAGTTACCTAATGTTGTTAGTGTCATTTCTCGCCAACAATCTCGGACATGAATCCAATTTAATTACACTCCACACAAAGTCTTCACACACTCATCGTGTTCAGCTCCAAGAAAGGAGTTGAAATCAGCATAGGCCTATACAGAGTACAATTCCTTCCTTTGGTCCAATCACAGTTTTTCAAAATTTAATGAAGTCTAGCATCGGTTACCTCATCCGGGCACAAGGTCTCATTCATCTCTAGGCCTACTGTTATTCAGTTGTTATAATACACCAGATGCTTGACTTCAGTAACTTTGGTCGTTAAAGAAGCCTCATGCGTTTGTGATCTTGAGTAATGACAGCAGGCCTATAGGCGATTTTGAACCTTAACGAAGCAATATCCTCACATTTGCAATGATAATGAATAGTGGACATAGACAATTATCCATTTATAAGTTATTTATTATACAGTAGTCTAATATAATAAAGTGACACTGTTTTGCTAACTTGCAAATTTGCAACATATTCGTTAGTAATGACATCCAAGATCACATAGACTAACCCCACGAGTAGATATCTTTAAGGTGCGCTATATAAATGTTCGATTACATTACATAATGAAATAACGCAACGGGCATGAATCAACGACTGGTTTTAGTCGTATAAGCGACAGCTATGCGTATACACGGCATCTACCCAAGAACTGAGTGTAGTCAAAATCAGCAGCACTTCGTCGTTTCCCTTCCCAAATCCCTGCCATGTAACTACTAATTTCATCTCTGCATGTACCTGCAGATAACAGTGCATCCTAGGTTTAGTTTAGAATTCGGCGAATTGATATATAGAGTCGGCATATCTGTTTGCGAAGAGAAAAGCTCCGGTACAAGTATAGTTAATCTGACCTGAGCTGGTGGATTGATCGTTCGCAAAGAATGTTACCATTTGTCAGTGAAAACAGAAAGCAAGGACACAGAATTAAGAGAACTGTAAATTGAAATGAACACAGAAAAAACAGATGACAGAAAGAAAGGAAGGAGCAGAGAAAGGATTCTTATTGGACTTACAAAAGGAGCAAAGCTGTTGTAGCCTAAATGACATGCACGCGCAAACCCAAGTTACCTAAATTATAGCCTACACGATATAATGTTATGTAAGTGAAAGTGGTATAGTAGCTTACATATGCAAAAGGCTCAACCAATTTCTGGTATTTCGGTTGGTCTCTCGCTTTTAGTAGGCAAGACAATGAATTATCGATACATTGCTCAATTATCAGTTTTGATGACTTAGTTACGTAAAGCAAAGGCCCTACTAACATTCCTCGTTGAAAAAAGAAATCGTCATTCATCTTCGCCCATCTTCGAGTATCTCCAATTTTGTCGAAAATACGTTTATAGTTGATTTGCAGCTAGCAATTTGCAATCTTTCTGCAGTTTCAATAATTTATCGATACGATGGGGCGTTTTAAACATATTCAACAAAAACTGCCTGTCTATTGTCCTGCATCGATAAGACTTTTATCACATCTCCTTACAGCATTTCACATTGTGGTTATTTTAGAAGAGAAAGCCAAGATCATTTCAAGATTAAATTCTTGTTACGGAATTACTGCAATGTAACTGTGGAGAGTGTAGCAGTGTCTATGCTTAATGTCCTGAGAACGATCTTCACTGACTGCACACAGGAGATGCAGCATAATAATATAATAGCAATATATGGCGCTTGGCAATAATTACTCACGTACGCGCCACTCAGCCACTGTGAAAGACAGTATGCGGATAGCTAGATATTCACACTTCGAGGTGACTCATTTCGGAGATTCAGATCTTGGTCATTGTACAGGCCTCGAGGACCTTAAATTTCGTCGTGCCTTTTCAAACAATGAAGGCTCTGATCGAATCAATTTTTCATTGAAAATTTGCAGGGTCGATGCCATATAAAATCTAGTTTCTGAACGTTTATCTGTACTGCACATAGGTGCTGCATCAGAATCAAGTTCATTCTGTAGGTCATCACAATGTGACAATTAGCGAGACTTTTAATTTTACCTGGCACTAATGTGGAGGGGATATGAAACTGGCAAAACTGGATCAATGACCAATAGATTATGTGTATGACTACATCCGAGACTTTTGCAGGAGAGACCGCCAGTCGCGGTTTTTAACGAAATATAATGACTTAATAGAGCATCCAATCCGAAGAATGTGTTCAAAGGACGATTTTTGACTGGAGGAGCATAAATTTAGATGAACTTTTTAACGATATAACACATCCAAAGTTATCCTGCCGATTATCCGGATGTAACTATTCGTCAGGCTGCATAGCCGATTTCAGACATCGCCCGCAATATATCAGACACGACGATCACTGATTGGCTGACATGCTGAGGCTTCATGAATATCCCTTCCATGCCTATTTAAGCAAGAATTCTTTCATCAATCCAGTTTCTACTTAAGAAGATTCCTGGCGTTACTCCAGCTTCTACTTAACGCAGTGATTCTCTCATCAACACAGCTTCTGCTAAAGTAGATCCTTTTCCGTAATCCAGCTTCCATTTACATAATAATTCCTTCATCAATATCGCTTCTGTTAAAGCAAAAAAAAATACTAATAGACTGAGTACGAAGTGCCGTATACGAACCGTCTTGATACCAGAGGTAACAGTGACATGGTGGTATAGGCCTACAGACAAAGAAACGACGAAGTTCCAAGTGGGGCTCTTTTGACAAACGCAATTCGTCCGAACAACTTTATTATGTTGTCCAAGAACAACTTTCTAACGCTGATCAACATATTGATGATGAGTCTAAGCAGATTCACGATGCTGCTGAAGAAAGATATATCGAATGTTTCTCCAAAATAGCATTTTAGAAAAAGAGGATTGAAACGTATTCAATTACGCATTTTGTTTTGTTTTTTCCACGGCTAAGTATACTTAATCCCATTGAATCCGTCTTGATGCACAGACGACAGCCACTGTCAGTAACACTGTACTCGACTTACAGTAGCTTCATTCGTCAAAGGGCGCCGTCACAACAGTCTAATATAGCCTAGTTTTAATTAGTGTGCGGTATCTCCACCGTCTCAGGAGATACCGCACACTAATTGAAAAAATATAATTGAACATGCAGCAACATATCACTAACAATGAAACATACAGAAACTGTTTTTTTTATAAATTCAAAGATAAATACTCATTATTGTATATTTTCTAAAATTTCTCAAAATCAATTTTAATTTTTTTTTCGTTTTAATTCACAGTCTTTTATGCAATGCTTTGCCTGGACTTCTTTGCATTAAGTTTTATTGCACAAATGTTTCTGAATTTTCCCTCCAATGCTGAAAAAACGTCTACCTGTTGTTCTCGAAATTAAAAAAACCTGGAGATTAGCAGGGATCATTCTCAGGCGAAGAAAAACAAAACAATACTTACCTGAAATTAAAAAAACTAGTTGCATTGTACGCGTACGGGTAGCGAGATGCATGCATTTCATATAATCATAGCCGGAAAGACTGTTTACACACATAGACAAACGTAGAGACAGACATACATACAGACAGACAGACATACGTAGACGGACTTAGACAGACATATTTAGACAGACACACTTAGACAGAGAATTTGGATAAATGCGCTCAAGTTGGTTGTACACAGAGACGCCGAGGCGTCTGACCTTCTATAAGTTGACGCCAATTCATTTCTGTTGGTTAGACAGTCAACGAAAGGCAAAGGCATCGAAGGAGGAGAAGGAGGAGGAGGAGGGGGCGAGCGCAATCAGTCGCCAGCCGACAGATGGCGTCAATGTAGCGGAAGATGAGGACGATGCATTCAAACGACTATATATGGAGAGTGGAGGCGGAAGAAGGTGGAGAAATCGAATGCTGTAGAGAAGAAGAATGGTGAAATGATGATGGAGAAGAATGGAAGCGGTTGAGAAGGTGGTGGAGAAGAACAGCGAAGGCTGCTGGTCTGCTGAAAGTAACGGAAGACGAGGCGGAGTCGATGTCACTGTATAAAGAAGAAGAAGAAGATTGATGCATCGCTCCAATCGTATGAAAACGCAAAGAGGAAAGGGAAGAAATATATAGACTATAAATTATGTATATCATATATATATATATATACTACTTAGAGAGAAAACGAGAATGCGTGCGTGTTTGTGCGAGAGATATTGGTTTGAAGTAGATGTATGTGTTTGTTGAAAATGCTGTTGCAGCTGCTGGTGATCATGTGCTGCTGCTGCTGCTGCGGAGACGGATGCAAAGAAGAAGAAGACGAGAAGAACTGAGCAGCGTCGGTTGGCTTACTGACGATTCTTGCTGGGGAAAAACCAAATTCCAATCTATTTAGAATCCTTAGAGATGAATAATTGAAATGCGTCAAGGTCGAAGTCATTTATTAGTGGTATGTTCTGTTTCAAGGCAGAACTGCCCGACTGCGTCTAAGACCTTCAGTCACTTTGCTGAAATCGTAATCTCAACACCCACAAAGGTGAAGCCGCGGAAACCAGCTTATTCACAGGCGCCTAATCAAAAACAAAATCGATAGGCAGGGTCAAAATCTAGAGCGTCAGGCAGGCAGACGGCTAAGGTGGATGGTGTTTGGAGTTGAAACGGTGAGTGAGGGAGGGGAAAAGATGGAATCAGAATAGTATTTATATTTGAGAAAGAGCAGTGCATTCAGTTGCGAGTGAAAGACCTGAGGAGAGATTGCAAGAAATGAGGTGTTTGAAAATTCGTCTTAATGCTGGGGGGAGTTTGTTCCAAAGAGGAGGGATGAACTTAGACTTATTTAAAATCTCTAATTGATGATAGCGTTTATTTAAATCAAGCAACCGACCATTGATGCTACCAGCTCTGCAACCTTACATAGGCCTATATAATTTTATGTGCATATAATCATATATATACACTGCAATCTTACATATATGATTTTATATATATATGTATAATTATATGTATATATAATTATAAATGTATATATAATTATATGTATATATAATTATATGTATATATAATTATATGTATATATAATTATATATATAATTTATATATATAATTATATGTATATATAATTATATATACACGCTGCATGTGGTACGTTATTCAACTCTGATGACCGCAACCATGGCAACGGCGCCTCACTATAGGTAAGCTTACATGTAGGCCTACATGTATTGTGAGGTCTCATGGAATCCTTGTTTCGTTCGCTTAGTCAGCGAATTCAGCAATGCCTCATTAATCGTCTGTTATGATAAATAGCTTATAATTATACATGACATAATTATTCAAATGCTCCTCTACTCCAACAATGATGTTGCTCAATTTGATTTGAAATCCGGGCTCTGTCCGGCGTACATGTGTATTTGACGTATAAGACCGGGCGACATTTAATCGTGTTTCCACTATCTGAGCAAATTAGGATGAAATTGTTGAGTTTGGGAATTAATTAATTAATTAAGAGGCTATTCGGTCACATTGGATTCATCGATTCAACGCCTGTCAGTGGAGATGGGAGCAGAGCTGCAAACATGTTAGTTTTTTGGTTATTTGGTTTTTGGTTTTTTTTTTACAAAAAACCAAATAACAAAAAATTACAATTTTTTGTTGTTTTTTTTTAAATATTCTTATTCAATTTACTTATATTACTAATTGTGTGTTATTCAGTCCGAAATAAAGCTAAATTAATTATAAAAACGAGTTGGTGCTCTTTTTCATGGCGTGGTTGATGCTTTTTATAACAAAGCTGTTGCCACAAAATCCAAAGAAAAACTAAAAACAAAGTAATAAAAAATAAAAAAACCAAAAAAACAACTTCTGATTTATTAAAAAAATCTTTGTTTTTTGCACCCCTGGATGGGAGTGCTACATCTATATAGTCTTTGGAATAATTAACTCACTGTAGGCGCACATACATTTACTCAATGTTGTGACGACGTTATGGCCACTGATATCGAATGGTTGTAGACCTCCACTATCATGAGACCACGGCCTATTTCAAGAATCCAGCGTTCGGTCAAAAAAGTTGGGTCGCTCTAACCAAGGGAGCAACTTCGCTCCACAGAATACGTGATGGTGGACAATCCCTTCCTCTCCTCCACTTCTATCTCCCTTTCCCTCCCCACAATAGCGCTGTCAGGTCGAAAAACATTTCAGCACAGTTTGGGTAAGTGAAAAAGTTTAACGGTCATTGGACGCCACCAGCGTTGCAATACAATGAATAGTTAGCAATGTTGGGCCATTGATTGTAAACACAATTTACAACCGATCGATTATTGCATGCGTCACACACACACCTTAATAAACTTATTTAGACTATAACCATTGAGCATATTAATTCTCTGTGAGCAGCCCTCTTGATAAGATGCACTACTCACGAATAAGCCCACAGCTTTTAAGTAGCGCTTAGACCCTAATACAGATATTTCGATTGTATTAAAATTTAATTTAATGTGGATTTCCATAGCGTCGCTTAGAGTACGATATGGCAATAAAAGCCACCGTCCATTGGAGAAGCCAGATTGCAATTTGATTGGTCGGAGAAACTAGGTGCATGTGTACTTGTAGGCTTATGCATTGCAATATTTAGAGAGATGAATCACTTCCGTTTGGACCAGAATGATACCAAAGAATTACCTGAAGTCATTACACATGCTCCAACATAACGTCTGAGTGTTTCTATATTGTGTTTGAGTGAATAGTTAAATCTTAATAGAATAAGGTTCAGTGTCGTCGATCCAGATACCAGCTTCATGATGGCCAAAAAAGTTATGTCCCAACTTGCAATGGGTATTGTTCTTTAGGTCTACACTGTTTAACAGCAGCCCAACAGTAGGCCTACAACTAACTTTTGTTTTGACAGTGCTGCACATTAGAAAGTGTTCATTATTTTGAGTTATAAACTCTTTTCAGTGTCTCGTAATCGCAATCGTAAGCTCGAAATTTCTGCAGCGTACACAAGAGCAAAGTCGCGGGTATCAGCCTATTCAGAGGTGCTTAGTCAAAACAAAATCGATGGGCAGAGGTCAAGAGAGCCAGGCCGGCAAAGAGTCAGACGACTAAGGTGACTGGTGTTCAGAGTTGAAACTGCGATGGGTGATGGGGGCGTGTAGGAATCATGGTAGGATTTGTGCCTTTCATAAACCAGTTCCCACTTCCATTACATGCGTCATCCACTAAGATGCAGCAAAGACCTCTATCGTTAAAGGATTAAGTCAGATATAATTGGATGGCAGTCGACGTTCGGGAAATGTAAACACGCATGCGCACGAGACTATAGACTCGCGGTTCAGTCAAAGCCCAGACAAGAAGAACTGTTGACGTAATTTCGATTGACCGCGTACCGTTCAGACTGTGGTCTGTAATAGTCTACGCATGGCAGGTGCGTCATAATATTATTCCATCGATGGAAATAGCGACGTTGAGCCGTCCAATTACGCACAGATGAGTGGCAAACTTCAGACGGCGTTTACGTCAACAGAGAAACAAGACTCGCTGGGAGGCCAGTCATCGGGTTCAGTACCGATGCTAATCTTCGTTTCACGATTGTTTTCGGTTTTGTTTCACTTAACCCTGAGCAATCGCGCGGACACACCACACGTGCCTATATAAGTATGTGGATGAGGCGTGTAATTGAGACTCTTTCTCTTAGAAAAGGTTCTTCTAATTATTATTTCTCTTCGACTTAATCTAATCAACCCTAAAGCACCTTAATTATCCAACGCAAGTCGCGACGCGCACACATTCTGCTGAAGCGTAATCAGGCGTAAGTTTTTCAAGGAAGAAAAAACCATGTCTGCAATTAGTGTAAAGCCTCAAAGAAGTCTTTTCCTACTTTGTCCAGTTGGTCGGCCTGTGCGAAGCGCAGCAAGTGGACCGATAGGCCTTCTCATGAAAGCTTCGTAGTCTATAGGCTTATATAAGGTTAACGTGCTAATGTCTAATGGCATATATATTTTGGACAGCTTATTATAATACGATTCAGTCCTGCAGAGAAATGGAAACTATCGGCCTACATGTACCTATTGAGACATTCCTCTATCCACAAGCCTGGTATAACTTACCCAACAGTCTTGGTGGTTGTTGTTGAAGTTGAACGACATTGTGTGATAACAAAGATCATTAGCGTCGCCCTCCTCCTTCATCCACATTTGGGACTGGCACTGTCAAAGGGGGTGGGTGGACTGCACCAGATGACACAAAAATGACATAGGCTACTTCTTGTCTGAAAACGTTCGTGCAGAATTTCAGCAGAAATTCTTTTATTTAAAATTAACAATAGCAGGTAACGACAGAAGCATTTTCATAAGCGTAGGCCTAGGCCTACCAATTTCCCTAGGTCTAACGCTTGAACTCTATGCCAGTTTACTTTTTGAACCTTCTAAATATGCGATACGGTCTTCATTTTTTGCCCAAATATAATAGCGCTTCATATCGCAATTGTTACCGTAAATTTTGTCTGCACATGGTGCCAGTGATGGGCACCAACTACTTGACTAGTAGTTAAAACTGTTAGAACTGATCCGTTCGGCCGGGGTTGAGCTGGGAGCGCTTCTGAGTAGGCAAACTTGAAGGGGCGCTATATAAAATTACTGTAATAATAATGAAACTACTTCCTGACCACTTTCAAAATATGTAATTATAACTACTATTTAAATACTCTAGATGACAAGTAGTCATAATTACTTTTTTAACTACCACATAAGTAGTTAACTACTCTTACAACTACTTTGCTAATGTTATGTCATGGTGCATTGATAGTCACCAAGCAGTATGCAAATTTATTTCCAGCATTTATAGCTGATATTCAACTTAAACAATATAAATGATCAGACACACAATGACATATCTAATTGTTAACTAACAAAGACAAGAACTATTAGCACATGTTAGAAAGCGCCCTGATCAGAGCACAGTTTTAGAAATAATATAAACCAACTTCTTACAACTACAAAAATGTCTAGCTTACAAAGTCCAGAACTCTAAAACTCTTAAAATATGCTATTGTTCAGAATCAAAAAGTAGTGTATATATATTATACTACAAGTGATATACTATATCACTGTAGGCCATATATATATATCTCACCTTTTGATGTCTGCATCAACCGTGCTTCTTCAATACCTCCTCCTCGTATAGTACGTTACCAATCGCTGCTCAGATCTTATACGATCACTGGTCTATCCAGCCAGTAACGGAATGCCAGTCTCTAACCGTTGTGCCTGTCTCTCTGTCTCTGTCTATCTATATCTCTCTCTCATCCCCTGCCATTCTTGACTCGACAACCACCTCTCTCAGACCCACTTGTAACCAGGCCGCCCACTTGCGGTCATTCAGCCGCGTAATGGCTGTTTTCCTCATTCTTTAACCCTGAACCATAAGCCCCAACCCCTCTAAGACCGCTTTACTCTAGTTCTTATCGTGCAACAATCTCCATGTATGCCATTAAACAGGCATAACGCTTTAGGCTTTCTCTACAGTTCTGAGAGGAACCCATTTCCTCACAATAGTACGCACAAATTTTAAAGAAACAATTACATAGCGAATTTACTCATGAGATATAATGGTCAACGTCCATGTTTGTTGTGAAATAACAGAAATTCCTGTAAGACGGGAATAGTAAATAGGAAAAAATGTTGTTAATGTGAAATATTGTAGTTAACTTAAAAACTACTTGATAAAAGTAGTTATGACTATTTTAAACTACTTCTTAAAAACTAGCTATAACTACTAGGCAACTATTTCCATAGTAGTTATAACTACTAGTTAATAACTAAAGTAGTTAAAAGTACCCATTACTGCGTTGCTGTTTTCATATTTTGGTGATTTTATGTCCACTACCCCGTTCAGTTCAGCACTCATCACACTATAGTCCTTTAGTTGGACATCACATATACGCTGGATGACCTTAAATCTTAAGCAGTATACATGTATCTCAAAGCGTGTTCGAGGTGTCCGCCCCAGTTTTCACACATGCTCGAAGTCTTTTTTTGAAGCTCAGTGTGGCCTTGTTGATCGAGTCCTGCAGGCAGCCTGCCCCATATTAACTACAAGACTTTCTTCAGCTCTTCGATGTTCGTTGACTTGGGATGAAATGTCTTGAAGCGCTCAAGCATAGCTCCCCAGAGATAGTTAAGGTCTGGTGAGTTTGGTGGCCATTCATCTTTGTCAATGAAGTCACTGCAGTTGGTGGAAATAAAGTCTTGAACCAACTTTGCCGTGTGAACAGGGCCCGTCCTGATGGAAATTGAAATCAGATGGTAGATCAGACTACAATCGTCATAGAGTAAGGCTAGCAGTGTGTCAACGTAAAGTTTTCCGTTTACTTCAGCCTTGTCTGAGATTAAATGCAGTCTTCTCTTGCCGCCGTAACACACGCCAACAGAATCCATGACGTGCTTGGCAAACTTGGCTCTCTCTCAACCACCAGGAGATTTTCGTGAACATCGCGTTTTTGCCGGCAGACCAAACACGGTTGCTCTGGTGGACTAACGGGCGGGTTTGTATAGGCAAGAGTTTTTTTCATTTTCCAGCAGGACGGGGGAACCTACTGACACGGCTTTGAGATAACGCCTTCTCTGAGTTTTTTTTAATTTGTTTCTGTTTTGGAATTTCCCTTATTACGATACAACCTGATCCGCCCGGAATTAACACAGACTGCTGACAGCCTGCTACAATTATTCCGCGGTGGCAAAAGTTTTCCGTGTGATATTCATTGCATAAACTTGCATTGGCCAACGGTAATATGCTTGATAGCCGGTCACTTCGGCATGACCCCATGACGGCATCGTCACAAACAAGTGATTATTGTTAGACTGCCATTTACAAAATAATCTTGGGGTTAGGAAGGTAACGTATACACAACATCATATTCAATCGGCCGCCTCTGACCTCTAATCCAAACGACGCCACTGCTTAAAATCGTTTCACTTTTTCCTTAATTAGGCCCCGTGTCACTTTAATTTCCTGCTTCGCGAACATCTAGGCCTACAAAACCGCGACTTGCTTACAACAAGACGCATTGAGGTGTTTACATTTATTTTTTTTTAATCTGTAATAATAATTCTATTTTCAGAGTTAAACACTTCTTGCGGAGAGGTAAATAATAATTTAAGTGTGTGGTGACATCTGTGAGTGTGGAATCAAACAGTGTAAAAACATTGTGCACGTGTTTCCAGTCCACAAGCTCTGAAGCATCTGTTTCGTGACAGCGGGAATACAGCATTTACCATTAGCCTTGGGCGAACTAATCGATTATTCGAGTTTTACTAATCGATTAATCGAAGGTCAAAAAAACAATTCGATTAGGAATAATTGATTGTTCGATTAACTCGATTAATAACATTAGCTCGATTGTTAGATTAGTACGATTTTATCTCAATAGTTCGATTAGATATAGCTATATTAAAGGGTGTCGATGTCTCACACCACGTGAGTGCCTTCATGCCTTGCCTGACATGGATCTCGGTGATTCTTCGACGTAAGAACGCCGTCTGCCTCTTCGGGATATTCCCACCACTCACTTAGCTCGCCACAGGCGAGAGCAGCACATTTGAAAATCACACTACCGGCAGAAATGCTACCGATATAATAATAATAATTTAAGTTTAATTTGAAACTGACAAACCTCAGTACAATTAAGCATAGTCAATTACAAGTACAGTACAATGGCGTAGAATAAAACTGTCGGCAACATGCATGTATGGCTCCAAAATGTTATAGGCCTACTTCTACTTTGCAGATAGTAGGTTACTGACACTTAGAGAAACGGTCAAGCTGCATGTTTGTATATATACTTTATAATCATTATGTCATCCGCGTCATAAACAAGATGCAATACTAGCGTACTTCCGTGATTAGTCTGCACAGGGCAGAGGTGTCACTAGGGTTGGTGTCACCCGGTGCGATGATTTATGGAGTTACCCACCCACCCCCATAGAACTCCTCGAGATCCCATTCTGGTAACGAAACCATAATGATTCTATATTATAGAATCCTTAATCAGTTGGCCCCGATTTTATTTACTAATGTAGGCCTAATAATGTTATTTGTAGGCCTATATCATAATCTAAACCGAACAGCTGAATTTTTATGTCACCGTGATTAGTGAATTTAGTGTTAAATTTTATGTGCAAATCAAGCACGCTTTTATGTAATGAAAGCCTCCCTTCGGAACTCTCGTTCAAAAAAGCATTCGCGATCGGGTGAATTTCTGGTGCAAAGAGCTCAATCGCTGAATCAAAAATTCAATCCCAGGCAAAGCTATAGGCTGGAAGACTAGCTCTTATACAAACATTCATTCTTTCGTTTTAACACTCATATATAGCGCACCTCAAGAAGTCTACTTGGAGGCGCTCTTAGCCCAACCAGCCCTATAGGCAGCTTGTGAAAGAAAGGCGTATTACTGGGCAATAATTACGACACTGACAGCAGCGATTTAGAAGGTTAAACAAGTAGATAAATATCCTAAGTAAGGCCGTCAAAAAATGTTGAAATCACGACCCGGGTACCTGACCGCGCGGATTTTTTGTTAGGAAATGTATGGAATTGTGCATCTTTACGGAATGTCAGGCACCTGAAAATCGATTTCATTGCCCGGGCAGTCAGGTAATATGACTAACGGAATAAGCCTATTCCTTGCATATGTTAGGGTAAAATCGCGCATTTTTACCGAATGTCGTTACCCGAGAACCGGTTTCATTGCCCGGGGAGTCAGCTAATATGACCAACCGAATATTCCTGGCATATGTTCAAGTAAAATCGTTCATTCGATTTCATTACCTGTTGACAGCCTTAATTCTTAGCATAGAGTTTAAGCATCTCGTATATTGATGTAAATGTAACAGACTGTCATACACATGCAAGATATGCATGGTTACGAAATATGTTTTGTTACAACTTGCCTGTAATTGTTAATTTAAAATAAATGAATTTTTGCTGAAACTCTGCACAAACGCTGCTCAGCCAGTCATCGTGTCATTATGGTATCACCCCTCTGATGGTATCACCCGGTGCGGTCCGCACCCCCTAGTGACACCACTGGCACAGGGTAGGCTTACTGTAAAGAGCATTATTCGCTGAGGAACTGAGTCAATATCACGAGTTGTGACCTTACTAATCGAGCTTGTCGTACTAATCGAACAATTGAGTTAATCGTACTAATTGAACAATATAGCAAACCGAACAATCGAGCAAACCGAACAATCGAGCAAACCGAACAATCAATTAATCGAACTATTTTATTAATTGGTGCCAGCTAATCGCGATTAGTAACAGTCACTGAACGCCCAATCGAGCCTATTTACCATAATGCCTCCATTAGCCTACATTAAAGAAGGCTCTGCTTGATGCTGTTACATTATTTAAAGTCAACGAATTCATATTTAGAGGATCATGATGAAATTAACACACTCGTATCCTTTTATATAATATTATCCGCCAATGTTGGCATCTGGAGGCGTTGGTACTTGGTAGTGGTTGTCGTAACAAAATTGTTGTAAGCTTTCACTCTCATCCACAGATGTCGCCCACGGGAATTTTGTTTCTGATATTAAATACGGTGTTTTAAATCTCCACGTTCAACTTTTACTTCCCAAGCACTATTATCATAGATATGTGACTATTATTCGTCGTTTGCATTCATAGCATAGATATTATTATGAACTGAATTGTACTATGACTGAATTGCATCTGTTATGTAAATAGGAAGCGACATTGGATTTCATATTATCGCCCAATAACTATAAGAAGTTTTCAGTTTTCTAATTTTGTGCATTAGCTCATTGTTTTTAAGAGTATAATTTATCGTTATTATTACTTTAAAATGGCTGAAGAAACGTGCAAATTTATATTCAAGAAATCAGGCAGAAAAAATCTTAGAAAGAGGGCGTCAGACAGTTCAGGTAATGTGTTATATTTGATCATTTTGTGGCATTATCTAGAGTTTGCTATTCAAAAACTGTCGTTCTGCACTAAATACCGATAAGGTGGAAAAGGCAGAAAAAGCGCCGAAAAGGACATACGTGAGGGTCGGTTAGGGTCAGGGTAAGCATCGAGAGGGTCGGTTAGGGTTAGAGTAGTTCATCGATACAGGGCTGCAGAAGTAATTTCGTTGTGCTTTTCGGTATATTTTGGATATCTTTTCGGCCTTTTGGGTGAATATTGCTACCCGTAGTTGTGGTGGTAGTTTTTGTTTTACCACACTGTGTGATAACTTGCATCATTGGCATCGAGGATCGGAAAGACGCGGGTTTGATATCTGCTATCCCCGTAAAGTTGACTAATTCTTCCATTCGCTACATGGGGTTGGTGAAGTGGGAAGCAGTAATAATCGTCACCTTGCAGGCTACCATACAGTTAAATTCAACTTCTGTTGGCCTTTTATCATCCTGTTCTACTATTTCATGTTATCATACTGGGGTTTGCCATTTAGGATTGAATCATCACAAATATATTTATATTAGAATTGTCTGTAGTTTAGTGTGGGCTTTGCCATAATAACATCATTTGATATGGCTCCAAAATCTTGCGTCATTGTGAGGGTCTGGTGTATGTTTATTTTTTGGTTGCTTTGTTGCTTCTAGGGCCAGAGGAGACAGAGCAGAAAGTTGAAGCAGCGCAGAAAAGGAAAAAGACTAATTTACTTTTTCAGAGTGTAGGTAACAGTTTTCATAAGGATAATCTAGCATATTAGCTAGGAATGAACCAAAACTCAACTTGGTACAATTTGCTTGGTACTATGCAAAACTTGGGCTTGGACAAACAATGGGTCCAAATATTGATCCTTTGGTCATTTTAGAGAGCGAAAATCAGATTATTTTATTGACAATCGACGTAACTAAAAGTTGCAGGAAATAGCCTCGGACATTCGCCTTGGCCAAATATTGGACTATTCTGAAGTATTCGCCTCGGCAAATATTACACCCGCAAATGGCTAAAAATAACTTTTTTTATATATTAATTTTTTGCTACAATAATATTTTTTCATCAAATAAATTTAGTACTAATGAACTTGCTTGTAAGTAATTGATTAATTAAACAAGAACTTTACATTCCATTGAATTTTCTTTAGAATAATGATGTTAATTTATATATTTTAATTTCTTTTGGTTGCATTCCCCAGGTGGCTACCAAATCAGTAATTTTCCTGCTTGAATTGGCTCCACCAACTTTCCAGTAAACATTAGAGAGTAAAGACATCTTTGATAACTTCATATTTCAAATTTTATAACTAGGTTCTGCATTTTTTCCACAAATAAAGTTATTAAATAATAAAGATATTGTCTTAGCCTAGACGATATGCTATATGAAGGATATTGCTATAGACTCTGCATTGACTATAGATAGTTCTTTGTAGCTGAGCACATGGCAGGTTAACTATGCTTTGCCTCTGGATGGTACTCGCTGGTAGTGGCGGCGCTGCATGCAAGCAAAATACGCAACTGCGTACCAAAAGAAAGATAGAAGGTCAATTTTTAACGAAATTATTTATGGTGCATCTTTCAATATGTTTTAAACGAACATCATATGCGGAACATGTGTATTGCCGCTATTGCGCACCAAATTTTCAAGGCCAGTGCCACCACTACTCGCTGGCCAGATTTGCACTACTATTCGGTTCGTACCCGGATTTGGCAAATAGTGCATCCAAATACAAAATGATGATCCACCTAACTAAAAACACAAATACTGCTACTGTTAGTGCTTACCAGTTATTACTTCCTAGTGTTTACTAAAGGCAAAACTTAATATAATAATTCATTAATGTTGTGCTAACTGCCACCTAGACATCAAGAGAATGAGATAAATATTCTAAACTCGGACTCGGCAAGAAATTCAAACTCGGTTCATCCCTAATATTAGCATACCAAATAATTGCACTAGTGAAGCATTCTATTCTGCATCGCAAGTGAAAATAATAGTCGTGCCCTTATGGAATAAGTTTGCCAATGGTTTTATAATGCATTAAAATGACAACATCACAAGGGAAATTGTTTTTTAGGATGTTATTTATATATTGAAATAAACAACAAGTAAGTAGTAGTGGAGTGATTATATGTGCACACATTCATTTATTCGTGTTTCTTCAAAATTCATATTATTTCTGGTTGTATAATGCTTTCCAGGCTGTTTTATTTTGGTGTCAGAGCAATTTACAGGTAATACTTAAATGAATTTGTGACGATGAAACAATATGGTATAGTGGAAGAATTTTGCGTCCTAAGCACTAGATTACCTTAAACAGTTTTTAGAATTTGTGTAGTAATGTGTTTGGGGGTTGAAGGATATCTGGGTAAACGATACAGACAGGCGATCTTACATTTTGGCTAAGCAGTATATTGCCAGTTTGTGTATTTAAAAAAAATATTTGTACAGCTTGTGAGCTATTGTGGGTTGAAGATTTAGTCTGTAAACTAGTACAGGATTGGCAAACTTTGGCAACACATTTTGCAAATTCTAGAACTTCAGAGAAGCTGACAACGATGGTGATAACAATAAATTTTTGGAAGGTTGAAACATTTTGAATTTACACCAATGGTAATACACTGATATGTCGAACGGAATCTCAGTTATGCTGGTTTTAATGCTCTGACAGGAAGGTTTAAGTATTTGAACTGTGCAGTTGCAGCTGACGTCTTTAATATATTTATTACTGCCACAGACAAAGTGACTTAGTGTCGTTTATATCTGTTGATTTTTACAGACAAAAAGATTAAGGGCGTCGGAGGCTGAACAGTTGGACAGCAGCAGTAGCAGTGCTGAAGATGAGACAAAAACAAGTTCTCTTGGAATTGCATATCAGTCGTCGGGTCCAAGTAAAGTAGGTACATGTGCAGTTTTACTTGTGCCATTCTCAGTCTGACAGCATTTGTTAAGCCAGTAAACGCTTTATGTTTACTTTACATGATATTTCAACCTAACTTACACCTTTCTTTATCTCTTTGGTATGCAGTTTTGTTGTAGGGTTCTTAACAATCAAAATTTTAAATAGCTATGAAACACTTTGAACATTTGTGTATCACAACTTATGGATCTGTCAAAGTTGCTTTGAATCTTCGTATAAATATTATTAATTGATCTCTCAAAATTACGTCTAAATTTTGCCTCTATATAGCTCAACTTAAGGATCTGTCAGATACTTGAACATGACGAACAGTCTGTAGATTCTTGATACCTTCTTTTATTTAACTTGGCTTGCGTAAAGTTTGTCATGGTTGGTACGACTACTTTCAACTCTGTTTCAGGTATGTTCCCGTCGACCTACAGAGCTAAACCTTTGCACACACTTAAGACTTGCATGACAATGCAATGTATCAAATTTTACAGACAGAACTCAAAAATTGAGAAAAAATAGCAAAATTGCCAAAATGTAAATATAATTTAACCACTTGAACGAGTCCTTCTTGACGAGCTCCACTCCGGATATGTAATCAAAAATTTCTTTAGGAAATGGAACGATTGCGCCATCGATCGACCAGATAAAATAGGCTCCCGAATAACCCGTTTTTACTTTAACTTGTTTTGTTACTAAGTAGTTGAAAATCAGTGACTTTTGACATCCTGTTATGGAGCAAGATCATTGTATCTATATGAGGTTTTAGTATATGAGTCACAGAGACAACTGTGTTAAAACCATTTGTATCATGTCTGATATCTGTAGAATGAGCATGATGACCAGGGAGCGACCCGTACATACGAGCTAGACACAGAGAAAGACAAAGATGCACAAGCCGTGTTTGAAAGGTCTCAGGCTGTCAACAAGGTTTGTATTTGTAACAAGGAATTATCCTAGTTTCTGAAATTGCAGTTGACAAATGGGAAATGTCGGGCATTTTTATTATCAATGTTATTGTCACTGGTGCTGGTCAGTTGCATTGTGTTGTCTTTGCCAAAATTTTTCACCATACCACATCAACCTTTCTGAAGCTCATCTCCCATTACTGACAATTATAGGCATAATCATTATTAACAGATAATTTACATAGATGATTCTTTTCATTAGACCATGTCAGCTGCCGTTGTGTTGGAAATTGCTGAAGATATGTACTTTCAGTAAAATATTGAGATGCTCTCTCTGTTTGGCAGCAGTATATTATTGTTCACTCTTCATGCATTTGAAGTTGGCCATACATTTGTTTGCTAAACCTTGGCTGTTCACCTTGTAGGAGCTCAAAGGGAAGAAGGATGACAAGGTCTACCGTGGGTTAAACAACTATGCACAATACTATGAGAAAAGAGACACAGCTGCAGGCAATGCTTCGTCTGGAATGGTTCGGTATGATATGACACAATAAGAAGTTTCCCCCTCAAAATTTCATTGTTTCATGCTCAAAGCTTCTTAATAAACGAGATTGTACAGTAGTTTCAATTTCTATTTCTAAAATGTAAACCTGTATTAGTGTTAATCACTAACCATTTAAGTATCACCACCAGGTAGATTGATAGAGATAAGATGCTGACTGTTTTGTTCCTTTATCCTGGGCTTTTTTCAAGTGCATCTTCTACAAAAATTTCTTGGGTGTTGTGTTTTCTAATTTGTGGAATCTGTGGTCAGGGCAGAGCTTGTATTTTTCACAACTTGTTGATGTCACAAAAACGTTTCATCTAATGTTTTGTTCTGCAGTTTACTTTGATTACTCTTGTAGGAAGGGACCAATACGAGCGCCAGCACACCTTAGGGCCACAGTTCGTTGGGATTATCAACCAGACATATGCAAAGATTACAAAGAAACCGGGTACTGTGGCTTTGGAGGTAAGCATCATTAGACACTTATGTGGATGAAGATAGTACATATCGTATCGTTAGAGGGTACTAGAAAGATTTATGTCTCAAGATATTTAACTCTCAGGCGACACATATGCAGTGAAGTGATCGTGAATGAATTTCTGAATGCATGAGTTGTTTTATCTTCTGAATATGAAGACAGCAGTTAATCGACAGCCCTACTTGCCATGTATCCAGCCAGTGCAATGAATATTTCTGTTTGAATACCTTTACATCAATTCATGTGTCCAATGTTTCACCTGTAGATCATTGATTCGGTATCTATACAACCAGGTATGACTTAATAAACCAAAGCTAATAAGATCAACTGAACAAATTACTCAATTTTCATTAAGTTTTAAGCATTTCTATGACTGGATTGATGCCCTCATCAATGAAAACACAACTGAACACTAAACAATAGAGAACTAAACTGAATGTCTGCAACACATTTGTAATGAATTGTTGTGTTTAAAACACTTAATGATTAGGGCTGTCAACGGTTAACCGGTTATCCGATTAACCGACCATTGATTAGTAACCGGTTGGTGAAATTCACCTGCCGCTAACCGTTGAAATGATATACCCTCTAAATCTTTATCCTTCTTGTTTCAGAATATGTTATTTCTTGTTGTTACTCAAGGGGATATTTTATTTCAGGGAGTTAAACTTTTTAGACCACCCGAAATCTGCATGATACATCGTCGGGTTACGGGCAAACGACCGAGCTGAAGACCGTCTAGCACACATTGATACTCCTGGGCCACCTATATATTTCTAATTTATAGTACGAGCCAACGACCCAGCCGAAGACCGTCTAGCACACACTGATACTACTGGGCCACCTATATATTTCTAATTTATAGTACGAGCCAACGACCCAGCCGAAGACCGTCTAGCACAGCACCCATTGATAAACTGCACTACTGGGCCATCTAACTACGCATAATTTATAGTGCTACTAAGTCAGTTTGCGGCAGTTTTCCCCCCTAGAAAATCCCTAATAAATTAGTAAACCAATGGTTATCCGGTTAACCGCTCACATGGACGGCGGTTAACCGGTTGGGGTTTTAACAGATGTTTGACAGCTCTATTAATGATGAGCTGCATTGGTTAACCAATGGCTTTAAGTGCACTTTCATTGTTACAGTTTTTGAATGACATTTTCTAAAGCACTCAATGTAGCAGGTGACCATTTAGTTGCTTTATAAATAATTTATATTTATTAGTAAGTTACTTTGATTTTAAATTTTTCAGATTCGTGTAAGTTTTTACACGACAGAACGGACTATAAGCATGGATGGCAGCTGGAGAGAGAAGCAGAATCGGGCCATTACTACGAAGAAGGTAGTATCAAATTTGCAAAATTCTACAATACTTGATATACTTATAAATGTGCCACTGCTTTTTAAGCTCTGAAGCTGTTAAATATCGCTCTAAATATCGCTTGAGCGTGTATGATTGCAAAAGATTGCTGTTGTTTGATTATTTTTTATTTTATCAATATTTTTTTGTCAATTATGACTTGATATGTATCGTTTTAAGCCACTTGCTTTCTTTTATAGAGCTCTATGAACGGTCTTGTCATATTTGCACGCAAAACTTCAAGTACTGTTCAGTTTTCTAAAAACTGTAAACTGTTTATGCATTGTTTTATTTTAGAAGACATGTCTAAGTACGAAATATCAAGTGATGAAGAAGATTTGCCATTTAAGTGCTTGATATGCAGAAATTCATTTAAAAATCCAGTCATTACAAAGTGAGACTGTACTTATATCTTTCTGTTTTGGTTGATTTGGAATTAGTTTGTGCATTGCTTGCTAGTACAGCCATATTGCATAATACGTACATAACATTCATTCACTATATAGTATATAACTATAAATAATATATTATACCTTTCTGTCTTGGCCTCCCATTTCGTCCTCTCTGAAATTTCAATGTTGGTGATAATTCACTGAACTATAGCTCCAAACTATAGCATCAAGGACAGCATGTGGAGCAACACAGTAAATAAATAATACATAAAATAAAATCATTATTTTGGGCTGGAGGTCAAAAGTGGACGTTGCTAAAAAAAATTCTGGGGTCATTATATATTTTTTAATGTCTCACAGTTACAAGAAAATTTATTGGAAGCCAAAATTGTAAAGAAGCATAGAGTTCAGTCATGAAATCATTTTGCTTGACATTCTGTCCTTCACTGCTGCAAATGAATATGCATTCTTCATGTTGATTAACCTCATGAATAAACAAAGCTTTGCTACATGCCGGTGATTACTGCGCTGTGTTTGTAGATGTAAGCATTATTTCTGTGAAGAGTGTGCTCTGAAGCATTACAAGACAAAGTCAAAGAAGTGTTTTGCCTGTGATAAACCAACTGGAGGAGTTTTCAACACTGCCAAAGGTATAAAAGTCAGCTAACTTGAGTCATGTTAATAATCCCTCAACCCACCAGGCCAAGACCTTCAAGGTTTAAGTCAGAAGCACTTTGTAAGGTCTTTGCAGTAGCAATAAGGGTCATCCACAAAGGACGTCCGCAACAAGGGGGCAGAGGTAGGGCAAAATGCAGACAGGGGAGGGAGTCTTGGGCTATGCGGACGTCTGCATGTAGCCATGCTAAATTATCGCCAAAATTACATCTAATGGTAATTACGTCATAATCTTAGTTCTTTATTAGTAGCTTTAGGTTATACGTCACATTTGAGAGAATGATATACTAAGCTTACATGGAAATAGGTGTTTATAAAATGTAAGTTTTTTATATAGCTTTTATTCAGTCTCATTCTTTGTCTATAAATGTCTATTAAAAAGCGATGCAGTAAAATAATTATCAGCAGCTTCAATGGTGGCCGACATGTGTGACGCGGACGTCCGCAAAGGGGTCAGTTGAATGTGAACAAAGGGTAGGGGGGTCAAAAAAGTAGTGTTTTTGCAGATGTCCTTTATGGACGACCCCTAACCAAGACTCATTTACTCAAGATCATGTGGTTGACTGTTAATGTTTCTGTTTCATGTAAATGGTAAAAACCTAATAAGATCAGACTAGCATAGTTTGACTGTTAATATCAATTAATTTAAACAATAATATAACAGACCAAATGATGGGCTCATAATGATTGACTCCATTGTTGCATGTGAAAGGCAGAAATAGATATTAAGCTTTTAACGATGCGCTGCATTGGTTTCCTATTCATTTTAGTACATGCTTGTCACTTTGAAGCTAAGACAGAAATGGAATTAATGACAACAAATATCTGGTTCGAAAGGTCTTTTGACTGAGTGCAATATTGCCTAACAACCCATTTGATGATTGATTATCAGCTACTAGCTGAAACACCCGGTGGTGCCTGAGTCGAAATAAAGTAGCCTTAAAATTCTGAAATGTGTTCAACATTCCTTACCCATACTAGATCAAAAACATCATAAGAGGATAACAGGCAATTTATGACAGTCAACGACTCATAGAATTGTCTGCATTATTACCTTAGCCAATTAGATAGATATCAGCTATTTCAAAATACTGCTACGTCATGCCTACAAATTAATCTACTTTTCGTAAATGGCATGAGTTTAATTTAGCTCGATTCTCCACTTTAGGGATGAATTTTTAGGGAAATGGGTACGATTTAGGCATCGCAAACCCCCTGTATTTTGCCCGAGGTGGTAAGAAGTATTCGTGAAAAATTTTGGGAACAATCGGTCTAGTGGATCAAAATTTGTTGTGGAAGATAGGAACATAGGAACATAGTTAGATACATAGTTACATACTTACTTTTCTTCTTTATTCATTCATTCACTACAGAGATTTATATAGCGCCCCTTCAAGGCTACTACTCAGGAACGTTCCCGACTCCAGCATGTTTAAAAAGAACAGTTTTAAGGCATGTATAAAATGAGTCTGAGTGGACCCTTGGTGATAGCCGCAATGCCAACGGGAGCATGTTCCAGAGCGAGGGGCTAACCACTGAGAAGGCACGATTCTGTTTGGTAGTTGTATGGGCAAATGGGACAATGAGCATGCCTTGCTCAGTAGAGCATAGAGAGCGGCGACCCAGTACACTCAAAGTAGAGTAACAGAGATCACGAAGATAGGCAGAGGCGAGACCTGGCAAGGACTGCCATACCAAAGAGATGATATGGTATGAGATTCGCTGTTGGATGGGGGGCCAGTGGAGCACATCCAGCATATAGCTGGATACATGGCAAAATTTCGGAATGCGTCCAACAAGTATAGTTATAGATTATGCTACGATACGATACAAGCTAATGCATGACTGTATGGCTCATGTTTTCAATTTGTTTCACAGGGTTAAAAACTGCTACAATTTTTTATTATCCGGATGGGCTTTGAGATGGGATGTTGATCAGTAGTGCCATTCCCTGCGACTATTCATAAAGCCAAACTCTGCAATTCCTATTCAACACTGAAATCACAACAGAGACCTAATAAATAAAATCAATTGATTGCGTGCTTGTGAATCTAAGCGTGTATTTAGAGTTGATATTTGTTTCAGATATGATCAACAAAATGAATAAAAGTAAAGCACAGAAGCCAGACGACGATGACAGTGATGACTGATTTTACAGAAAATGTATTTGTCATGGACCATACTATCATGCCGCATGGTCTACCATTGGTTCGATAAGGTGTTTTAAGAAGCTGGTCAAATCTAATGAATGTGACACTGTCTTAAAGCGCAAGGACAGCATCCACATTCTGCATTGCAGAGGTTCCTGAATGGCACAAATGTTGTGTTTTATTTCCATTACGTCACTACACCCTTTCTAATGTGATCTGCCTCCATTGGGATTTTGGACAGTTCAAACAAAAGATAAGACAGTTGCCATTTGAATGTGCATGTATTTGGACCTGTATAGTGGAGTCAGTGGACAGTTGAAAATATGAACATTCTAAATAAAGTTGTGATGATGCTGGAATTCACTGCCTAATTCTGTACTGTGTGATAATAAGAATGCAAGTACTTTTCAAGTGCAATGAATTGATAACTAGCGTTATTCCTGAAGTCCAGATTGCTTGGGATTCGTTGATCAGTAGTCAAATATTTAACATGACATTTGAATGATGAATTATGATCACTTGTCATCCATGATGATCTGGGCATTATGAGTAATAGAATGGTTTGACCAAGAGTTGAGTAATTCTGTTAATGCTGACATGTGTGTTAAGAAATTACATGGGATACTATGAGGGCGACCTGTGTTGTCTGCTACTTACTATGCATATAGTTCGGTCTGCTCAATTTATATATATAGCTTGGAAATGCTTTCTGTGGTGCTTTGTATTTTCAGACAAAGAGGATTATAATCGTAATCTAAGGAATTTCAACAGTGTTTGCCCTTGGGGAGTGGCGAGATCATGCATTGCCCGAGGGCGCCGAGTGATTGGTAATGTAAAATTGACATGTTTAGCCATTTTTAAATAGGCACCCTCAAAACTGCAGTTCATTTGGCAGATTCTGCCTGAGGGTGCCAAGGAGGCTAAAGACACCACCCAAAGTTGCTAAAGAGGCTAAAGCCGGCTCGTAATTTCAACACCTAATAGCTAAGTTGTGGGAGCCAGCGTATTCTCAAGTGCTTGAACATGTTGCCATTTTTTTATTTTAATAGTTACATATGCTATATTCCTCTTACTAAGTTGCTACTATCATGATAACATGGTCAAAATAAGTAATGATATGGTCAGGGTCTTATAGCTGTTGACTCCAATCTCAGAAGTGTATATGCTATGACAGATTATATGTGTTTTTGAACCAGCAACATCTAATATCAGTATTTCAAACTATTATCTTAATTAAGCTGAAAGACCTGCTATTACATTCCCACTACATCCACATTCATTGGGCCCATAGGTTGCCAACAATTTTGACTAGTGCAAGTGTTTGCTTTGGATTGAGTGTAATACTACCCTGATTTTAATAGACCCTAATTATTATTGGACTTCAAAGTTACATGACTTACCGTTATAATTGTGTGAGTGGTAGGCCGCTACCGGTTGTCCACTTTGGGGCACGTATGGGATCTACTACTGTCACAGAAGCGCCACTGGTGTGCCGGCATAGAATGCGTAGAGCCTGGCTAGGCAGCCCACAGGTTGTCCAGAAAAATGTTGGGAGATATCCATCTCTGTGTAGTCCACTACCTCTCGTGGAGCAGGCTAGGATATCTGATAGACCAGCGGTTCTCAACCTTTTTGACATAGGGACCCACTTTGCAGCATCTAGATCCTAACGAGATCCACCATTCCAAAATCGGGGAGCATGTATGTTTGTATGTAGGCCCCTATTAGGCAATTTACATGGCGGCTTATAAGAACCTGTCAAAGGCACTAAACGTAGCTACCCAATAGATTTAGACAAATGCGATTCTCGTAATTTAGAAAAGTTGGCTGCAAGCAGTGCAATGTTGCGAAGCCACTCCTCCAGCAGCGATTCTCGTACCCCATCATCGCTCTGGTCTGGTAGTCCTTGCCAGGTCTCGTCTACGCCGATCTTCGCAAACTCTGACACACATCTTTTAGTGCATCTGGTTGGGCTAATTACCGCCCTGCAATTTCAATCAATGACTTCAGATATAATTATGTCACTGATACGCATTCCGACGGTAACCACATTAGCTACATTAACGACGCAATTAAATCAAAGCTTGAATTAGACACTGCTTCGACGTATGATCGGTGACGATACAATGTGCTGTAAACTTTGGCTTTGCAAAATACGTAGATATGTCACACAGTACAACTTAAAAATAATCCCTAATGTGTGAAATTACAGGATCATCTGCGCGACATAATTCTACAATTAAATAGGCAACAAACAATGAATCCAGAAAACTGCAGGACAGGATCTATATAGACCCCTTGTTCTAGATACACAAATATTGTAGGCCTATACGCTGTCACCTATAATTATTTAATATTTAATTCTGCACTTTATTTGTCATTTTTGAAGCTTCCCAAGAACTCAGATATACATAATCGAAGAAACAAGTATTGAGATAAGCGACAGAGAATGCTAAAGTTCAAATGTATTAGACAGACGGGAACGCGCCCCTCAATCGGAAGGTGGCGTAGTACGAGTCTGAAATTAAAAATAATAATTGGTATTATTGTGGTGGCCTATTTATGAATTTTCAACGTATTAATTTGTTGACTAAACGAAACTGCCTCCGTTTCTGTGCGATGATTGATGTGAAATTTCTTTTAGTTAAATCTAAAATTGTACGCTCATTTGAGAGGTGTCGCGCACACGAATCGCTAGGTGTCATTGTACATGTGCTTATTGAATTTACAATAATAATTATGATTGCAATTACTACTTTAGCTTATTTACCATTTAACACTGCTATTCAGTGAGTAAATAAAATTACTTTCCTCTAAGTCCAATAATTGATCGCCAGAAATAAAGCGCAGCTGACAGTTGATTAAAGTAATTATACTCTTAGACACCTTTATTTAAAGAGGTATTCATACGATACCATATAAATAGAGGAACGCGTATATGATATATTTGGGAGTGGACGGGTTGATAGCACACATTCTGAGGATAGGCCCTATGGTCCAGTAAATGCACAATTGCATTTGAGGAGGAATGTGTAGCGGTTCCCCAGCTTCCAGCTTTTGCAAAGCTTTCGTTTTGACGTTTCAATTTCTTGTTGAAGAAAGCTTCGATTTTTCTCTACAAAAGTAATCATTGATGGACAATGATAGCGCTGCTGAAATTAATACTAGAGGATCTTTATTCTGTAGATGTATTGCATGGGTTACAATAAAGTACCTAGCCGTTTTGTCCTTTCTCAAGACGAATTTCTCTTATATGTAATAAGTAATTCTAAATAAGACTCATAAGAGTCATGAATTAGTTGTCGTTACCGAACGGACGTTCCGAAGAAGAGTTTTATTGGAACACGTGCGTTCCGTGGGTTCCATTGTATTGTGAGCAGTGGGAACGCAGACACGTACAGGATTTCGAGAGCAGTGGGAACGCGTACCCACTTTGAATCCTACATATTGTATGATCTTTGTTAAATCAGCAAGTCATGCATCAATGCATTGTACGACTAACCATATGCTAGCGTATAACAAAACTATAAATAAATCATAATAAAATTACATAATGTGATAAAAAATAATAGTAAAAAACCCTTTATTGTTTGACTCACATTGAGACATAAAAACTGTTAATGAGATGGCGGGGCTTGCATTCTGGTCAGATGTGCCTAAGTCAATACGTGGGTTAATGTTGGTTAGACACAAATTAACTTAAGTCATTATATACACGTGCAGAGCCTAGTCCTATAATTATTTGTATTGAGCGAAATCATAGCTGAACAGCTGGTCTCACAGATGTATGCGTAGTTTAAAATGGCAGCAACACTGACAAGGCAACGATCTATAGAAAATATAGCGCATTACATTCACGTGACAATATTTTTCAGTGAAAAAAATGCGATTTAAAAGAAAATCGACCCACTTGGATACCTTTGCGACCCACTTGCGGGTCGCGACCCACAGGTTGAGAATCACATAGACTTTAGTCAGGGATGTGGTCTCGAGACCGCGGTCTTAATCTCGAGACCGGAAAACCGCGGTCTCTGTCTCAGTCTAGAGTGCATCGGTCTTGGTCTCGGACCATCGGTCTCGGTTTTGGTTTCGAGTGCGTCGGTCTTGGTCTTGAAGGTACGGTCTTGGGATTGGTCTTTGTCTTAAATTAGCATTCTTGGTCATTTGCCGTATCAGAGCAATTTTTTAGATATTTTTTGGTTATTTTCGATTATTAGACACACCGGATGTTTAGGCCCTACGCGATTGTTATCGATTTATGGCGTGCTGACCATCTTTATATACACGTACGTTATTGTGGTCAGAAAAAAGCATTTGCAAGTTTGCAACAAAGCCATGGCGCCATTTCAAAATCTGCTTTCACAAATTTCAAGGTTTTGGAACAATCTAATAATTATGTGGCCGGCCACGTGTAAGCATGTACGTGTACTGTTAACCTACAATTCCGAGGTCCGTGATACAATTAAGTACACCATTCAAACGGAACGTACGTTAATCTACTTATTCAGATGTCTTAAAGTATTTACCTATCGTATACTGTAGCCTGTAAGGTAATTTACAATGTGATATTCTCAGGCCGAAGCCAGGGGCTGAATCCGCAAAAGTTCAGAGTAGCCGGTAAAACAGTTTTCTGGAACATTATTAAGATTAGTGTTCTTCAGCAATAAAAATAATGCTTAAAGCATATTATTCCGTTTAGCGTCTTAATAAATTGAATTACTTATAAAAAGAGTCTTGGTCTCGGACCACTCGGTCTTGGTCTCGGACCACTCGATCTTGGTCTTGCACCTCTTGGTCTTGAGTTTAGGCTTTAATTGTGCCCAACGGCCAACACCGACTTTAGTCGCCATAGTCATCGCCGGATTACGAGTTATATGATCGGAGAAGCTAAGTTCGTTTCAGGTTGACTTGCTTTTGAAAGTCATGCATTTTATTCAGTTTCAAAATATTAATAACGTTATATTATGCCTCTCAGAAAAGTGTCCCCTCATCAAAATTCAAATTTAGTCTCACGTACCACTTCACGAAATCTTATTCTGCAGCTGATTCGTTTAATTCGCCGCCGTTCAATTTTTATCCCCAACAATTCTAAAAACTCATCCTAATAGCAAAGATGATAAAGTACGTCATCTTTGATACTTTGATAATAGCTTCACAATTCATTGCTGCATTTTTTGACAACATCTATTACTTAATACAACGTTTGACATAGTTTTATTAAACTAAAAAGAAGTTCGCTTCTCGGTTCAATGCCTCTTGAACTTAGTCAACTAAAAGAGGGCATCGACTGCATTACAAATTTAGGCCTACAACTGCCAGTTGTGCCGTCGAATCGTGTGTGCACTTCAGAACTAAAGTATAAGAGGGGCGATATCAAATTACAATTGTTTTGTATTGTAAGGGCCACACCTTGGATGTCTTGATAACTTTTTTTATGATTCACTAGCAATATTGAGTGATATCTTTCAGATTGTGCAATTTGTGTGTCCGTTACCACAAAATGTGAAGCATAATGATTGTAACGTGTTGCATCTGCAACGATCTGTAGTTTAGGTCGGGTCGGAGGTATCGAAAGAAGCGCGCGTCGTAAGAATTTGTCCGGTCGCTGTGTAAACAAGAAATCTCAATCCCAAGATGTAATACCACAAACTGATCTTTAAGTAAGTTTTTAAAATAAAATTGCAATTAGAAAATCTGCTGGCCATTAAAAACCCTCTGTCAAGATCTAATGCAAGAATTGAGTTCGGATATATATTTGTTGCGACTGCTATAAAGGTCTCAAGATTTTGTCATTATCGTAATCTTCAAACTTCTAAAGCGCCACTTGAAAATATTCAAGTCACAAGAATTGAAACACTTCTAATCTTCTTGAAATGATCTTTCGATTTCCTGCAAACTTTTGAAAATTTAACTCCACTTAGTGGAAAACCGCCTTTCTACGATTCCTCATTATTCTTAGGAATATGGGCATATGCGGGCTGTTCCAATGATGCATAGCTCAAGAATTTGAGAAACTTTAGTAGCGCAATATCGAAGACAAATTTTTTATTATAATATATAATTCTCTCATCATATGGTCCAAACTTCGTTACTTTGAATGTTAGAGTTGATTGACTTTTTTCTATTTGGTCACATCGATTACATCATAAGTTCACATACCCTGGATACATAAGGCTTTATGTATCCAGGCTAATCTCCTTTTTTGGCCACAGACAGGTACTTCTTGTAATATTTTTGGCATTTCTTAGTTTGTTGGAAGTTTGCACTTCTGATCTAAACTGTAAGAGTGGCGATATCAAATTACAATTGTATTGTATTGTAAGGGCCACACGTTGGATGTCTTGATAACTTGTTCTGATTCACTAGCACTATTGTACCAATATTGAGTGATATCTTTCAGGTTGTGTTTCCATCACCACAAAATTTGACTTCACAATGGAAGTGTTTATTTCACACTTGGCATAAAATATATTTCAAATAAACTAAAGAATGATATTTTAGCATCTTTATTATGTTCATCTTATGCAGCAAGCTATTTCTATAGTTCAAATCTACTTTTTACTAAGTAGTAGTAATAATAATACTAGTAGTGGTAGTAGGCACAGTTTTATGACATTGTGTGATAGCAAAGATCAATATTGTCACCCTCCTCCTTTATTCAGGTAGGGACTGGCACTGTCAGAAAGCAAATAGTGGCAGAGTTATAATAATACTAATAAGCTAAAGTTGCTTAAATAAGGAAAGTGGGACATAACCAGTTTATCCCAGTATTGCATGTTGTCATTTAAATATACCACATGACTTTGATCTCTTTTAACTTCATTTGGCAACACCTTTGCATCAAGACACTGGGTGTTGAACTTTTACATGTTGAATTTGAAAGATATTGACCTTGGGTCTCAAACATTTTTATGGGATATATCTGGGGCAGTAGATGCAAGTTCAGGATACAGCTGTACTTCGATGCTTTGTGCTATGAGGCCATTTCATATAAATCAAGCATGGATAGAATAGAAAAGTTTTTGGTTTACTATATTGCTTCTTTATTTACAGTATGTCAAGATCTAAGCTGACGCAGCCTGGTTTCTGAACATGTCAAAGAGGTTGCGATGTTTGGGTCTTGAAGCAGATGTTATCAGTAGACTCCAGAAGCACAACCTAGTTACCTGCAAGGTCAGAGCAAGAAGCCAAAGCAGATCACAAATTGTTTGCGTGCGACCTTGAATTTTGAACAGCATATGCATAACCTAGCATATTCTCCAATAAGAATTTCGAATTTCAATCAAGTGATGCGTTACCAGGGAGGAAGGTCACACAGCTGAAATTGTTGATGCAATTGGTCCTATCGGGTCTCAGTTTCTTCAATGATTGCTTGGTTTTTTATAAATAATGTCATAGTGTTCATAAATCTAAAAACAAACATTCTAACCTTTCTATGCGTGCGAAACAAGCTACGTCCATTCTCTAGATGAAGGTGGTATATTTGCATTAAAAACTGTCAGCTTTTATTTACTTTTCTCAGAATCTTCTACAACAATGTGATTTTAGCAGATAGAAATGAAAAATTTCATCACCTAGCTAGTGTCTTATGATAAAGTATTGACTTTTAATTCAAACTCAAAATACACATTATTGACCCTGCATGTCATTTTAAGCTGTTTTCTCGATATTGTGTGTTGTGCCATCCGCCTGCTTTTGATAGAACAAATCACATATGCTGTGCAGTGTGTATATAGGCTATGCAGTGTACATATATGCTATGCAGTTTGCAGATATGCTATGCAGTGTGTATAATGTATTTAATTATGCTATGTAGTGTGTATATATGCTGTGCAGTGTGTGTATGCTATCTAGAGTTTTGTTTCTGTGGTGCAGTTTTTATTTCTATGTACAGTTTCAGAATTATGCTGTCCAATGCTTCAATGTATTTTTAGGATGTCTTGTCAAGGAACTACATGGACCTTGTGAATCTTCTGAACATCAGTTATTTTACTGTCTTGGACATCATCCAGAAAGCCAGTCAATCAACTGCTCCAATGTCTGTTACAGTCAGTGAATTATTTAAATCCTAGGTTTCAAAATAACATTGGCAATTAAAATACAAAAAGTGCATCTGGTGTATTGATTGCTATTTCTGATCTGAATATTTTCTAACCCTTATGTTCGTGATTGTGTTGAGTTTACTGTTATTTAATTTTTGTCTTAGTGAAGTTGAGAGGTATATAAGTGAGCTGTTGTCCTGTTTAGGCGCTTGAATTATTGCATTCGAGGCAGCGGGTGAATAGTCATGCCTTCCTAAGAACATCTCTTACTCTGCTGGACAGTGTCTTGAAAGGAGGAATACCTGTCTCTACTATCACAGAGGTTGGTGTCCTTTAAGATTTTCACTTCATTGTGAGCCATTAACTGTGTTGGTTGTATCTTTGTTTAATGAAGATTCTGAGCATTTGTTTTTCCTCTTCAAAATATCTTCTTAAAGATGCTCCTTGTTCAACCCCAGAAAATGAGAACAATATTAAAAGTTGTGAACAGTTTGACCCGGGATCATAAAGTGACAGCTGTTCCAAGTAGGAATGTGAGTTCCACGATTAGCGTCTCCAGTCATTCTCTGTTAAACGGCCAACCAATTAATTACCAATTAAGTAAATTATGCCAAATGTAGAGTGGGGTCAATTCCAAGATCGTAATCTCAAGTTTTTTTACAGTGTGCAAAAATTGGAGTTGCCGGAGCCAGCATATTCACAGGTGCTTAGTCAAAATAAGATCCAATGGGGTTAGGCATACACACAGTCAGATGGCTAACGTGCAATAATCCAAACGGAAAACAACAAGGAGTGGGTAAGTGTTAAGGCACCATTAAAGGTCAAGGATTGGAATACTACTTTCAGCTGACACAGCTGGTAATAAAAATCGCAGCATAGCTGGTTGATATTCTTGTCAAGGTTAGTACTTTGTCCAATGTTACACCAAGGTCACAGACAGGAAGGATGAGAAGGCAAACTGGGAACTCCTGGGCAAGGGCCTCCAGGTCAATCTTGGCAATCTGCTGGCTTGTGCCAAACCAAATAAACTGGGTATTAAATGAGTTAAGCCACAGGCAATTGCAGGACATCCTGGCCACTATTTGTTAATGAATTCTTACATAAGTACACTTAGTTGCAGTTTAATATTATCAATAATTATCAGTATTACCAGGTTGGCAAAGTTATCTCTGAACTAGTGTGCTAAGGTCGTTTGATGACTGCATATTAAGGGTTTAGTTGTTGAGTTATTTGACTGTTAGTACTGTTTCTGTTCTATATTGCTCTGGTACTGTTTTGTTGTTCTCCTCTTTTTTGCTAGAGTTTCCAGTTATTGTTTGATTACGATTGATTTGCTTGTGTTTGGTTGTAGGTTGCTGGTCCATCGGGATGTGGAAAGACCCAGTTCTGTCTAATGATGGCTGTTAATACGATGTTGTCAGAGGAAGACTGTGGTGTTATCTATATTGACACAGAAACGGCGTTCAGTGCTCATCGGTCAGTTACCTTCTTGGTAAATCGTTGACTCCTTTAAGTTTGCAATTCTGCAAATTATTATTTATTAGAAAGCTATTTCAATGTCTTTAACAGCATCAAAGAGTCACAAATGAAACTTGTAAAACTGGTATTATTTTTGTACAAATGGTTAGTCTAGAAGTCATAATTGGTAATTGAAGGTGGTACTAGTTGTATTCCAGGCAGACTTATGAAGACAGATATGATTTTATTACTGTGCTATTTGCTCATGTATATGTTCAGCCTTGTTGAGATTGCTCATGCTCGTTATCCTGACGTATTTGGCACTGACGAAGCTCTGAAGAAATTAGCCTCAAGGGTCTATGTATACGCAGAAAGAACATGCACGGACCTTACGAGAAGGTAAACAACAAACGATGAATTTTCCATTGTTTTTTCTCTGCATCCTAGACCATCCTTCGGAACTCAGCTAGTCTATGTAACTTAGAAAAGGCTAGTACTATATGCAATTGGACATAGAATTAGGAACCTTGGTTGAATTGACCTAGGAAATCTGTAATCTCAGAATGGTAACATTTAAGATATCATATGTGGGGTAAAATGCTACCAAGTGTTTGAGTTTATTCCATACGGGTACACGACTACCTGCCGCTCACTTTGATCACAATCATACAATGATTCACTTTTGAGTCTGTATGAGCATTTAGGCCTAATTCAGAATTAGTTAAATGGTACTCGACAAATAATAATTTCTACTGACTCATAGTTTCGAATAAGGTTGGTGATTCGCTACTCTTCATGAATTTTATATAATTATGCAATGGCAACCTGCTGCCTTTCATCTTATGTTTTGATAGAACTTTGATAGCTATAGTTGATGCACATTGTGAAGATTTGTGACTAATGCAACAATCTGCTTAAAATAATTATGCTTCTTTGCCTGGATTTTTAATAGGTTGCATTCATGTCCCAGATTCCATACTTTATGCTCGTTTAAGACTTGTACAGAAACTGTCATTTATACATTAATAATATTTCAGTACAGACCCGTTAATGTGATGTCGTTGGGTGACAAGCTGTTCGACACAGTGCTTTAAACAAGCTGTCTCTAAGACCGTCAGTTAATCTATCAGACCGTTTGTTTGTCCAACCTTTCAGTCGACCATTGGACTGAACATCCAATTGATTGTCTGACCAATGTTCCGACCATCAGACTGGACTGTTCACCAGACCATTTGTCCAATCATAAGACCGTTATACAGAATCTGCTACTTCGTGGCTCAAATTGCAATCCAATCTCAGTATAACCTTAAAAATTTTGTTTTACCGAATAATGGTATTACATTGTGATAGTTAAACATCCACACAGTGGACCAATCATGTGTTGCCTCACTAAGAGCTTTGTTAAATGCCTGCAATTTTGGTGGATTTGGAATCAGTTTTACTCCAACTTTTTAGAAGTTTGAAATTTGCTATCTGTGTTGAAAGCTACAAGAGACAATTGTTGTTGTTTGTATCCATGAAGACTTGAAAATCTGGAGGAGAACATTATAGAGCACAACGCTAAACTGATTGTGGTTGATTCAATTGCATCTCTAGTGCGAAAGGAATATGACAGCAGTGTGTCAAGAAATATGATCGAACGCACAAAACTTCTGTCAAAACAGGCAGCCAGCCTGAAATTCTACGCTGAAAACTATGCAATTCCGGTAAAAATTATTATTTATTTTTATCCTTGCACATCTTATTCTTAACCGACAGGAACATATCAATAATTATTTGACACTATTTATGGAAAGGTACTTGAGCTTTTCACACGATAGTCGCATAAATTTCCAGATTGACCACCTTATACTGGTCCTCCATTTAAGATTGCTTATATTGGTGAGGCTTACTCTAACTGTCCTGAAGTTGGGGCAGGAAACTTCTGTTTTGAGGGAATGGACAAACCAAGGTATTGTGACTTTGCTGGAATTATTCTTATTTTTATCCTTGCACATCTTATTCTTAACCGACAGGAACATATCAATAATTATTTGACACTATTTATGGAAAGGTACTTGAGCTTTTCACACGATAGTCGCATAAATTTCCAGTTTGACCACCTTATACTGGTCCTCCATTTAAGATTGCTTATATTGGTGAGGCTTACTCTAACTGTCCTGAAGTTGGGGCAGGAAACTTCTGTTTTGAGGGAATGGACAAATCAAGGTATTGTGACTTTGCTGGAATTATTCATTTGGTCAATTTTGTTCATGTGGAGCTAGTTACGACTTCAGTCTGTTTCATTTGCACTTAGGTGTTAGTGACAAATCAAGTGACTACCCACTTCGGACATAAAGCAGTTGCCGAGGATGAACCACTAATTTATGACAACGGTAATAATCATCACTGAATATTTAAGTATTGAGACAGAGCTTTGTAAAGTAATGTATTCTTTCATTTTGTAATGCTGATCTGTATCATCAAAATTTATTGTCACTGACCTTTGTTCTTCAAATAGAAAGATTTTGTAACTGAGGCTCAAGCATGAAAAACATGATCCAAGAACTGGGAGATGGGACAATTTGGTTTAAACGTTAGGCTTCTTGTAAACATGAGCAGGATGTGTATACGAATGATGCTAAGTTCAGACCTCGCATGGATAAAGCTGTACATCATATATATAAGGCGAAAAATTTGTCTGGGACATTATGCGTTCCTCAAAGGCTTGCTAACAAAGCTCTAGCTATATGAAAATGTTTACAAAACGTTCTCATGCAAATTTCTAGATCACATCGACTATTTCAGCACATAATTTACTTAGAATTCTGATATTTGGATATTTTTTATTTATAATGCAGTCTTTGCCAACATTCAATAAAAATGACAACCGCCATTTGAAAATCAGATGCATTACTCATAAAACCATGGCGTCACTCAGAGTGGCGTCATTCGCAGCAATGGAACACTCGATAGGGGAGAAATACATGGAGACAATTTAATGGATGAAGTGACTGCGTGAAGGAGCATTCTTGATTGGGTAGAGCCACTCAGAAGCAATTTCAGTTATACTGTTGAAACGAAAGGCATCGATATCACAACTAGCCTTACTATCCAGCTTTGCCGTGGATTTTGATACATGTTATTATTTCAACACGTATTTTGAATTTGATGTCCTTTGAATCAGTGTCTGTGCTGCTTAGGATGATATTGATGCAGAGGAGCAGGGGCATTCACTCGGCACTGAAAGTGCTTCTTCACTCGGATACTCATCTTTGAACTCGGTGTATGCGCGGCTTCGATCTGAAATTGTTTCTGCGTAGCTCTTTCCCAAACGCGAGTGTTCCAATGACGAGCGTAATTTCTCTGAGTGATGGCATGGTTTGCATAGTGACTTAATCACATTTCATGTGACAGTAATGCAACTGGCTTGCGTTGTTTATATGAAAAGGCAATTCGAACATCAAAATCTCCAAAATCGGTATCTCAAGTAAATTGTGTGCTAAAAATGGTTGTGTTGTCCTACAAATTTGCATAAGAACGTTTTGTGATAATTTTCATGTGGCTTACAATCATCTTCCTAAATTCACTTGCATTTAATGGTGACATTTTAAATTGCAGGCGGTGTTCGAGGCGACGCAGGAGATAGTTACGTCACAGTTGCTCTTGGCAACACATGGAGTCATTGTGTAAATACTCGTTTGATCCTTCAATATGTGGATAGAGCACGGAGAGAGGTACTTGTTGAACTGATGATGGCTTAGAATTGCATTGTCATTGTTGAAGGGAATATTTTACTACACCAGACCTTTGCTATTCCAGAATTGGATCTCAGAGCAAGGCTTTGGTGTGGGTAGTTTGAAATTTGTGGGTTTATTTTGTTTAATCATGTGAATATTTTAAAATTCCTTACTAACAGGAGCTTAAGTCAAAGTCTCTGTCTGAAATTATGTATTTATATTATTATGTGAGGAACAAATCTTCTGTGGGTGAATTGTTGGGAGGTGCACATTGTGGATGACTTTAATGCATTGGTTGAAGACCAGATTGGCTTACTAATTCACCAATTTTACCATTACAAATTCTGTTGACTTTTGAAAGTAATTATTTTATTATGTATAGTTATTTTTTTAGATTCTGGTAGCAAAGTCTCCTCTGGCACCATTCATAAAATGTGTTTATACCATTCAAGAATCAGGAATTGTTGCTGACGGTACTCTTTAATGTTTACATTGTATTAAATTATGGAAGTTGTCATATTGCTATGAGTTGTTTTTGAGCAGTTACTGTGTCTTAAGATTTGAGCTTTTATTGACCCTCTGTTACTTGCAGCATATGCTTTGGATCTTTGTGGTTCCACATGCTTGCACAGCCACCAGATTGAATAGGGCTTTCGTGAATCATGGGCTGCTCTGTTTAGAATGCTCCCTCCCCCCTCCCCCACTGCCCTGCATTCTCCTGTGTATAACACTTTTTATAAACTACTCTAGACTTTCCTCTTTGGCCTAGCCTGGGTCAGGAGTGCCTCTGAATAGAGCTATATAAATTCCATGAATAGATTCGTAGATATGCAAATATTCGTCCATTCATTTAACTCGTCTGAATGGAACAGGTGTCATCGTGCAGTTACTAAACACAGTAATGCTCAAGAACAACTCACAACATATAACAATGGAAATTGTCTTTGTATTTGTATTGCGCTCATTGATATTCGTTTATTGTAGTAAAATACCTGCCAGATGACAAACCGCATCATGGCTTACAGATTAATTTAAAATTACTAAATAGAAATAGAAGTGTTTCCTTAAAGTCTTCAGGATAATTGATACTCCAGTGCCTATTCTTAACCTGATTTGTTATCTGATTTGACATGGTGCTGAGAAATTACAAGAAATTTACATGCTCAGTTACATTACTAAGTCCTTTAAACTAATTTGATACAGTTAGACTAATTGAATGCCTGCTGAAGGAATTTGTTTTTGAATTTGTAGTTAATGTGAATTTTCCAAACTAATTGTTCCTTTGGTTTTCTTAGATGAGGGAGCAGATCACTACAATGGAACGGATCCAGGACTGCAGATGATTAGGGTTCGTTCAAGAGCAACCATAGACCTCATCAACACCTGAGTTTCCACCTTCCAATTCTTGACCTGAACTACACCCGCCTATGCAGTTACTCTGCCTTCTCTTACTCATTGAAAACCGGGCTCTGAACACCTTTGGATAACCCCTATGACTTGATGGAGTGCTTGTGAATAAGGTGGTGCCATGCACTTGGCTTTCGAGTGGCGCTTTAGAAGTTTGAATATTACAATTACGAAATTCCATTTATAATAATTGATTTGACTAGGTGTGCTTTGAAAGGCACATGCTATGATGAAGTTGTTGTAATAACACTGTTGTAATTCACATTAATGGCAAACTACTGTAAGCATTTGTACTACATTTGAACTGGAATTGCTAGCAGCTTCTCATGCTTTGTCATCCTACTATCGCAAGCCTAAATCTACGTATTTACTGATATTTTTAAATCAATACACTGATTTTACAATAAGAACTGCTTTGAAGCTGCAACTCAGGTACCAGACTGCAGACCAGTTTGATGAATAGCAAGTATATATATATAAGACACACATTAATACAAGTATGGAGTTCATCTCTAGTTTGTATGGATTTTTCCAGAGGTGTTTTCTCTGTTCCGTGTCATTATTGGTTATATGTTCAACTGTACTAAGCTCTCTCCGTTCGTCTTGCATTTCCATCATTTGAGGTTGAGTCTATGACAGTCCAAACTGTATTTGTTGTGAAACATGATGCTAGGTCGTGCATTAATAAGGCGGTGCTTCGGAACTTATTTAGGTTACAAAGTTGTGTTTGTAACAACTTTTAGACCTTGATTATAAATAGTAGATGCTTTCACCTTTTCTTTATATATTTGTGAAACAACCAGGCAGTGTCCACTTTATTAAGCAATATTTGCATGTACTGAGGTTGAAATAGATAACGTTTACATCCCAGCCAGATAGACGTCACAGCAGTTTAAACTTGTTATTTAAAGGCACCACCAACAAGAATCTACAGGTGCAAAGACAAGTGCAGTAGTCATTCAAAGTTCTGAGGATAATTATGCAAAAACCCTTTAACGACCAGCTATATATGTTTTCCTTTACATTTTTAGTACATGCTGGTCATTAAAGGGTTAATACTTCTGTAACCATTAACCATAGTCTTAAACTTTACTATAGTATTAATTATGGGATTTGGCTAAAATGAAAGAAGCAGTCTTTAATGTTTTAGTTTAGACAGACTGCATTTATAAGTGCTGTTGACCATTTCAAAGTCAATTGTGAAGTTGGATTCTAGCCATAGCTTGTTTGTTGCTTGCTGTTTGTTGAACATCCGGGAACATAGGATTGCTTGATCTGGGATCAATGCATGGACAGTACAACTTTCTTCATCGACTTTGTTCTGGTTTGGCTTCTCTGGTACTGCTCTGCTGTGGTTCCAACCCTACTTGACTTCTATATTGTTCTGTGTTAAAGCCTTCAGCCACTGCAAGTAACCCCCCCCCCCCACTCTCTTGTGGTGGTGTTCAAGGCTGCTTCTTGTTTTGTCCACTCCTCATCATTTATGCCACACCATTATGCCATCTCATAGAATCCTCCCTCCTCTGTTGACCACCATACTTATGCTGATGACACAACTATATATCTCCATCACACAATTATTCCATGACAACCATAGATGTTTCAGTATAACCAACTGCACAGAGTCATTCTTGGTGATTATAAGTGACAAGACACGTGAAGCTTGAGCACAGGCCAACCACTGTAATTAATTACTGTGGTTGTCCAGAGTTCAACGTTTTATTAACCGAGCCCCAATTTGAACAAGAATCCCTGCTGAAGAGGAAGCCAGTTCAAGTAATAATTATGTTGGGCATAATATATATTATGACGCTATAATATGACTCCAGTTAAAGTCCTGCAGAAGTCTGGAGTTTCAACATATAGGTTATTGATATCCACAAGAAGCGAGTTAAAGCAATCAAAGTGATTAATGATCCTGTATTTGCCAGATACATTAGTAAAGATAAAATAATATTAAAATTATAATAATAACCTCTGTTTAATTATATTCAACAGACACAATCGCAGTATGATGGCAAACGGTATGAATGGATGATGACAAGTTATCACAGAAGCCGAATTTAACTGTCGATCACCATGCATCACAAGATTGCTATCACGTTATAAGCATACATCTGACTTAACCAACCCGGCCACCTAACGACAGACGGACTAGTCAAACTTAGGGACAAGAGGAATCGAAATCGCTTCCGATAATTATGCAAGTCCATTATAGTTGTCCATTATAGTTACTCTATAGGATATATTTACATTTAAGTTCATATACCTCAATAATATATTCTACGTCTGATTACAGTGATTAGGCTACGCTTCAGTGGGCCTACTAAACGCCATATCCTCTTATCAGGATTTTGACCTCTTTCTATTGGTTTAGGCCTACTTTTGACTGATCGCCTTTGAATAAGTTGATTCCCGCAATTTTGCTTTGGTGAGCGCCGAAGAAGTCGTGAGATCACGATTGCTAAACGTAAAGACATTTTACTGCCACTTGGCTAGGTTAGTTAGAAGGCTACTCAATATAAATTATTATTAACCGTACCTAAGCCTATACCAGCGAGGTAGGCTAATAGAAGAGGCCTGTGCGCCACCTAGATGTTGACTAAGTATTCCAGCGCAGAATTCTAACGTGTTTTAAATTATTCAATATACAGTTTATTTGAGTCACTTTAAGTTTAATGCAAATTAAAACTTATTAAGTGCAGGACAATGAATTATGGGTTAATTTGTGTGGCTAATATGGGCACCTTCCTTCCTAGAGTTGAAATACGTCATTGAGAGTAGAATCTAGAGACTTCGTGTTTGTAATATTTCCTCGCTATAAGCACAAATATGTCAACATGTCGTCGGGTGTCGATAAAATAGTAAAATAGTAAAACGACGGCTTTAGATAATAAACTTTTGGTCAATTTACTGGAGGTATCAGCGCGTAGATGCGTGTACAGATTAGCAAGGGTTGTACTTGTCGCTTGTCGTTGTCGCGATGATGTACTCCGATTGGGCATCGGTTAAAGATGACATACAGTCGTCGTGTGGCCATCAGAGCGTTCTGTGTAGCTACCCCGACACTGTTGGTCGGGAGGTGGCCAGTCAGATCGTACACACTCTGGCCCCTGTGGTTAGCAAAAGTAACGAAGAGGATGAACCGAGCAAGCTCACCACTGACGCTGCCGTTAAATGGACAATGCAGGTCAGTCAAGTCAGATCACATTCAAACTAATGAATTGAATTCAAAACCATTATAACTGGTTAATTTGAACCTAATATAACCTAATGGGTAAAAGTGCACTTTAGCGTATTTAATTCAACACGATTTTGATCTGAAATAATAGCGTATTTAATTGTTGTTATTATTAGCATTGTTGCAAACATTGTACTAAAAAAACGTTGAACTGCCCCAAAAACAGCAGAATTCTTTTCATCAATCAAGCTTCCATTTAGGTATATTTCATTTCATCTATCCAGCTTCTGCATAGGCCTACACGGCCTTGTTTTCATCGATTCCACTTCCATTGTAATGACATTCTCTCATCAATCCAGCTTCTAATTAGGCATGATATTTCCATCGATCCAGTTTCCATTTATGTATATTTCTTTCCATCAATCCAGCTTTCATTTAGGTATATTTTTACATCAATCCAGTTTCCATTTGGGTTCATTTCTTTTCATCAATCCACTTTCTGCATACACGGCCTTCTTCCCATTGATTCCACTTTCATCATAATGGCATTCTCTCATCAATCTAACTTCTACTTAGGCATGTTATTTTCATCGATCCAGATTCCACTTAAGTATAATTCCTTTCATCAATCCAGTTTCTACTTACACAGTCTTCTTTTCATCGATCGTGGCTCCATTTAAGCTACAGCTGGGTATCTACTCATGTCGAATAATAAAATATGGCAACATATACCATATGAACTATGAATAATAAAATATGCTAGAATGCACCTTTGCCACCTAATGTATCTCATATCAGATGGTAGGATTGAAGGCAGTGAGTAAAGAAATATTTCCTTGTTGTTTTTTAACTCTGTTGTTTTATGCTACTGTTTATGTCAAATTTCATCAGCCTAGTTGAGGCATTGGCATGGTTTAGTTGTCAGTTAGGTTAGCATATTTTTCGTGTATATCTGAAAACAACACTAACCCTAACCGACCCCAGTAACAACTAACTTAACCCTGCTGACCCTCATGATCCTTAGCAAATTCTCACAATACATACTAAAAGAATTTAGATAGTTTTAACAGTGTGCATGGGCCAAAGGTTGCAAAGGTCTTCTTCCACAGAATGATGTATGTTTTCGGCCGAAGAAGAGTTAATTTAATGTCTAGTGTATCATGCTATTTAAAAAATTATTTGACACTGATTCTGTGTGTATGCAGTTTTCTAGTTTTGCTGTAACTTCAGATCATTTATAATCTTTTATTCATTTCTTGTTTCGAGTAAATTTTCTGTTCCTTGTTGCAGTTTACAATGCATGCGATACCATCTGTAAGATGAGGTATTGCAAGGTGGCCATATGATTATTGTCCAGTTTAGTGTACTGTTTACAGCAGGAGTAATTTGAGTACTTCCAGTGACAACCACAATCCAGGAACTGGACAACTTTTCTTGTAGCTTATTGTTGAACATGTTGAATATTTTGTTTTTTGAATGGAATGTTACACTGCTTTGGCTAGAACAGAATCTCTTGAGAAGTTCTTTGTGAAGTGTTTAGACAACTAACTGACTAGCTATTAGTCCAGAGAAAAGGTCCTGCTGTGCTCAGACAACTTGATGTTAATGCAACAGCAAAGAGAAGTTGACCAGTTGTGAGACTGTTGTTGTTTTGTATACTTTGGCTGGATCATCTTAGTAAAGAAGGCAAAACCATGCTTGGCACATCAGATGTTTTTGACTAGACAACTGTAAGAGCTTGTAGAAAGTTGTAGAAACAATGTTGTATGTGTTTTTCAATTTCAGGCATTGTGCTATGGACTTACACTGCCAATGTCAGACTATGATACAATTCGTGAATGTGTCAGCATATACTGTGAGTGGTTGACCTGCTTGACATTACCAAAGAAATGCGTTCCCATTCCAATTCTAGAAGATCGTAATGCTTATGCACAGGAAATTCTAAACCATCTGTATAATATATTCGTTCCTCGCCTTGACTCTGGTGAGTTCTTTTGAACCTCAATCTTAACTTTCGTAGCACTGTTAAACTTTTATCAAATGTGACCTGAGTGCCAGAGCTAATTTTCAGTGGGTACTTGAAGACCTGTCTGTCATAAGGAAAAATTTTAAGAAGGCATAAAACAGTTGTGTTACTATACGAGGCATATAAATTGGTGGTTGTTAACTCGCCAGTTGCTTATTGTTATGATTCGCTAAATTTCACATAATTGCTAGACACCTATTAATTGGTGCACACCAATTGTGTATTTTATTAAAAGGTTTAAAGTTACTTGCACTGATGTGAATAGACAGTTAAATGCACAAAAAATAATGGATTCTTATAAACTACTCAACCTTTAATTTAAACTGCAACAGCAGCAATAGAGGAAAATAACGGAAGACAGTAAGTAAGTAAAATCTTAAATCTTAAAATGGAAAATTATGTGAACTTAGAAGCCATGCATTTTTATACTCTAAAGCGTCGTTCGCCAATCTTTTTGGGCCGGCCATGGAACCCTTTTGATCTTACATGTTTTTTTGGCGAACCCCATTGTCCAAAACTAAAACCTAAAACTTCTGTCGCAGGTTCAAACGCTTGAGAATGCAGAAAATTTTAGGTTTAAGCCTAGATTAGATTACAATGACACAAATATTGATGACAACAACATATAAATTTTATTCATATAAAGATGTGTGCAGATGTTAAGCAAAAGGCCTTTTATGAAAATTTTTATAATTTATTTTTTAATTATTTTGAGCTTATTGTTAACATTTTAAGTTTTCTGCAGAACCCTTGTTTTCACCTCACGGAATCCTATGGTTCCGTGGAACACAGTTTCGGAAATGCTGCTCTAAAGCCTAATGTAAAGTAGGTCATCATTGGCTTGCACGTCAGAATAGAAGAATGGCCAGTCAACCACCTGCCTTCCCTGTACAATTACATCCTACCTCATTGATTGACAAACCCAATGGTCACCCACCCTGGTGGCTTATGGCAGATTATGTGCAGGGCAGCTGACAATTGAACAGGTGCGGGAGCCACCCTCCCTCTGCACTGATGATGACATCTGCCACTGTAGCTGATACACATCTTCAGCTTCACGTGTGACAGACAATGTTGTGTTATTAAATGTAGAACGTGACTAATTTTTTGTGACTTAAGTCTATTCAAAGTATTATGTTCCTTCAGTTGGGTTTCGAGTATTGATTTAAAGACCCGGAAGTGTCTCTTCAAGCTGGTGCTGGGTATTCGGGGTCGATGACTGCCATGTAGCCAACTTGCTGCATTTTAAAACTGTGAAATGAATATACAAGGATTTATGTAACTTTTAAAAGGAAAATGAAAGCAATACTAGTTGCAATGGAGGGGATGACAACTAGATTATGGTTTCCATCAAACACATACAGACAATTAACTCTCATTTTGAAACAAATTCTGCATTTGCACTTTAACTCTATATTCAATGGTTGATGAGACATAAAAGGTGCCACATTGGTGTTACAAATATGTGACATGCAAAGGGTTAAGTATCTTTGCCATTTTCTATTTGTACTGCAATTATGGTACTACTTTTTTAATTTTCATCTACTTATTTAATTTTCATCTACTTATTTAATTTTCAGCTACTTATCTAATTTTCATCTACTTATTTAATTTTCAGCTACTTATCTAATTTTCAGCTACTTATTTATTTACTTTTCTTTTTTGTGTCTATTGTATGACTTGTCTCTGGTGATTTCTTTGTTACTCTTCTTTGTTCTTTGTCAGCAACTTCATCTGCGTTTGGTCATATTTAACGCCTTATCTGATAAGGGAGATGTCTATTTGCCATTCTTATAACTTTATTGTTGTGCCTCTTTTATCTTGATGCCATTTTATTATGCTGAATAATACATTGTGATTGTTACTTGCACAATATATGCAAATAAATGATCTTCTAAATCTCAGATAACCTACAACCCTTTGACAAATATTGTTTTGGCATGTGAAATCATCTTTGACTAAATACCAGATTTTTCGTTTTTTTGTGTCATGCAAAGTTGTCTTATACAGAAACTGGAGTTTTAAATAAATATGAAGAGTGTGGATTCGAGTCAATCTAATAGTTTAAAACCTAGGAAAAGGAAAGTCTATGTGGCTTGTTATTTTGACCGGAATTATGCTTTCTCCTGCAGCATTTACAGGCAGACCTAAATGTAATTGGTCTGATCCATATTGCCAAACATATATTTACTTGCAATCTCTGATGGGTGTGTTCCTGTTCTCTGATGCATGTTTTATGCCTTCTCCGGTGGATTCATTTATTCCAGAAATTTATGTAGTGCCATTTCTAGAAAACTAATCTGAGATGTGCCCAGCCAAGTTGCAACCAAAGAGAAAGGACTTGAGCATAGGGTTGAAGGCAGGAAAATTATTCCGAGGCAGTAAATGTGGATGTTTCGTGAAATCTTGATCTGACCCTCATAGAAGGAGACACCTCTCCAGTTGGGCCTTCAAAATTGTAAAAGGTTATTACCTTATTCTGGTATTTGCCATGATCTCATTCGAAGGCTTGCGTTAGGAAAGTCTAAGTATCTAATATTTATTAACAGTTTTTTGAGGCTGAAAATATTTTGTGAAAAAAGAAGATATTTTGCTGATAGAATTACTGTACTTTTAAAAGTACAGAAAGACTTTATAATGTATGTCCTCAGAGTGACAAAGTTGTGATCGCGATCATTGATTCCCTTGACGCCTGAATTAATGAAGTCATGGAAACATCACATCACATCACAACATTTGGAGTCCATGTGAAATGGATCGGAGTTGTGGACTCCATATCTATCCATTTTGGAGTCCCACAGGGCCTTAGTAGTTGTCAAAAATTCTGAACTTCTGATATAGGCAATTAAGGGGAGGATATTGGATGCATTAAGGATCAAGTATAGGCCAACGTTCTACGACAGATTTAATATTTTAATTCTGCATACAAAGTAAGAATTATTGTGATACAACAGCTCTGGTTTAATCACAGGCTGAAACGGATTTTGTATATTGCATTTATATTGCTCTCAAAGTCTAGGGCTCTAGGTTTATGCTGAAATATTTATAATAGCTGCTTTAGCTGCTTCCCAAACAATTTTAGTTATTCTTAAGTTTTTACTTAACATCAGGCATATTTACAACCAGGTTCACTCAAGCGCTTTTAACCTGGTCAGAAAATCTTAGGCATCACTACTTCAAGTAACTTACTGCAGTGTGTCAGTTTGTTTATTAAACAAAGATATATGTATATATATCCAAATAATTATAATTTTAAGTGCCTTTCTTCTTCGACAACTTTGCAGATTTCTCTGAAGAATATTTAACACTAAGATAAACACATGTGCTGACTGATAAAATTTCACAATAAGCCATTTATTTGCATTTAGCTTATCCCACATTATATTGTATTTTATTTCTAGAATTATATAGCACCTCTCACAGAATGACCATTCAGAGGCACTCTGTGCACTGGTCCATTATGATGTTAAACATCATTTAAAACAGATCATTCACAACAATTAGCAAAACACATGCCCTTTGTTCCCTTGGCATTATTTTGAGCTCATTTCTTTCTGCATTGGATATAATGTATCTGATTTGTATAGAGTGTATTTTAGATTAATTCCAGTTAACTTTTAGAAAATACCTTCAATTATGCTGAAACATTGCATGTGGCTTTGAAAGATACAATTTTTCGCCGTGGATCTTGGAAAGGTCGTGGATGTTGCTTGCTGCTTTATCTTTGTGCAGCATCGAATGTTGTTGATCTCGCGTTCTTCTTCTTCATCTGCATTGCTCAGTGGTTTGGTTGCCTATTAGGTCCATTTTTAATGCTTGGTCATAAATCAAATTCCTTCTATATGTCCTGATGTTGGCAATCGCATTCCTCATCTTCTTAATTCGTATGGATATCCTCTGATGTTTTCAAAATCCTCTAGACAGTGAATTTCCTTGTTTTTGGCATTAACAGTCAAATGTAGGCTGTCATCTATATTCTGAATGCTAAGAATATGTAGATCTTCTAGTCTTAGCCAATCATAAATATTCGGCACCAGTATTATTTAGTACTAATCTTGATATAGTTTAAGGGCAAGGAATGGTTTTTAGAAACTTTGTTATTCTTAAATTTGATACCACCCTTCTTCCAACATCCTTTGCTCAGAAGTGCACACGCCTCAACGGCGCAATTGCAGTTGTACTGCAGAGCAATTGTGTGCAAAGGACTTGCTCAAAGTCTCTACACAGTGACTGATACCTCGTACGAGGGTTGAACCCGCTCACTCAGCACACACTGAGCGTTACAGGCCGACCACTCTAACCGATCAGCCACCATGCCACACAACACTATGCATCAAACGTCTTGCTGCTTTACTGATGATTAATGTGAATTACAAGTGTCTTGAGTTTTAAATAAAGCATAGGTGTAGGACAGTTGGACAAATTCTGGGAGACTACAGCCAGCCGCCCATTGGCTGATCTGTTCATGTACAAACGATGTATTGTATCTACCCTTTAATATTAGAAAGGATTCATTGGTTTTAGTGTGATGGAGATAACTAGAAGCTTAGATGGTATCTAGCTGGTTGGAGCTGTTCTTTTAAGTTACAGATCAAGTCAGTCGACAGGCCGTGCTGTGTCATCGGGTCCTGAAGACTGTGCAACATTCCGTTACAAATTCATCTATTCTTACGAACCAGACATGGGATTGTCTGCTGCGGTTCCTTCTCGCAATTAATGATGTGCTTCTGGCACCGCCTGCTGAAAAGGGTAACATAAAAGTTTTTTTTATAAGGGAGATGTGGCTCTTCAGTTTTTAATTTATCATATTTAATGATATTTTGCATTGTCTTGTTCGTCTCTTATACTGAAACTTTGTCACTGAAGCCGCTTTTCTGTACTAGATAAAATTTTTTAGCTTGAGACAGTGTCTTATGTGATTGGAACAAAACTGTTTTTGCATTTAAGTCAGTCTGAAGTTATTAAAAGGAAGAGAAAGAAAGAATTTGAATTTACACTCTAGGCTTTCCTCTCATTTCTTCTGAAGGGGAAGATTAATTTGTAATTGAGTACATTTCTTATGCTGTAGATTCTATCGGGAGTCAGTTGTGCGAAAGGGTGTTGAGTGTTCTCTTTGAGATCTGGATCCTTTCCTGCTGTCGGTGCTTTCCATCTCCATCCTTGTGGAAGACGATGAAGGAGATGTGCAGCAGCTGGCGCCACCATGAGGCACTTGTCCTCCAGTGGCACCGTGTCAACGTTGCCTTCACTTCGCGTCTGCTCAAGGTCATTTATGGAAACAACGTTCATGGATTGCAGCTGAGTACGTCTTGTAGAAAATATCATATTGACCTAATGGAAAATATAAAATCAAATCAGGTTTTAGAAGACTTTGTTGAATCTGGAAACTGCAGTGAAGGAAAGAAATATGTCTGTTTAACTGTCATTGTTAACCTGTTAATAATGATGTGCTTTATTAAAAAAATACACTTCTAATTGCTTATTGATTGAACTGAGTACCATCCATTGGTCAATTGGACAAAACTTTACTATACATTTTTCACTCAGTCAGAACTTGATCGATGGGGCACGTTCCATAATACTTCTACTTGGCACCCTTTGTATAAAATATTGAGCGCCCGTGTAATAGTGAGAATCGCATTAAATTAAATAGTAGTGTACATGTTTATGTAGTTATGTGTTTGCAAGTTGTATTGAGCTAGTGATAACTTTAGAGCTTGGTATGGTCACGAAAGACTATAAAACACATATGGAATATGTGTAGTTAATAATTATTTAATATAATAGTAGTAATAATTAGTTGTTGTTTTAATAAGTTTGATGATAATGAAAGTTACAGTTTGACATTCTTTGGTAGGCTATATGTGGTTGGTATGTTCTAAATCTTCAATTGTTCTTTTCATACTATATAATTTATAATAAATACTCCAGATAATTGGATCCATTTAGCAGCAATTAGCCATGAAATTTGTCTGTTAATTTATTCATCAGCTGATGAGGAAGAGCGACTAATTCCTGAAGGAATCAGCAGTGAGTGCGTTGTCCAGTGTTGGTTTCGGTTCCTTCACATCCTTGGAAATCCGGTGGAACTCAGCCGTCCATCAGTCATTGCTAGTACACCCAAGTTCCTGCACATGGCTCTTACAAGTGAAGCTCCTGTTGAACCAGAGGACCACGACTGCTTGAAAAACCTACCATACATCTTCTATCGGGCTATGAAGTCAGTCGCTGTTGTGGCTGATGCTTTTCTTGGTAATTTGCTTTCCTCTTATGATTCACATAAATTCTCCAGATGAGTGATTTCTCTTAATGAATTTGTTGTATAAAGCTCTCTCTGCAGTTGATTGCTTTACAATTTTTTTAATCAAAATAGTAATCTGGGAATTTACTGTTGTCTTAAGAATATTTACCAGTTTGGTGATTTTTAACTATTAATGAGGCAGAAGAAATTTTGGAACATTTTCATGTAGACCTCATTCAATTTATTTGTAAAGTTGCAGAGATGTACATACTTACTCAGCCAAATTTCTGACTGGTAAGTAATGCCTCTTTCTTGCAGTTTTGTACAATCGTTATTTTAGGAGTAACACACAGAGATACAACGGACAATGACTGGTTGTTGACGTCATTGTCATCTAAGCAAACCGACTTGTCCGCTCAACCAGCTGCCTCCACGCCACCGTCACACAGACGCCCCAGACCTTCCTTTTTGCTGCCTCATACATCAAAAGGTCAGCAATGCATCGCAGTCTATCTCTAATTAAGCTTTGAAAATCAGTTTAATTGGTAGTCATTTGGCACAAATGAAAACATATGAAATTTTTTTACTGTCGGTAAGTAACATGAAGTGCCTCCAGTGACTAACAGTTTAGGTCACTCCAAAGTAATCCTCATTAACTGAACTTGGTTTTCCCAAGAACAGCAGCACAAAGCAGTGTGCTGGTGTACTTTTATATTTCTTTCAGAGATCTGTCTCTTCTTTTGGGCCAATCTTAATGATAAACATGGAATTAGATTGCTCATACTCTTTTTGATGCAATTAGTTTTGTGACTTTTCTCATCCAGCAAGCAGAAAGTAGGGGGGTATTTGTGATTGTAATAACTCTTAAGTGGATGCTAGTCACCTGTGGATAACTAGTATTATTATTATTATTATTTTGATTATTATCATTGTCATAAATAGGTATTGTTATTTTTTTATATCTGCCATTTTACTGAAGAATACATTTTTCTAAACACTGTTCATTTATTATTATTATTATTTATTTTATTACGATTGTTTATTTTGTGAATGTCTGAAGAATCGATTTTATAAGCACTGTTCTTTTGTAATTATGTAAGTGTATTGTTATTGCTGAACTTTAGCCACCAAGGATGCCGGACCTCGGCCCAGTCTGAGTGAGACATGGACAGCTCCTTCCTCTGTGGCCAATATTCCAGGTGTAAGTGTTGCTACTTCAGAGAACAGTATGTTTTCTCCGTGCCGACCAACAGTCAACAGCCTACTCCATCTGTTGGGAAGCTGGCTTCTTGAGGCATCGCTTGTTGGTGTTCGTGTCTATGGAAGTAGTGCCAAAGGTAAGAAGATGAGCTGTGCATAATCACCTTTTTTGGGATTTGCAGGTTGCTGTTAGAAAGTCTTGTATAATGTGAATTCAGATTCAGTTTCAGCCAGATTTTGTATAATGTAATGTCTGCTTGTAGCTCTCTGAAGTGATGTTGTTGTGTAAGATTCTGATAAATAGTTTTACTGTCTTTGTATGCTTTTTATGATTTTAAAAATCATGTAAAAATGGGACAGATCCAGAAGAAGACATTGTGATTCTGAAATATTTCTATTTAAAAACAAACAGTTAAAAATGTACCTGTTACATGACTCGCAAGCACCAGCATTTGCGCTAACAGTAGACAGTTTTGTAAAGCATTTGTCGCTTGCTACGGTGATCCTTTATAAATCGTCATATTTACAATTGCAGACTTCCTGTGAGCTCTGATGTTTGCAGTGTATTTAGGGCTAGGGAGGACTAGCTGCATAGCTATAAGATTTAGATGTAGTTAAGTGGCATGAAAGTAGTTGAAATATTTAACAGAACCATTGATGAACTTTCTTTTTTGCTGTTCCTTTGTTCGATCAGCTGATTTTCACCATATTCAATATTTGAATTCCTGGCTACGCTTGCAGCGGTTCTTTTGTATTGTAACAAATCTCCAGGCAGTTTGTTATGAGAGTAGCTTCTGCTTACTAATCCTTGTGTATGCAATGCATTTCAAGAGTCTTTGAATGAAGAGATTTATCGCCTTTGTTCTCACTGTTATTTTCGCTTTAATCTGGTCAAAATCATCAGAGTCTAATTACTACTAAGTGTCTGGGAACATTATTTGATCAGTTAGTATTCCTCATCATCATTATATATAGTGACTTGAAGGCTCTAGAATATTCAAACTGCCCATAGATCATGTAAACAAGTATTACAGTTAAGTATAGAGACTTTCATGCTTATTGACACCGTTTTAAGCATCTCTGAGGAGTTGCTCTGTAGTGGCACTCTTTAAATTTACAATTACAGGTGCAATTAAAAATCACAGTAGGTTAAAACTGTGCTCTTAAAAGGTAGAGCTATAGTTTTTAAATCATCTGTATGATATTCCATTGGTTCTGTGGAGTCCAGGTTGTTTGCAGGAACAAAGTGTAAGGTGCCATTAAACCATCTTCTAATCTACGGGCTTCCACATTTATTTATATTGACTTGGCAACATATTTTCAGTTAAATTTACTTATTCACCTAGCCAGATAATCACAAAGAGTGCTTATTATGTCTGGATTGAACTTTCAGTTTTGTTGCGTTAAGACCTTGTGCTAGCTCTCCCTGTTTATTATTCTGGTGCGTAAGTCTATTGAATGGTTCACTTGATGGTCCTGAATAAACTGTCAGCTTAAGGGGCCATGTATAAGAATTGAATTTAGGTGTATTTGCATATCAGTTTTTTTCGTTAATTATTAATAATTGATACCAAATCTTCATATGACATTGTGATTGTGAATGACTCTTGGTCATTAGGATTTAGTGAGAATGTTCAGGTTAAGGGACCTACCATTTAATTAATTAAGGGACCATTAATTTAGCCATTAAAACTTATGATCTATTACAAGTGTGCTGTAGATCTTGGAAGAATTATAGTTATGCAATAATATGCATTGAAAGCCGTTGAGGTTTAATTCATTTTATTCTCTCAGTACTTTAGAGGCAGAATTTTGATGATATTTGTTTCATGTACTGGAATATAATATGACATTGATGTGCATGATACATGGACAGATACATAGAATTAGTCATGTAATTTAATGTAATGTAATCAATTGAGCTGTGATAATTAACCGAGCATATTATTTGTTATATGGTTATACCTTATAAGGCTTTTAAACAAGGTTGAAGGGACAGGATATGCAATTTAATTAAGTACTAATGATTATTATTATTTAGTAAATTTCTTATGATTACTGAGCATGCATATTTTATGACTAGTAATATTTATTTATCAGTTGTGTTAATTTGCTATTTTAGTATTGTTCAGTTTCTGCTGAGTTTTAGTAGCATCTTAATGGCATGAATTCACTTAGTTTAATTTATTGTTTGTTCTTACTAATGACATGTTATTGGTCCATAGCGTTGGATTTGGCAAAGGATGAGAATTTAAGAGATATTTTCTTGAGTCATTGCTACTTGAATTGTTATAAGTAACAGATAGGCACGGTTAATGGCATATAATTTTTTCTTTTACAATGAATTAAAGATTAAAAAGACCTGGCAAAAATGAAAACTAATTAGATTGGCTAGTCATGAAACTCTGAAGGTTTTAAGTTTTAGTTAAGTGTAATATGCCATTATCCAGTAGGTTAATTTTTGATTGGCAAACTAATAATTTAATGTTATTGATGGAGTCTGAGGTAGCTAACTGAGAGTAACTTGGATGGATTTCACATCTGATTATTCAAATTTGGTTTACCAGAATTTCAAATTAACCACCATTAAATGTGCCTTGGATTGATTATGTTTTTAGCATTGAGGAGTCCACTTTATTTTTCAAAGGAAAGGAAAACTGGTGATCAAATATAGTTATGCGCATTGTAAAACTGATGTCAGAGCCAATGTAGAGGTAGCACCTTGCGATCCCTGTCCACCATTTAGAGAAGTTTAGAGAAGGTGGCACCATGACGTAAGTTCTCTTTGTCGTGGCTTGATGGTGCTGACATAGTCTGCAGTCCCTGCACGGTAATAACATTAAATTTTCAGTGCTTCGAAGCCGCACTGCTTCCCTTCACATGGACTCTGATCCTGCCCGCCTCCAGTCACAGTTGGATCATTCGTTGACAGATGACGTCGGCGGTTCGCTCGACGGTAGCTACGAGATGGGACGGGCTCAGGCGTGTGGCACGCTCTGCAGGATCTTCTGCTCACACAAGACGGGAGAAGCGATTCTGCCGATCTATACGTCACGCTTCTACATCTCGCTCTACTACGGTCTGCAGGTCTTCTCAGTGAGTTGAAAAACTGTGCAAATAAAAGCTAATACAGAAGCATTACTTTATTAATTAGTATTCATATGTTCATTCGTTGTAAATATGATTCATTCAAGTGTTATTCAGATGGTGAAGGATTGTCACATTGAATTGCATTTAGTGGCAATTTCACACAGTGACAATTCAGTGAAAAACATAAAGCAATAGATGCATCTCCACAAATGACAAAAAAACTTTTCCAGGAAAGATTCCTTTTTAATATCAATATTAGTGATTCACTATTAACCCTTTGCATGCCCTCACGTTTGCCCTGATCAGACACTTTTGGAATTTTGATTCATTTCACCCCGTAGAGATACAAATGTATCTCATTTGCTGCTGAAGATAACAGTTAAAGTGGAAACTTGACATTGCTTTATAAATGAATTTCAACAAGTTTATATAATTGAAATGTTTGTACATTGTAGATTCTTGTATTTCTTTATGTGGTATGTGGATGTGGTGGCGTGGCATGCAACTTATTGCATTGCCTTTTTACATCTTGCTTATGTTTTGAATAAATATAAGTTGCTAATAAATATGGTATATATAAAAATGTATATGTGACTAATATGGTATTTCTTCGGTTATTATTAAGATGCATTTTTAAGTATAAGGTCAGTTGATTATCTGTGTCGTTGTTGGGTTGGTATATAAACCATGGTTTACGAATGCACTATTGCTTCTTTCAATGCTTGCTGCTCAATCTGGGTGGTGTTCAAGTCTTTTGCAGTTATTGGTATTGGTAGAAGTGGTTGATCATTATGTGCAGTTATTTCTGTGATAGGTTGAGGCAAAGAAGTGGCAATGCCGTTTAGGTAAAATGTTTTCAAAGTTATATCCAGTGTTGGCACAAAGTGATAGATCTACAGCCAGGTAAAGTGTCATTCAGTAGCTCAGTGCTGCTCTTCGTCCTTCTAGACACCTTGGACCACAGAAGAAAGTATTCTTGAAACCGTGGGCTGCACAAGTAAACTCTAAAACATTAAATAAAATTTATTGAAATCATTTACTGCATTAGAATTCAATAAAATTGAAAATAAGTTTAACGGTTCATGGGACCTGGATTTTGTGTTTGTATTGTCAAATGATGAGCTTATTTACGAACGAATAGCTATGCAAGCAGGTCAGTGAATTTGTCTTACAGTTCATTTTTTTATACGAACTGTTTGATGCCGGAATATTTCCATATGTTCTTGCTGGTGTCAGCAGCGACAGTCGGACGGGTATTCACATCCATCCAAGCATGAAGGATGATCTTGGTTGTGACATCAATGCAGCTGGTTTACTTGCCTTAGGATTGGAATATGCTCGAAGTGCCCATTGAGGAGCATAACCGTGTGTACAGCATTTAAGTCTCTGAACTTGATGCAATGCTGATTAAAAGCTGTGTGTGCAGTGTCGAAGTCGACCATGGATTTTACTTTTGTTAGTTTCTCACAAGGGAGACTTTCAGGATAGCCAAGATCATTTGCTCGTGATGCATTCGACTGACCCATAGTCGAATGCATTATGTGCAAATACATTCACATGTTCAATGTATGAGTTTACATGTCAGTATTAAGGAAACATTACATAAATTTGCCATTTCTAGGATACTAAAGCGATACCAGTGGTGCTGGCCAGTGTCATCTCTAATGCTAGTGATCTCCTTTGTCTTGATCTGGATGGCATTCATGTCCTTCTGCCTCAAATACTTGCTGCCCTGGAAGACCTACAGCCTCGATTCAGGTACAGAGACAGAATACAACTAATCGGCATTTGTTCAGCAAGGTATTCTATTGAAGTTGCCACAATTCAGTTACTGAAAGAGTGAAGTCAACTTCCTTACTGATTAATGAGTTTCTGGTTTATATAGATGCCGCTAAGAGGTGACGATTTTAATCAAATGACCATGAGATTGAATGGTTTTCTGTTTATGATAGGGAACTAGAACTTGTTGGATATAAAGAGGAAGGATTTGATAGACAGTAATCACTATTCCAAGGCACTTGAAGCAACAACTGAATGACATATATGTTTGAAAAGTTGCTCTGTGGCCTTCTTTCAGATATAAACATGATAATGTTGATGATGATGCTGATTTGAGACATGCATCTATTCACCTGCTCCTGTCTGCACTTTGTCTGCCTCTTCAATTTGGCAACCTTCCCATTCGAGGTAAGACAATCTGGCATTAAAGTGTCGCTTTGTTTGCTCCAGCATTTATGAGTGATTTTTGAGGATTTGTATAGAAACCTTGTGAGATAATAAATTACTGATTATACATAAATCTACACATATGAAATTTCATTAATTAATTATATGTCATCCACCAGTATAGACCTTATTGGACCTGTTCTAAATTCATTCGCTACATTTAAAACCTTAATCATTAAAAAAGATATTTGTGGTGACATTTTGAGACTCTTCTTGAGCTGTGCATCTTTCTGTCAATTCCAGCGATCTTGGATGACCAGAGAATGGATCCAAAGGTGTCGTTTATCTCACTGAAAAAGCGAATTACAGAACTCCTTCAGAAGCTGCTGCTGTCCGAGACTGACAGCGTGAACACGCAGATGCTGCTTGGTAGGAGTTGTTCCATGAACTTCTGATTACAAAACCTACACCAAGTTAAACTAATGCCTGTTCTTACTTTTGTATGTAGTCAGTTTACACTTGAATGCGGACACTGGCAGGCATTCATTCAGTCGCATACTTGGAGAAGTAACAGACTCACGTTCAATCTTCTGAACTTTACAGATTTGTGTTTTTCCTGATTCCATATGTCTGTCATGTTCCTGAATCCACTATAACTTTGCCCTTCAAACTTCACAGCCTGGATTTACCTGTGATTTCTTAGCAATATCTTTCCTATTGTTCTGCAACCTTGTGTGCATTTCCACCTATGATCATGTGAAAGTGAAGTTTAATGGACAAATGCCTTTGTACTGTCAACTGCATCTAACGTTAAAACATGCATAGATTTATTTTTGGTTCTTATTTGGATTATAACCATGGGAAGAGGTTGTTTTTTTTGGCTATTCTTGTTTCTAGGTGGCCTGGTTGTCTGTGTCTTGGATCAGGCTTTGTATGAGGAGATAAATGGTGATTTGTTGAGTGACTCCCAGCCAGGTTAGAAACTTCTCATGTAAGCAAATGTTTAGTATTTTATTTGACATCAACTTCTGTGGTGCCTTCATTTTAATAATAGCTTTTGAACTTTCACTAAGTAGAACTGAGACTTTGCTTTGGTTGTTGGTTCATCACTTTGAAATCGGTTTACTCGTAACTTAACTTTTTGCACACCACTGGCAACAGTATTGCAAGATGCATAATTGCTCTTACACTCAAGTTGTTAGGGTAGAGAATCAGCAGTCTTCTTATGTCAATTAATTTGAATAACTGCTCATAGCAAAGCCACACTAATTTTTGAAGCAATGAGGATTCTTCAATGAGATTTTTAGAGAAAGTTGAATTCATTTTCCCCTATAAATCCTGAAATTTTGGCCAAAAATCTCGGTTGCGGAGAAATTGCATTTAGTCTGATGGGTCGATTTTTGTTGATATAATGTTATACAATGGGAGTATTATGTTGTTTCTACATTTTCGAAGTGAGTGTATGTGTAAAATGTAAGCAATTTGTAACTTAAATTTTACTAGGTTGTACCGAGAATCTCATCTTTCAGATACATCATGTTGTAATCCTTTCAAATTGCTACAGTATTCTCACTGTATAACATTATACATAATTATTTTCAGAATTTCTGCTGATCATGGTAGTATACTACTATAAATGATTCGAAATCTGCCATGTTGGTTCATATTTGGCATTACATAATTATTTGATTTGCCTCAATTTAGCTCGTCATCGTGCAGAGCAGCAGAGGTATAGTCCGTGTTGAGGATTTTTCATTACACAGGATACGCTTGAGTTTATATCTTGAGTAGAGTTCCAAATCCCATTCTCAGTGTGTAGTATTTAACTTCCACCTCGTTAGCAGCAAAGGTTGAATTCCAGAGTCTTGGATACCGGTGGGACAGCATGCCCTATATGAATTACCATTTATGTTGATAACTTCAGTCTGTGCTACTTATTGGAACACATTTTCAGACAGCTGCTATTCTGTTATCAAAGGCCAAAGTAATGAACGGTGTTGGGACTTAAAAATTGAGAGATGGTTCTTAGTGTTGTCGTTTTCATGTTCAGTTCAGGAGCTGTTTGGTCAGTCCGCTTCTTTGGTGTGTAACCGCCTTATGGCATCATGGAAGGGAGAGCTGGGCTGTGCCTTGGCAGCCATGGAGGTCCTCTCTGCCTTTGCCAGGATCAAGTTCAAGAAACCACATGAACTCTACTGCAAGAGAATCATCAACTGGATCTGTGAATTTGTTGTCTTCCAGTGCAAACAACCAGCTCCAGCACACTCCAAGGTACGTCAATCAGTCAGCCAATCAGTTCTTCACTTTTCTTCACATTTATATGGTGCCTCTGCCTTTGTGAAGACATTTTAATTATATATATGAACGAACAGGAAGTTACGAAGAGGCATTTTGTTTTGCTGCTAGATTCGTTTCAGTTCAGTAGGTGGCACTGCTCTTGTTATGTTATGGACTCAACTCATTTCATGGGTGAGGTTCATAGAGTAATGGATCACAAATTGGTGTGCAGAACTGAGGAAGTGAGTTCATTCCTGTATCCCGAGGTTACGGTTGACTAATCTTTCATTTATTCGGTGGTGGTCGTTGTTCAATCAGATGTATATTGTGATATGGCTATTGCATGATATTGCATGGCTGCCATCAGTTAAATTCAACTCCTGTAAAATAACTTGTCATCATTCATTAATGCTATACTCATAATCATATTACGTTTGTCAGCTTGAAATTTTAAACCAAAATTGAAGAAAAATTCGTTCAGTAGGTGACGTTGCTTTCCCATACGTTAGGAAGGTTATAATAAAATAGACTCATTTAATTTCTATAGGTTGCACTGCTGTCATCCTAAGATATTTTAAAGATGTGAAATGGTTTATTCCGGCAGTTGCCCAGCTGTCCAACATTTAGTCTAATTAAATACAACCCGTGGACCATGGGTTGATTTTCAGTGGAAATCATATTTCAAAATTATTTTTCCCATGCTGTCAACATGTGGCACAGTTAAATGTGGTTAACAATTGTAAGTGGAAACACATTTTCAGAATTAAATTGTTTTTTTAGCCATCTTAGGAGTATAGCAACATTGGGTTACCTTGTTGCCTTGTGCTGTCAGTTCGTTGAACTCTAGCGATCATCATGATTATCCTTCTCCATTTCTTTCTTACCGAAGTTGCGCCCCTTATTACCTCCAGGTTCGTTCCTGGCTTTTTCGTGTATCTCATCAATCTATTTTTTTCTTGGTCACCCTCTTTTCTTCCTTCCTTCTCCACATGCCAACATCATTTCCTTTTCCAGTCCATCTTATCTCATAACTTATTCAAAGAACCCCAGTTTTCTTCTCAATGCTTTGGTGTAACGTCTCATCATTCTGAACTCCAATCTCCCTGCGTATTCCTTCGTTTGTCCTTTTCTCCGTCTATGATATTATCTGCATCTTCCTCCATATCCACATTTCGTATGCGTTGTTCTTTTTCTCTATATTCTTTGTCATTGTCCACGTCTCGCAACTATATAGTACTGTAGGGAAGATCATTACAAACATTGGGTACCTTTGATAATACCTGAAACTGTAGCTAGATTATATAGTTTTTTCAACATTCTTTTGAACAGTGGTGGAAACGGGTGTTAAAGAAAGTACCAAACTGTGTTACATAATTATAAGCATAAATTTCTGTTGTAAATATGTAATGTATGATTTCATGTATGTATGTGAACACTTGCTTTAACAATATTTAATTGCCTCCGAAAATCACTGCCTACACCAGACTTTAAGAACGAAAAGTTAATTAAGCAATTTAAATTTGTAGGCTAAAATAAAGTTGTTTTGGATGCACTTACAAATAGAAAATGATTGTTTTGTTACTACAGGATCTTCATTCAATGATTGTCATGGCATTCCGTTGTCTTTCCATTTGGCTCATGGAACACGACTATCTGATGCAAGACAAGGAATGTCTGCAGACTGTTCTGCAGGTGGTTGAGCTAGGAATATCTGGTTCCATGTCACAGGTAAACTGGAGACTAATGACATCTGTTTTGTTCAGTTCAGTGGGTGAACCATACCTTACATGGATAAGTGTTTAAATTTTGAATTGTCACATAGCAACTTGATGCTTCCTGTAATGTTGTGGTGACATTTTAAAACCAAGTTCATTAAACTTCCAGTGATCAGATTTTGTTAAATAAATGTCAGTCTAGGAAGCAATAAGACTAAAACTATTGAACAAACTGTGTTTTCTTAATTAAGAATATGCACAATTGGCTTGATACTCACGCTTCCAACATGAAAACTGAAGAAAACGATTGAACAACAAGCAGTCTTAGGAAAAGACATTGCCATAACCAATTAACTACCAGTAGTATAAGTGTCATATCCACATTAAGGGAAATTAAAAATGAGACTCTTAATATGCACAAACACGACCACTAAGGGTATGTCAAAGCATTCCATTAGCTTAATCTAGTTGGAAGTTACTACAGATGGGATCTTCTTTTTATTCTCTTTGAACATTCCTTCCTAATGACTAAACGGGGGGGGGAGGTGTCGTGGTTAATTGCTCAATAGGTGCACTCTGATTTAACCTGTGTGGTGATGGGTTGATGGTAGGCCATTTCCTAACAATATATGTATATATATATATATATATATATATGTATACAGATGACCAGTTGGAAGAAGCAGGAAGCAGTCCCTTAAGCTCGCCCTCTGAGGCTGCTATGGGTAGAAAGTCTTAACAACTTCATTATCTATAACAGCCTTATGAGTGTGGGTGTCCACTCCTCTCCTTCGCCATCTCATCATCCCACCGACAATGTGCAGTCAATGTACTCAATATAGCTTTGTTAGCTATGGGGTGAAGGTGGAAATCTCAAACCCAATTTCTCCTCTGACGGCAGTTTGATCCGCTGAGCTCTGATTTACAGTCCAGCACGCTAACCATTATGCTATCGATCACCCACTGGAAGGAAATGTACCAAATCTGGGTGACAGATCAAATTTGTGGATGTATACAGCTTCAATAATTCAGACCGTGCAACTGAAATTGTGAACTTGATATTATTTTATTTTCCAACTGATTTATAAAGTTCTGTTGTGTTTGTCTGATGTTGATCTGAAAACAGCCAAAGGCAAGCGATATTCCTCGCGTGAAGGGTGACAAAGAATTGAAGCCAGTGTCGATGAGAGTACGAGATGCTGCTGAAGCCCTCCTCACCGCTGTCATCGACTATGTAGTATGCATGCAGATTGGATTTGATATTATGGCCTATATGATTAAGGTGGTTATTGGATTAAGGTAATATAGGTAACTGGATAAAAAGATATCCAAAGATAGAGTACATGGCCATCACTGTCAACAATACCAAAGACTACGAGACACACCGGAAACAGTGGCTATGCACTACACTCCTATTTCTAATGTAATTTAAAGTAATGTTACTAGAGTTTCAGGTCATCACAGTCTATGATAATAATGTGCTTTCTTATGGTCATCACAGACCTTGATAACATGCTTGCTTACAGGTCATCAAGGGCCATGAAAGCGTGGTTCGCGCTTTTTTGGTACTGGTCTGTATCTTCTTACCCAACAGTCCTGGTCTCAGTCTTTGTTACCCTATAGTTTTGGTGTTTCGATGGATTAAAATATTTAAATCTTGCATGCACCAATGCAAAGTTTGTAAAAGATCATTGAAGCTAGGGGGCATCACGGAATGTTAGAAGCTAGAATGAGACTTTAGGAAGTCTAATTTAGAGGAGACTTGGATAATTGTGAAGATTAAGCGAGTGATGATTATGACGACATTATTTGATGATTAGCAATGACAATGTCAGAAGGCAGATGAATTGTTGATGTGTTTTAGGGCAGTTTCCCTCCACCTTGTGGTCCAGAGTCCCTGTGTACTCTTTTGGATGAAGAATCGTTGCTCAAGTACTGTAACGGCAAATCGAGTGATGCGTGTCTTCCGGATTCTGGTCTACCATTCCAGTATTTTGTCCTAGATGGTAGTACCATCATTGGTCTTCTTGAACGACCTCTTGGAAGCAGTGGAGGTGTGTGTTGCATCAGCAGTCGCATCTGTCCAATGTATATTATTGAAGTGCATGTTCAGAGAGCAGCTGTGAGCCTTCCAACTGGGAACGTATCACTCGTTAATGATAGATGGGTACAAATGACAGCACAAAGTATCGATCTAAGTATCGACTAAGCCATCGGACAACACGTGAACCTTTTGTAAAATTAGTGAGATAAAAGTATAGAACGTCTCTAGAACGTTTCTTGTCTGTAGAAACTGAATTATTGACAGTGGCTAAGAGCAGTCAACATTGCAACAAATATGTGCAAATGAATATGCAATGCAAACACCTGTGATTTGCAGTGACAACTATGTCATAAGGCATTTGTTTACTTCTTATGTTTCTTTTCATTGCTGTTGAGTTTGATGGTTAATCCATTAATGATGGGAAGTATTGTATTCTCAGTAACTTAGTGTACCTACTCATGATGTGTAAAGGTTCAAAGGTCAAGTGATCATTCTGCTTACATCTCATGATGTGTTAAGGGTTAAAGGTCATGTGATCATTCTGCTTACATATCATGATGTGTAAAGGGTTAAAGGTCAGGTGATCATTCTGTTTACTTGATGTTGTTATTATATACTTTGGTTTTGTATTTTTCCAGAGCCTCTGCCAACCGTCACTGCCATCGTTCGAGGTGCCTTTGGCCGACATGCGTGGACAATGCAGCTTCGTCATCATCCTCGTTCCTTTCGGGTACCTAGCTTACCTCTGGCCTTCAGTTGCTTATATTTCTGGTCTTTCTTTTGTGTGGAATTGCTGAGAAATTATCAGCAGGAAGAAACAGTTTGTGTGAGGAAAGAGCCGATTTTAGAACATGGAGAAAGTAGATGTGTTCATGAATATCTTATTATAGTGAACGTAAGAGATTGGCAAAACTTGTTATGTTGTAGTGTGATGCCAAGAATGCCTCCATTGCTCCAGCTCCCTCGGCTGTTGAGCCAAAAGTTCCACCTCGTACACATCATCAGTATTTTCCGGACATTGTCCAACAGATACCTCCAGTCCTCGCGTGAGTTTCTAAATGTAACTGCTCTGAATGGATGATAACAACACGTTTAAGGACAAGAAGTAAGAGTGGAAACACCAAAGCAGCTCTTTTTTCTTCCTTTCCTAGTCTCTACACTTATCAGATTTCTGTCCTTGATTTGTGCGAAAATACTCTTGCATATGGCTTGTGTGTGTGGGTGGGTGGGTGTGTGTGTGTCTTGGGTGTGGGTGTGTGTCATTTTGTCTATTAATTATCAGCATATGCACCACTTGTTTGTATCTCTTTTTATATAGGTTGTTTGCACTTGCCTTTATCCGTATCTTGCTATTTCAGCTTTCAACTGAGTTCTATGGTCAGTTGCTTGAAATTGAGTTCGATTTTCCAGTTAGACGTGTCTATGAGTAAAAATCGGTTATTGGTTGTCATTTTTCTATGAGCAGTGACCAGAGCATACCTCGCCTGGAGAGCACAATGAGCGAATATCAGCAGGAGCTGAACAAACTTCAGACGTTGGTTGCTTCGCAGGTACAGTTCGAACAGACATGCATTCAGAATCACACGAAGCAGCCGAAGCCAGTGGCACATTGTACGGAACCAAGGTAGGAGTATACCGCGGCATGTGTGTCTATTCTGACTGCTGTTAACATTTGCTTCCTGCATTGTTGTTAGTTCCAGTCTTTGAGTACTTTGTGTATCAGTGGGTATGCTAGAGTAGTTCTCTCATTAGAAGGGTAGAGTTAGGATAGATCCTTCTACTTAATATGAACACAAATGCTGTATGTTTTCATTAATTCTCTTAAAATAACTGTTAAATGATTTGCTGCCATAATATTTTTTTAGCTCCTGTCGTGAATTCCAAACTGCTCGTCTCTTTCTTACGCACTATGGCTTTCTCACTTTGGACGGATTAAAGGTCAGTGAACACTGCATAGTGTCGACAGTGCTTGTTAGCAGCGCATTCTCTGGCACTTCACGATGATACATTAAATAGTGCTGTATATTATATACTGGGACGAAAATTTTATGAATGGCTTGATTTCTTATGTGACTGTGATTGATTGTCTTTGGAGTTTGTTGAATCAGGTACGTATTGTGTTGTAATTATTAATTTATATAGTGCTGTTTACTGAATTGGTAATTCAGTAGCAGTCTCAGTGCAAGAACCCTGAGAGTAGAAAACGGTTTTGAGGAGGAAGAAGTGACCTGGAAAAGATTGATGATGTACAGAGAGGAAGGGTCCAATGGTGGATAGAGCTCTAGTTTGGGCTGTATTGGTCCTAATTGATGAGGAAATGCCAAATCAGGTATTTTTGTAAAATCTTGAGTATTAATTTTTATCCTTGAGTTGGAAATCCAATAAATCTGAAATAAGATCCAAGCATACATACAAGGTTTGCTTGAGATACTTAAAACATTTTCGGAATGAACGAATGAATGAATGAATGAACATCTGAGAAACTCAGATGAAACTCTTGGTGTTGATCTTACTCGTCATGCCCAAAGTTTGCTGTCATAGTCTATGCACTGAAATTCATTACGTGCCATGATCTTTACGCTGGTGTTGTTGCCACTTTTTTGGATGTCGTTTTTTTTTGTATTCTGCAGACTGGTTCAATGAGTGGCATGGTGCCATCGCTTGTGAGACTGAATGGCGCTGATGTAAAACTGTGCAATGACCTAAAGCAACTCGACGGTCTGTCTGTACGCACGGCTGACACTGTCCACGTCTTTTATGTCAAAACAGGACAGTGCAAACTGACCGACATGCTTCAAAATGTTGTACGTTGACAGTTTGTTTTGCTCTGTTTTTGCATTCCGATCTAATTGCATCTTGAAGCATATTTGTCTGTGGTTGGTTTGATTTGCAATGAAAAGAATCATTTTGCCATTGAACTGCCTCTGTGTATAAAAAAATTTTGATTTGCTGCAAACATTTACACCTAAGCTGCATATGCTAAGGGAATGGCCGTGTTGAAAGCTGTGGACAAGATTTGGAAAAGCAAAGCAATTAGCCTGGGGTTAAGTTGAACGTACTGAAAACATGCGTCTTCAGCAGGATGATTTATGGATGTGAAACCTCGGTGATAACAAATGACTCACAAAAGAAGGTGCTCATATTTGAAAGAAAATGTTACCACAGGAGACTAAGAATAGGATGGACCCAGAAGGTCAGTAATGATGAACTGTACAGAAGAATTGGCATGACAGAAAATTTCATGCAAAAGTCCTCTAGAAAAAGCTTGGTCTATCTGGACGTATCTGCAGAATGAAAGATGATGTGTGATGTGAACGTGACTATTATATAGTGAAAAAATAACAGCTAGTAAACAGTGATGTGATGTGTTAGCAGTGATGTGATGTGTTAATGGATCATTTTCAGATGCAACGACGTAATGTGCAGGACCACTTTCTGGAATTCCTTCGTTCCCTTGGTTGGCCTGTGGATGTTGAGGAGCATTCTGGGTGGACTGGATCTGTTGCGACAAGCTGGAAGGTCAAGGGCAGCCACAATGAAGGTCAACCAACTTTTCTGTTGTGTCTGCACTTCTTTGATATCATGTGTCACAGAACTTTAATCCTGGATAAAGATTTGCAGGTTTAAGGCTTTTTCTGTGGAATAAGCCTCGTCTTTCTCAGGTAGACGACACAGTAATGTTGACATACAGATATAAATAATATCAGCTCGAGATTGACTTTATCCATTGAATACTAGACGATGTTCGCCTCGAAGACCTGATCTTGCAGAAGCAGAATGTCTGCATAGCCTTGCATCTGCTCTGTTCATAAAATGTTGATTACTCTTGCATTTTCTGTGTATAGAAAAATCCTATCCAGCTGATACAGGTGGCAGTCTGTATGATGGAAGACAGCAGGTCCTCTACTGGTCAGATGTTAGTGCAGAGGTTGCCTTCGTCGTACCATCAACCGCAACATATCCATCATCCACAGATGGTACACAGCACTCCACTCATGCTATCTACGTTTTTGATTAAATTAAGACTTCAGTAATTGTTTGTGTTTAACTCTTTGACAGCTTCTCATTAATATCAGCTTTTTAAATTATTCATTTGTTAGTGCATACATGCATTTGTGTTTAAATTATTTATTATTTCCTTAACAACTGTAGCAACTGATGTTGATGTGTGATGACCTAATCTAACCTCAGTTCTGTATTAGACATCAGCTGACGGTCACTTAAAATCGATACAGCTAGGATGGTCAGTCCAGTTAAAATGCAACAGAACAATCATGAACACAGAAGTTGCACATCTATGCTTATCTTGCATATGTTTTTTAATTGGATGTTGTGCAAGTGATTCGTTCGTTGTGAATGTGTTTTTAGGTGATAAACTGAGCGTACAGGTGACGGCGTCGGCCTCGTCTGTGTGTGGAGGGGATCAGTCATCTCTTGCAAAACTCAAGTCTTTATCTTTGGACTTGGATAATATTCCAACTGCAACCGACATGGGGCAGATTTCACGGCTGAAGCGATCGGGAAGAAGTGGTCTGACATCGTTCAGTACCGACATACATGTCTTCGTTGTTTGGCTTGAGAGCTACGAAGACCACCTAAGTTTTCCTCTTGGTATGTGTGTGTGTGTGTGTGTGTGTCTGTTTCCTATTCATTTACCCTAATCTCAGAAGCAAAGTCCTGACTGTCTTCACTTTGTCATGCAGTTATGACTGTTGCTCCTCTCCTTAGAATTTTTAAGTTCCGAAACAGTTTCACACCAGCGCATACCAATCAGACCAAATAAAAACTCATCTGTACCTTGTAGATGTTTGACTAATATTGACAACTAGTTGCTGTTTAGTTTTTGTAGATTAGTTTTGAAACATACCCGTGAATTGTTTACTTGTTGTTTACTTGAGTTGATTGCTTGAGTTGTTACTTGAGTTGATTACTTGAGTTGCTTACATGAGTTGTTTACTTGAGTTGATTGCTTGAGTTGTTACTTGAGTTGTTTACTTGAAATGACATTAGTGACAAAGGCTTGGATCATTCTCTGAAATTGTCTTATACTGTCAGTGAATTTTAATGGACGCTTATTTGATATGCTCCAGGTGATGCTTTGAAGGTCTGCCAGGAGTCTAAGTCAAATGCCGCACCACCAATGGCGTCAAGCCAGAAGCACTCTCAACCGATTCAGAGCTGCATTATTTTTGTGCATCCGTTACACAATGGCCTTTTCCGAATTCATTTTCAGGCTCAGCAGACGAGGTCTCTTATTCTTCAGCTTTAAAACAACTTTGTTTTTTTTATCAAGTGTTAATCTACTCACACTTTCTTATTCCAAAATCATATATCAATTATCATATTATATTATCTAGTCATAAATCATCAATAATTTTAAAGATACAGGTGTATCAGCTATGTTTTGTAGATTGAACTCCATTGGTTGGGTTTTACTGTCAGTGAAATATCCAAGCTGATTTGATTACAGTGGAATATGTTCAAGATTAAGTAACTGTAACATGACTTGGGCTTGTGAGTAGGCTGGCATTTTCATGGGGTATAGTACCTCAGTAGCTATAATTATAAATACAATCATAGAATGACTTATGCACACATGCATACGAACACACATACATGCAAGCATACATACAAGGTTTGCTTCACTGTGTTCCATTGAGAGTCTGTATATTTTCTTTTGCATACATATCAAATGGTCTTTGGACAGGGTGAGTGAAGCAGTGCCGCTCGTGGATGGTATGGTCGTCAGTCGCCGATTGCTCGGTCATCTTGTACGACAGACATCGGTAAATATATTCCGAAGGAGGCAGCTAGACAGTGAACTGTGAGTCATCTCTTCAGTAATCTTTTGTTTATTGATATTTCTTCACAGAGTAGACTGTAGATTCCACTGTTAAATGTGTTTACGTTGACGTCTTTGAGGTCTTTGTGATCCTGTTGATATTACCAATCACTTGTAATCAATCACTTATAATCAATCACTTGTAATCAATCACTTATAATCAATCACTTGTAATCAATCACTTATAATCAATCACTTGTAATCAATCACTTATAATCAATCACTTGTAATCAATCACAATCGCTTGCAGAGAAGTTTCAATGTACGATGGTTCAAATTTAATTGAGGTAGATTGAATCTGGCATTGGAATTGTTTTTTAATGTGTGCAATGCAGTAGAATATTTGTTGGAATTGTTTTCATATATTTTATATTGCTGCTAACCTTGAGAAGTGCTTCACTCGTGCCCAACTTTAAGCTTATCAGGTTCTAAATATTCGTTTTGTATTCTTTCTGAAAAATGTCTTCCTTTGGTCCATAATCATTAATATTGTAATATGACTGAATTTTTATATACGGTGCAGAGCGAAAACAGATAGATGTGCCGGTCAACTGGTACCCGGGTCGTGATTTCAACATTTTTTGACAGCCTTAGTTAAAGCTCTGTGTGTTTCTTTGCCAGATACCAACCACCTCATGTTCGTAGAAAATTAAGGATTAAAGACATCGTCGAGAAATATCAATGCAAACTAACGGAGTCAGAATTCTACACTTCGCTGTTCCAGGATGCACAATCCAAACAAACGATTTCAACAAATGTTGGCTGATCGATCCGTTAGAATGATTATGCGTAATTTCTTTTGAAACGATCCAGCAGGAACTGCAGCTCTCTCATTCAATCATGTAAACAGCGGCCAATAATAGTCCCGACATGGTCAAATGTAATAATTATTAACAGTTGTTCTGTATAGATGGGCTCCTGGGTGTGTGTATATGTATATGATCCATTGTCATATATCCGGTTTAGATTCAAGGTCTTCGAGCAAATGCTCTTAATTCACACAGGTTGAACATCTTCAAATGACCTTGGGCAAAATTTCATGTGTAATATGTATTTGGTTGCAAGTGTGGTTTGCTGTTTAACCCTTTAGCGACCAGCATTTACTAAAGTGTAAGGCATAATCAATAGCGCCGGTCATTAAAGGGTTAAGCTTGTTCACAAATTAGCAAAACCTTCTTATAGGCATCAGCTGAAATTGACGAGGTTTTGTTCATATTTAAGCAACTTCATTTTCTTTAAGCACTAACTTTAGGTTTATGAATTTGGCAACGTAGTAATAGCTAAGACGGCCGTTTCTTTTCCTATAGTGTGTTGATAATTCTGTATCCTTTTCTTTCAGACTTTCTGTTGTTAGCATCCAGTAGCATACTGTTTCCATTTTAAAGTTAAATTTGGTTTTGAGAATTGGTTCCAAGCTCTTTATGAGGTGTCAGAAATAGTGAAGTTCAGATGTAGGAGCATATGCTCAGTGGTATTTTCAATTAACTTCTTTTTAGCCACTTGCATTAGGCTGTTTTATATGTCTTACAAGATGTATTATTTAGAACCAACTGCTTCATTTAATGCCTATGTTATAAGTGAATCACTCACTTGGCTTAGCAAAATTATTCTCGTTAACATCGATAAATAATGGTGTGCTTCGCTCTGTAGCGTTGCTATTTCCATAACTTTGCCCACTTTCCGAGTCTTAGGCTCATTTCCGTACTGTGTTTGGCCCAAACTTCAGACATCTGCCTTCGCCATGTGGATCCGTGTTTTCTCTTGGCCGTCTGACCAGTCTTTTCCATCTCCTCATTAGGGTAGTACCTGGTCTCGAAGCACAGTTGCGCAGAACTATCCACCATCTCAGAATGCGAATTGGCTAAAGATCCGGAGTCTTGTTACAGTCATTACTGAAGGTAAGGCACGCACAGTGTACTGGTTCTATTTCTGTTGGTGATGTGTGCAATTACGTTATTGGTACGATATTCCTAAAGAACCATTGTTGAAAGGCTTCCAGCATCTTCACTCGGGCATTCTTGAAGATCCAAGTCTCAGCCCCGTAAAGGAGCGCAATATATATATGCTGTACACTGGCAGATGTTTGTGCTCCAGATTCATCATAAAAGCTGTTCTTAGAATCACATGCAACTTGTATTTCTTTTATGGACGTTAATCAAGTACACTACCGCCGATGTCTCGGTATTCCATCTGAGCTGGTTCGATCCTCTGATTCACCTTGTTTCCCGACACTTGTGTGATCCAGCATTGGAGGTGGTCCTACCATGCAATGGATCCCTTAGTTTTTGCCCAGTTTACTTCCAACAAAACTATTGCTCCTTCCAATCCAGTCTGCAGCACACATATGGGCATCCAATTCAATCAACTTCTAGTGTCAGAGGTGTCAATGAATTACCTGTTTGTTTCATAAGTGACCTTTGTTTATGGCTGCTTTGTAAAAATGTATGGCAGTTGTTACTGCGGTATTGCCATGGTGCGTGCTAGTGATAGTAAAGATGCGATTGCTCTTCTTTACTGAAGTTCTTAAATTGTTCTCAGCTGTAAAAATGTGTTTATGCAACACTTTACAGAATATAGAATTCATAACTAAGTTTTCCCCTTTTGTGAGTTATTGCAGTTGATTATATGTATTAGGAAGCCAGTAGGCAGAGTGCTTAGTAAATCTGCCCTGTTAGGTGATGGGGCTCAATTTCCAGACAGCAGAATTTTAAGAAAATTTCTGTTCCGTTGTCTTTCAATTCGATATAAATGGGTGTGATGTAAATATCAATTAATTATTACTAAAATAAATGTTAATTTTTAGTTGTTGCAACTGTGCTCTTGAGATAGCAAGTAACGTTTCTAGAGATGCAAAGTTGCAACAGTAGGAATACTAGTGGATGCAGTGGCGCACATTGGGAGTTTTTTGATGTAACTGGTTTTTCTTCTTACTTGATTTTCTGTTTTCTCGTTGAATATTCATATCTAGTGGGCTTAGCCAGTTATTGACTGCACTGCCCACGGAATGCCTAATGATAATCAGTGACTGACAACACTTGTAATTTATTGCACACACCTGTTTGCTTGTTCTATTTTTATATGATGATTGACCGGAATTACTTGATTTTATGTTATCTAAATTTTAGTGTTAGATTGGAATGTGATGTCAATTTATCAGTGTCAAACTTGGACATGAATATATTGAAACCCTAATTTCATTCGAAAATAAATATACTTAAATACACAGAGCAACATTTTTGCCAGTTTAATTTGTGTATTTTTTTAGAAAATATAATGACCTGATTTAGTCCTATATGTATAATAATTACTGGAAGCTGCCAAGTGGAACTGGGGGTGAAGACCTTACACCCAGCTTCTGATCTGTTATTTAGCTGATTGATTAGAGGAGAAGCTAGGGCTTGAAGCCCACACTCCAACAACTAAAACATTGATTAAACATATGAAGAAAAATTCCTCAATAATTATATTTCAGAATAAAAGTTGCAGATGGAGAGTTGAACATATTAATATCCAGTATATAAATTGAAGCATGGTGATAACTGAAGCATAAAGAGCGTATGGAAATTTTTTGAAAGCACAGAAAAGTAAATATTGAACACAATGAACAGTATTTATCACGTATGTTCTCAAAGTAAACTAATTCAATTAATTTGTCCACAGATGGCAATACTCAGTATATAGGGTTCATTATTCTTTTATCTTTACCATCCTTCTCTCTATGTTTACCTTTCTGCCAATGCCAGGCAGCCTTTAGTCATCTCTGTATCGAATTTGCGTATGCAAATCAGCTGTCTTGCTTATTGACCTACTTTTAAACTAAACAAAGGAAATTGTTTTGAGGAGTGATACCCAAAAAATGTTGATGTTTTTTATATATGCAGCTTCATTAAAAGTGTTTTAGGGTTGGTGTCCACGTATATTGTAGCTAACCGTCACACTATTCTAGCCTTCAGATCTCAACTAAAAATTCATCTGACTTGGACGACTCTCACCCTTCGTAGCTAGACTGTTTCCGCCCCTTGTCGGTCTACCTTCTTGGTCTTAGATCAGACTCACTCTGGAATTTTGGCTTGCACAACGATTTTGCACAGCTAGCTAGCTATTCTTGTAACATTTATAAGTGACGTTGGCCTACGGAATTGATTAGATCATTAGAATCTACTGATGGTCATTCCACCATCTGTGGCCGCACGATGTCGCCGTTGCAACTCTGCAGAAGACCGAGAAACTGAATATATCTGATAAATAAACGATTGTTCATTTGAAATTATGAATTTATGATCCGTGTTAATGGTGATTGGCAAAATGATTGAAAATGCTATGTTGCAATTACATTGTAAACGCTACCCACCCTTACGAACTTTTAAAACAGATTATTTTGGTCTATCAATCTGTAAATTCAGCTAATATGGAGCAAGAACGGACTTGTCGTTTAGAAACAAACTGGAAATATGATAATCAGTCACAATAAGTCAATTTGAAATTGATTAGATCGTCGAAGCCTCGAAATAATAGCTACGACAAACGTATACGCAGAAGAGCAGAGAACCAGCGTGGGAATGAGGTACTTGATTCCGTTTCCTGTCTGTTGGCTGAGTGAGTGTGGCGTTGATATTATCAGTTACGGACCATGACATACGATAGTACGATCAGCAGTTAAGAGGCATAGGTTAACTGCTTTGGCATGATATAGAGTTCAGGGTTTCGCAGAATTTGTAAGTTGAAAATTTTCGATTTTGGCACAGTAAGGAGGCCAAGATGGTGGACTATTGCTTAGAGGAGTGGGATGAGTTGGAAAAAGAGTTTTTGCTGTTAGAGGAGGAACACAAGTCGTACAGTCAGCAGGTGAGTCAAGTGAAAGCCGTGCAGAGAAAGTGTACGAGTGCAATCGCTCATCAAAGGTATCGTATCAAACAGATGTCGGATGTGATGAAAAAACTTGGAAAGAATGCATCACCCGATACCAGAGCGAAAGTCACTGATCTTGAAATGAAAGTTGCAAAGCGAAAAAATCAGTTCCGAGAATTAGAAGATATCCTACCTCACGAAAATGGTATCTATCTAAAAATTGTCTTAGGGTCAGTGAACGTTTCTCTCCTCAGTAAGCAAGATAAATTCAAGTACAAGGAAGATTATGAACGTTTCAAACTGTATGTGACGATAGTCCTTTTGGTAATGGCACTTGTGATCTGTTTCGTGCGCTACCGAGTTACGGATGCCGTGTTTCAGTTCACTCTCGTTTGGTACTATTGTACACTGACAATTCGCGAGTCCATTCTCCGGGTAAATGGGTCAAGGATAAAGGGGTGGTGGATAACTCATCACTTCATTTCGACAGTTGCTGCTGGTATTCTGCTTATCTGGCCAGATGGTTTCAGCTACCACCAGTTTCGAGAGCAATTTGTGTTCTTTTCAGTCTATCTGAATGTCATCCAGATGGTCCAGTACTATTACCAGAGTGGCTCACTATACAGATTACGAGCGCTCGGAGAACGGCGTAGCATGGATCTAACAGTGGAGGGATTTCAGTCATGGATGTGGAAAGGACTGACATTCCTGTTGCCGCTTCTAATTCTTGGATATGCATTTCAGCTGTACAATGCATATATTCTGTACGATTTATCCCAGCATCCTCAGTGCTCGGAGTGGCAAGTGCTTGCATCAAGTGTGATATTCTTCATTCTGTTTCTGGGGAATACATTTACAGTATCTGCTCTTTTGAGACAGAAGTTAATAGAGAATGTCAAATTGGAATGGAAGAACAAGTATCACTTCAACAACAAAATCGAATCAAACTGACGGTAAATGAAGAGGTTTTGGGGGATGAAAAGGCACTTGGAATTTGTTGGCATTCCCATACTGCCAAAATTGTTGATGAAACCTTTGTCATTATTGTAAATTAGTTTAGAAAGATTTCTTAACAGCTGAACTCTAGGTTCTTTTGTTGTCTTAGTTATTTCTTGTGTGCAGTATTTAGCAGATTCTCTATTGTGGTAATACTGATTGCACCTTAAAGAAGGACACGGTCTCTGCAACTTGCAGTTTATGTGTATGTGACCTAGGCTGTTATCACTTTATATCATGCTGAATACATTGTAATTTTATTGTAGCAATAATCAATGATTGTAATGGATGAGGTGTTTTCAGTTAATGATTATTAGTTCCGATGCAAAAGACTGTACGACTATGAATACCTGAACTGTTGGTACTCTGACGTTGCCAGTCCCAAGCCTGGAGAAAGGAGGAGAGCAATGCTTATCATCTTAAAGAGATTTCTTTATCGCTGTCAGAGGTTATTAGTGAAGTGTTTGGTTTTCATTGACTGCTTGCTTTTAGATTCCAGCACTTCTTGCAATTTATTTTTGTAGTTTAAAGTGTCAAAATCAGGTGCATAACGTGTGACGAATCATTTTATGGCAGTTGGATTGCTGTGGCTGTGTAGTATAGAGCTGAACAATTTGACAAATGCAGGATATTGTCTCAGAAGAACTTTTAAATTTTGTTCATCTTACTGACCTTATTGATAGAGCATACCTTGTTTGATTCTGCAGATGTTGACCCATATCATGTTTTAATATTTTGAAGCCAGTTTTGCTTTTTTGTGTGTGACCAACTTGTATTTTTCACAGCATACCATTGAGGACTATATTAATGGAGGCAATGTGGGTACAGTTACTTACTTTGTCCTTGGAAGCATTCTGGATTCCTAAGATCAGCTCACTCATGCTGTTTAGGCTCTCAGACATTGTTAGAAGGCTATATTCAGCTATGTACATGTTTAGTAGTTTATAAGTTTGAAACATCACTGATATCATGTAGTTCGTTGCTACATCAGTTTTATGACATGGGTTGTAATTTATTTTGCATTTCAAGAATGTTGGTGATTATTTGCAAAGAAATCTAGTTTTCATTTTCTGGTTTTTGTAATGTCTACTATGAACATTGTATATAATTTCATATATATATATATTATATATATAAATATTAACATATATATATACATGCATTAAGTCAGATACATCTAAATGCATATAATTTTATATATGTGACCCAAGGGATCAAAATGGTTCACATGTCGGAAATTTCAGAACATGAGCATTATACATATTTGTAAAGAGCCCATTGTTTGCTTCAAAATGACACCAAAGTTTTGTTTCTACCTTTCTTTTTGAAAAAGTTTTAATGAAAATGTGTCCACTTGTGGGAAATTCTGAATCTGAGAAAAATGCGTTTAAAGTTCATCAACAATAAGAAATGCTGAACAAGACCCTTTACAAAATCATGAAAATATATATTAAAACACTGAATTTTCTAGCAATGTAATCTGCCGACATCGGACTTATTTTGATTCCTTGGGTTACATTATGTTATTTATATGTAATAATGCATAATATATATTCATGTGTGTGTTTAATTTTGAAATTGAGTTTCACTTGGCAAGCTTCAGTTATCGCATATAATAAATTGTCAAAACTTTGGAACACTTGTATTTATAGAAATCATGCATTTCCTACAAATTACTGCAATTTCAATGGGAGGTAAGATTGAGTTGATAGAGTTGGAAGATGAGGTACCAAGGGTAAATCGTAGATTTATCATGATGACCTTGAACCAGGTTTGCTGAAAGTAGTTCTGGGCCTCTAGGCAGAGTAGTCATGGGCCTCTAAACTCTCTTAATATAATTTATATGAATTAACTACCACTATCAGTCAACAAAACAATGATGAATGATTTGATGATTCATTTATACAGCTGTTAGGATTGACATGAATTAAACAATAAGCCAACATTGTTTCATTTATGGATTTGCAATAAACATTTTTATAACTTTGCAGAATTGGTGGCCCTATGCGGCTGGGTAGTTTACCTAGCAGATGAAACGGCCCTGACTCTGTATAACTGATTCAGATTTTTTTCTTTAGGTGCAGGGCCCTTGAAAATCGCCAGGCTCTTTGGCATTTTTCCCACCACTCAGCTGACCTTAATTGAGCTGTCATATTCTAATATGTTTCATAGACCACTTCTGGTCTCAACAATTGTCAAAACTATCAAGGTTCACATTTTGTGTAATTAATCATATTCTTTCAGTCATGAAGTGCATACACTTACCTTTGGCCATCTCAGCAGTCGAGCAAAAGGCCTTCCAAGTCAAACTACAGTTGCCAATTGACTCTGTAATTATTGACTTTTAATGTATCTTTAGTCCTTTAGAAATTCTGATGGAGGAGAGGTTGTAGCGGCAGTTATTCATAATAATCTTTCAGTAACACAAACAAGACTTGATATTTCCCTCCATCCAAATTCAAGATAACAAAGCGATTTTGCATAAACAATGTGTTTGAGGTCAATATATAAAGCTATATTCTCATTATAGCTTATGCCTAAGGAGGCTAATTGCTTAAATCCATACTCTCCACATCACATGCCAAGCGGTCTAAGTCTCACCCATCAAGTACCCTATTCTTATATGCCAAAACCTTAAAAATAATGTGTAGCAACTTCATGTTTGACAATAATTATATTGATAAAGTATACATGCATAGGTTTTATGTGTGATTTAAGTAGTTTATTTACTAAAAAAATGTGGGTAATGAATATGGTCTTATGTGTGTGTGTATATATATATATATATATATATATATATATATATATATATATATATATATATATATATATATATACAAGGCATTTAATGCTAACATGTGGTATATTGTATATGAAAGCTTTACAGTCTTTTATTGCTACATCGAAATAACTCTCTGTGGAGCACAAATTTCTTGTGATTATTTTAACAGAACATGTGATGTTGTTGATAAATTGCTCAATAAGCTGTGTTTTTGTGGCTCAATTACTTAACATTTTGCATAGTTATCTGTATGCTATTTATTTTCATCATTGACATGTTATATATATATATATATATATATATATATATATATATATAGGGCCTACACATTATGCATAGATACACAATAATCATTGTAATTGATGTATTAATTACTTTTAAAATAGATTACATGTAGTTTGTAATTATATTGTGCAACTTTGTGGGGGTGGCTGAGCTGAAAATGAGCGTGGATGAGAGGTGACAACAATAAATACAGTACACATTTAGTATGCTAGGTACATGAAACACCACCTGTCGTTGGAGAGTGTCCTTTTGTATTTATTTGAGCTCTTGTTATTTGTTTTTAGGCAATTGGTGTTGCTTGTGAAGCTTGTAACTTTTTAGAATGGGAACTTTCCCCAGATTTTAAACCTAGTGTAAAATTTAAGAAATTAATTTAAACAGATTGATGATGCCAACGCTTGGGTTGCTTGCTTACTTGCTAGGCATACCTTATACAAAGTGGACTTATGCTGTACATTTACGTCTTCTTATACACCACTGTCTTCTGGAAACCTATATATAGCCCAACCTATGAAGAATACCAATACTGAAGATAGGCCTACTAGCTTTACTGAACCTATAACTTCTGCCATTGTAAGCATTTTAATGTGTTACTCTTATATTATATATGTAATACTGTATATATTATAACTATTTATATTATATATAGATATGTTTATATCATATATATTATATATATATATATATATATAGAGAGAGAGAGAGAGAGAGAGAGAGAGAGGAGGTAAACCGTTGTTGTCCTGGATGAGCCTTTTAAATGAACTGAACTTTGAGCGCACGTGTTCTATTTTTGTCAGCATGCACTGGTTAGTTAATAGTTACGATGGCGTTGAATTGTGGCTTAGAACTCTGTATCCTATAGAATGTGTGTGGCTTCGAAAAGGATACACGTGTTCAGACCTAAACATTATTCACCGCCGCCCTATATTATATACGGGTCGCTACAAACAAGTATAGAAATATATTAGGTATTGACGAATGTGCTTGTTTCGACTTATGCAATATTATGTTGTATTAAAACATTTATAAAGCATATCCAGTTTGGTGAACCGTTCAAAGGCGCTCCAATCAGTTTGCAAGGCAACAGAGAACTTGAGAAAAGAGAATCTATAGGTTTTGAGGAAACAGAAGTTGTTAGCAGATGATTTGAGATGACGCACACTCCAAAGAGAGGAACCAGTTGAGGTTAAGGACCAGAACTCATCTGTTGCTGCTTTAGTATCTGGGTCTCAAGAGGTCGTCCATAAGGGACGTCCGCAAAGAAGCCTTTTTTCACCATCCCTCCCCGTGTCTGCATTTGTTCACATTCCACTGACCATAGACGCGTACTCGGCAGGGGCAACAGGAACATTCGCCCTAGTACCCGTCAAGGTTCTGGGGCGAGGGTATACTAACACCCCGGTACTTTTTGAGACATTCTAATTATTCCACGTTGTAAAACGCTGAAATGCCTGAGATGTGGAGGGCAAAATTGGGGAAAGAGAGTCTGAGAGAAAGGAAGGCTAAGGAATAGAGCAAATGGAGGAATAGGGTAAATGGAGGAATGGGAGGTTGAGGGCAAAACGGAGGAAAGGGAAGTTCAGAACAAAAGCAAGAAAGGGAGAGTGCGGACAAAATGGAGGAAAGGGAGAATGAGAGCAAATGGAGGAAAGGAATGGTGAGGGCAAAATGTAGGAAACAGAAAAAGAGTCTAAGAGAGCATATGGAGGAAAGGGAGTATGAGCTCAAAGTGGAGGAAAGGGATAGTGAAGGCACAATGGAGGAAAGGGGAGAGAGTATATGGAGGAAGAGAGCATATGGGGGAAAGGAAGGGTTGGGGGAAAACGGGAGGAAAAGGAGGTTAAGGGCAAAACGAAAGGAATGGCGGTCGATGCAAAATGGAGGAAAGGAAGAGTGTGGACAAAATAGGGGAAATTTAGGGTGAGTGCAAAATGGAAGCATAATGGCAGAAAGGAAAGTTGAGAGAGGAAAGGATGGGTGAGGGCAAAATGGAGGAAGCGGAGAAAGAGAGCATATGGAGGAAAGGGAGGGTGTGGGCTAAATGTGCCTGACTTGATCTTCCTGTTACATCTGCTACTGCTGAAAGAAGCTTCAGAACAAGTAGATCATCGCAAGTTATTTTCCAGCATACTTTTTGCGATAAATAGTGACAAGCGAACACCTATTGATTGCATTTGAACGTGATCGTGGTGAGTAGGCCTACATTAAATCAGCGATAAAATCGTTTAACTTTAATGAATGCATTTAATATTAGCTAAGGCAAGTACCGTTTTGTTAGATCAATATAACTACTATTGGCATAAAGTTACATTAATCACGTTTTAAAGTCTGTTCAGATTTTTGATCCTGTTATGAAGTCAGCCGTAGACTCATTGGAAGAAGATGATCTCGTTTTGTTCGCCAGATGACACCGCGGACACGCTTCGGTCCGACGTATTACAACGCAGCGGAGTGATGGCCACAATCTCTACCTCTTACATTATGGTGAAAGCGCTGCATACGCTGCTTGACTCTTACTCTGCGTATAAGTAACCGAGTGAGTCACTGTAACTGTAAGTAAGTAGATCGTTATCATGAGACTTCTACAGCGCTCAAATGCAGCATCGCGAAAACCATCTCCTGTACACGAGCTTAGACAAAACAAAGTCAATAGGCAGGCGAGGTTCCATGCAGGTCAAGATCCAAAGGGGTAACGCAGACAGACAAGTCAGACGGCCAACGAGGATGGTGTCTGGACGTGGCGAGGGAGGAAAGGGGAAGAACGGGATAGGATTTGTGAAAAGAGCAACACGTCACGTTTCAGTATACTTTGAGTTTGGAGACATGGAAGATGCGCGGAGGAGTTGGTGAGTTTAGAGGACGGATTAGATTATTATTGACGTCATCAACCTGTTATATGCCTAGTAATGCAAGTTAGTACGTAATCAAATATTTACAGACGGAAGTCTGTGTCTATATATATATATATATATATGCGTCTGCGCATTGTTATCAGTTGCTATTGCTATCAGTTGAATCCTTATATATATATATATATATATATATATATATATATATAAAAGAATTCAGTATATATATATCTATATATATATATAGCATCATAACAATGCGCAGACGCGTTGAGACCGACACACCATTGAACCAATGACTCCACAACTCATGGTTGACAGTAGGCCACTACTAGGCCTATGTTGACAACGCGTAGGCTTATAGCATATTAATTAATTGCTTGGAATACATTATAGGCCTTATAAGCTTAGACGAAGAACGACTCTGATTCAGAATTAGAGGTTGGCCTAAATAGTCTGGTTTACTATTTAAACAGAATTGAAAACAGGAGTAGGCTACGCAATGCGTGGGCATGTCATCCTTGGATGCGTCGTTAAATAAACTTATTACACACATAGGAGTAGGCTACTGGATGGATTAGTTGCAACACTGATCCGATTCGTAAATGATTGTCCAGCATAATCTAGTTCACGTTGAATGAATTTGAATCACGTGATATAAATGATTCAAATTAGGGCTGTACCGAAATTGTGATTTCACTAATCGGCCGAATACGAACAATTGATCAAATATTCGGCCGAATACGAATAGTGTGCAAAATAGGTCCACCAAAAAGTTTCGAAATTTCACATGTGAACAAAAGTTTCAGTTCAGCAAGTTTATTGCTGAACAGTTAACAATGTGTATCTAGTGTGTCATCAATCTGCCACTCTGTTGTAAACTCGGAATAGAACTAATTTAACTAAACTTAGAAATGAGACGGCTGACACCCTCGTTTTCTCTCACGCTCGCTCACTCCCTTCCCTTGCTTAACTCAATCGCTCGATCTTTCTTGCTACCCTCTCTCACGGTCTCACCCTTCTCCTCTCTCTATCTCTGTCTCTCTATCTGTCTCCCTCTCTTTCCCTCTCTCTCTCTCTCTCTCTCTCTCTCTCTCTCGCTTCCTCCCTGTGGCAGCATCCGTCTGACAGTGTCTTCTTCCTCTGTGATTCGATGCCCGTCGAGTCTTTGCCACAGCTGAAGAAGAGACGAATCTCTGTTGCAGAGACCTCGTCGTAATTGTGCCAATTGACTGCGAATCTTTGACGGGCGAATGCGTCGCCAGAACAATGAATGCTCTGCCGCCGCCGTTGACGACGATCGTTCTTCGAAGCCCAGAGATCTCTATGCAAAGCCTCGGCTTCTATAGCTCTACGTACAGACGAGATCTGGTCCGCAGCAGAGCGCAGCATTTGCGTCCAGCGAAGACTTCACTGATATGTGTCATCATTAGGAAGTGAAGAGTAGGCCTACATGGAATGGACACAATGACCGACTGAATGACTTCACCCGGTGCAGCTGCTGGCTCCCCGTCATCTCACGAACAATTAGTGTCACCGACATTCATTCACTTTAGACCTCTACAGTCGGTATACAGGTGGTTCAAATACTCACTAACATCCAACGAGTAATTAAATTATTGAACATATTTGATAGCATTATCGTCATCTTTTTAAGATTAGACACTAAATCTTTGAGTTTGTACTCTTGATTAACTAACAAATCAGCTCAATCACAATGTAAGTCTTCGATATAAATTCTCTACACGGGCAAGACCATTTTTAACTTTGCAACTCAGACTTTGACATGAGTAAGTTTCTTATGCTATAAAGACTTTATAGATGCTACAAAATCTTATCGCTTTAATAAACGGTAGACCTATATGGAACAGTCATATAGGAGGTTGAACACTGCCCTGTGCATAGACTCCGATAGTTTATTTATCCTGGTATATTATAATGACTGCGGAGTTAATAGATACTCCCCATTCCTTCTGTCCTACGAAGAATCAACTCCCCATTCCATCTGTCCTAAGAAGAATCAACTCCCCATTCCTTCTGTCCTAGGAAGAATCAACTCCCCATTCCTTCTGTCCTAGGGAGAATCAACCCCATTCAATTTGTCATATGGGAATCAATTCCTCATTCAACTAGTCCTAGGAAGAATCAAGTTCATTAACTCTACAGGTCACTTGGTCCTAGTTGAAACCAACTCCTCCAATCAATTCCTCTTATAGGCCTAGGAAGAATCGACTCCAGTGCATACGGTTCTTTCTATTCACCAACAGGAGTGTTTTAGTCCTATAGGACCTTATTTCAATCCCAAAACTAGCATAAGCTGCGTTTTCAACATTTGCCCAACTGCCCATCTCCTCGGAGTGTTGTTCCGTTATTTCTAATAAGAATGAATTCCAGCAGTCAATATATCTGGGGATAAAAGACCCTGGAGTGTTTTAAAGGGAGAGTTTGTTCAACTACCAACTACACCGGTACAATTTATTAATAGCGATAACGGCTAAACGACCACAACAATGAATAATAGTGCACGAATGTCAAGGATCATCGCTTTTGTTTTACACACGTGCACCGTAAGGTAGTAAAATTTATACAGCGCCCACACATCAGCGTGATTTGGCCACTGATGTTTATGGTTCTGGTCATAATCATGGTCGACGTGTGGGTGGATTGGTGAGTGCGTGCGTGCATGCGTGCGTGCGTCTTTAGTAGGCTGCAGCATGGTCGGCTGACTAATGATGCTGAGCCAATTCAGACTCTGCTGCTGAGGCGAACAGTTCTGTGGATGGATGGACGGCGCGAGAGAGGCGAACGGCTGGCGTCCGTGTTCTAGTCAAATGCCATCGACGTCCGGCTGGAGTCCACTCCATGGACCACTCCATGGTCCACTCCATGGTTCTTCACAGGACGCGCGGATCCGGCCTAATGATTGCGTTCCCAAAGCGAACACAATACAATGCACGGAGGAATATTTCATATCCAGGCCTTACATGCACAGAAAGGGATGATGGAGGAAAAGGAGGAGGAGAGGAATGCTGCATGGAGTATGGAGATGGAGGACGAGGAGATGGCAGATAGAGAAGGGATGGCCGAGGAGGGAGGAAGCCTTCTTCAACGAACGCACAACCAATCGTCGCTTTCGCTTCCATTAATTCAAGTTGTAATTATGACGGACGCACCTTGCGCGGTCGCACGGTCCAGTGTTGGCTCCTCTAGACCTCATTCATCATCATCGTTCATCGTCACCAAGATCTTCATAGTCATCGTCAACATTATGATTGTTAGTCTTATAATTCATCGACAGCATCGTCATCAATATTATTATCAGCAGCAGCAGCAGCAGCATTGTCTTCTCTCTTGTTCTATTTGGCATAACTTTCTTTCTCTACTTTTACTTAGAAATATATCTTAACTTTGGCCATCAATTGACCTTGACACCGTTAAAATTTTTTTAATTTGTCTTCTTTCTTTTAAAACACATGAAACTAGTTTTAAATTTAAATTCAGTCTTTAAAGCAACTTTATATTGCACCCTTCAAATCGATTACCTGAGCAGCTCATATATAGTTTTCCCGCCACACGTGCAGCGCACGCGCAAATATATATATCCGGCCAACTAACAAAGTTAAGCTAAGCAAGTGCACAGCGAACATCGAACAACGGTGTTCTGGTCAGACGTATTATATATATTATATATATATATATATACATACATACATATTTGTGTGTGTGGGTGGGTGGGTGTAGATGTAGGCGTGTGTGCATCAACTATCAACAGCTGCCGAATGCAGATACCTATTTCGCATTACCTTCTTTCTTTCTTGGATTGACGAAAAATAATAAAAATGTGAGAAGTCATAGTACGTTAAACCACAAAAGCAGCTCTAAAATGTAGGCCTATATACACCGAAATCGATTCTGTCAGATAAGTATAAGGGAGTAATAAAAATTGTGATCACTGATTTGCAGAAATAGGAACTTCTGATCCAAGGGTTAATCTCTTTTAAAATATTTAACCATTTTGAAACGAAGCATTCACCTGTCGTTGGCGAATGTCGTCGAATATAAGGCTTCCGTGGTATATGAACGAAGACGAGGATCCGACAGTGGAAGCACAAATCTTCTCCAGTTTGTCCATGAGCATCTAAATGAAGACCTTAGCAAAAAATGGGGGCGGGGGCTATGTAGCTGATCGAGTATTGTAATATATTGTACTGTAGGCTATAATATTATATTTAAGCATTTGTAAGACGCCTTTGGTATATTGCGGACCATTCAATACAGCGCTATGCTCTGCAGGCCTGCAGGGCTCACGAGAAGAAGTAGGTTATGAAAAAAAGATGAAAGACAGCCAGATAGAATTGCAGCGTGATCCTATGCAAGGAGAAAACACGCACGCTCCAAGGAGAGGGACCAACATTGAAGCAAAGCATCGAGGTTGAGCCATAGAGCAGTTCTATAAAGAGCGGAAACAAAAAGGTCAAATCTATTGGAACTATAGGAGGAACGGTAGTAGGAAACGGAATGTTGATGAGGAGAGAGACAGATCTCTTAATTCGGAGTGACTTGTTTACAATCAGGAATGGATGAGGAGGAGATTATGAGACACACAAGTATCTAAAATAATAATAGGGCAATTATGATAGGGCAAATGGTTCTATGGACAATACCATGCATGTATACCATGAGAGTTGGAGTCATTTTATTCAATGCGCGGATATATCTATCTATGGATACTGGTGAGTGAGGTCACCATGCAGCGATTGTCTGCTATAATTGTGAGGCTGGGGGGGAGTCAAAGCCTGCCGTATGTCGGCTCCTAGTTATTGAGATAACGGCTGAAATAGGTGAGACAGTGAGAGTGGTCAAAAACACAGAACATCGTTTTATGGTATATTGTTACAAATAAATAAATATGTCTACTTTGAATATCTGAAATTAAAAATATTAATTGAATTCAAATATTTAGTTGGAGAAAAATTATTTTTAATGCATATGGTGTCTAGATTTGCCTTTGCTAAAATACGCATGTTTTCAATGGTGAACGACCAAGTTTTCATACGCCGACCTGCCATGCATTATTTGGAAAGTAGCAAAAAGGTTTTGACGCCGCATGAGTAGTGGAGTATAAGGGGTTTCACGCGATTTTCCCGCCAAAACGTGACGTCACCTAATGAGCGTACGCACACGTACGGACAGACGTAGGCACATGGACAAGCAGACATACCCACACGGACAAGCACACGGACACGCATACGCACACGGACAAGCACACGTACACGCATACGCACACGGACAGACACACGGACACATACGCACACATACATCCAGACATATACACACATACATACACACATACAGACAGACGCACACGTGCATCCAGACATACATTCAAGGACACATACACCGACACGCACACATGCACTGACACATACATCGACACGCAGACGGATAGACCCACAGACACATACACAGACAAACACACGGACACAGACACGCACACATATACGAAAGAGATACGCCCACCATTGGCAGAACGGCGGCTGACCCTTCCCCTCCCTTAGGGCGGCACGCAGCTGCTTGCGCGAATAAAATTATAATATCTGTCGTCATTGGCATCGGGTAAAAAGAAGAAAACTGGTAATTGAATCTGAATGCTAAACTAAATATGCTGGAGCTTCGTAGTTTTCATTTGATGCTCTTATTCTAGTCCTTTAAGTATATAAAATAATGGAATTCGATATTTCTGAATAGATTCAAAGAGATATGATATTCAACCTTATTATCCTACACAGACCTCGATTCTCTTACCCGTGCACGATACCTCACGAACAGCCGGATTTTATCGGACTCTGGGGATCTTTGGTCGGCTGCCAAGCTTTGATGTGGAACCGTTAAGTTGAGGCGTGCGTTGCTAATGTGTACTTGAAAATCTGTATAATTTTTCTTGTAGGGAAGCGTATTAACATTCTATATACGAATTCAGATATGCATATTCATAAGTCCTGCTGTTCATTGGATGACAGGGTAGGTTAATAAATATTCATTACCAGTGACGTATTACTAATGAGCAAGCACGTGGCTGATTATTTAGTCAAGCGTTTTATAATTGCTTTTCTTGTTTATAATTCTTTAACGCCTTGCTAAAACTTAGTTTAAATTTATCACCATTTACATGTATGCAGAATAAAGGGCTGCTCTTTCAACACTTGACCTCCATGGCTTACGCACCGTTAAATAAGCTTTCTCACGCGACTCCGATATTGTAGGCCTAATTAATGTGGCGATTGTGGTGCTCTCTTATTATATGGGCGGTTACAGAAATGCCGATTACAGAAATACAGATTATTTAGTTATGCGTTTTATAATTGCTTTTCTTGTTTATATCCAATGTGTCGCTGATATTTCTTCGTAACAACGCAGCCACGTGTGAACATCCTCTGCACATCTTAGCTTCGCCCTAATTTCAACTTTCTCTTCGCTATTAGTTATGCACTCATTTTGAAAAGGAAGCTCACAAAATAAGCCACTCTCCACCATCTTGGCTGTTGTGTTGGGGGCAAGCAACGACCATACATATTTTAAAGGACATTATTATTAGCACCTCTCCAGCATCCAATGAACAAGATGACTCATAGTTCATGAATATGCACATCTGAATTCGTATATAGAATGTTAATACGCGTACGGGAACCTCCATCGAATAGGCGTTAATGCTTTGCATGAACTTCTCGTTGCATTGGACAAATATTTCGCTCATGTTTGATGAAGTATAGCAGTCCAATCCGACTTGTATTATAATGATAGTTTTGTAAGATAAAATTGCCAACGTTTCGAAGATCGATAGAAATAATAAGACTGTTTGAAATGCATGCATACCGACGGTTACCTCTAAAGGATTTCTGAGAGATCCAGTTTTGTACTGAAAGTTTGATCAAGTTATTCCATCAGTTCTGCGTCTGACCATTCATTCATTCATTCGATCATTCTTTCATTCCTTCGTGCAACCATTCATCCATACATCCCTTCATCGCCACATTCATCCATTCATTCATTCGCTCATTCAATAATGCAATCGTATGGTCATTCATCCATCCATCCATCCACCTATTCATCCATCCATTCATGCAACAATCCATTCATCCAACCATTCGTCCATCCTTCTCTCCATCCATCCATTCATTCATCTATTCATGCAACTAATGAATCCTGCAAATGTCATTCTTTAGTTTTCTTAGGACTATAAATTGTTAATTTTTATTGATACGGAGTGAAATTTGTAGAAATGTTTAATGTTGCATTCATTGCGAAACTGGCAAAGTTCGTTGAAATTATTGAATTATATCATTGGTTGTCGCCTCACAATATCTGAACTACGTTCTACTTTGTATCTCTTCACACTTTCGTTAAATTATTGACTATCCGTCTCCACTTCCATCATTCATGAATCTTCAGTTCATATGATATAGAATTTTCAAGAGGACTCTATAGTAGATTGAGAGATGGGTAAGAATAAATTTAGTTCGATATTGAAATCGTGGCCAGCTTTGAAGATTTCGCATCGCGTTCGTGTTTAAGTTTGATGGTCAATCATTCGGCGTAAGCAACTTCTGTAGCCCCTGTATGTGATTTTTTAGCGAACTTCTCGATCTCTACAAAGGATGATATCTGCATCGACTGACCCTTTCTTAGGTTTGAAATACAGATCTCGGCTAAGCGCCAGTCTCGATCCTGTAAAATTGAGGAGGGCTACGACCCTGATATGGCCAGTATTCAGAGGAAGAAGAAATGATTTCGGATCCGCGCGAGAATTATCCACGTGAATCTACGCATTTCCGGACTTTCTAATTTATGAAGCTCATTCGAAGCTTTAGTTGTTTAATAAATATTCGACGATTGCAATTCTAACCAACGTCGCTTGAAAAATGATATTTCTTACTTTACGCGGTCTACTCGTGTTGAATTTTTTGAAAAGGAGAGCTCGATTATGAATCTTAGAAGAGGCAGTTTTCTTCCCTTTACCCGTTGCCAATGACGACAGATATTATAATTTTATTCGCGCAAGCAGCTGGATATATGTGTGCGTCTTTCTGTATGTGTTTATGTATGTGTGTATATGTCTGGATGCATGTGTGCGTCTGTCTGTATGTGTGTATGTATGTGTGTATGTATGTGTGTATATGTCTGGATGTCCGTGTGCGTATGCGTGTACGTGTGTTTGTCTGTGTGCGTATGCGTGTCCGTGTGCTTATCCGTGTGGGTATGTCTGCTTGTCCGTGTGCGTATGTCTGCTTGTCAGTGTGCCTACGTCTGTCCGTACGTGTGCGTACGCTCATTAGGTGACGTCACGTTTTGGCGGGAAAATCGCGTGTCGCGGGAAAACCCTTATACTCCACTACTCGCATGCTTGATCTCATACAGATTATACCCTTTATTGCCCATGCAGCAGAGTTGCGGAGTAATCAAGTAATGGTTGCTAAGATATTCGATGAAATTTATATTCTCAAACTTTGACTTCGATTTTCTCAGTTGTTAAGATTATACTAATGAAAGACTAAAACGAGTATAACTTAAGTTATATAAAAGCTATTTCGATTCTGTAAAAGTATTTTGAAGCAGATGCATTGTGGAATATGATTTAATTTTTAAAAAGTAAACAACGACAAGTGATGAGTTTTGACCCCCGCCTCACATATATTTAAACGGGCAGATACACAGCTAAATGTTGGGATGCCCCCCGATCAGAAGAGCACCAGAGACTGCTGCAGTTTCGAAGCAAGGTAGGTTATACGAGTTCAAAACCCGAGACAATATATAGCAATGCCAAAGACGGTTCTACAGAGGCGAGACCAAATCTACAGAGAGCACTGGTGCGGTAATGTGCTTGATATGAAATCAAGAAACTAGTCTATGTAGCTTTTCAAATGGGCGGGAAACACAACGATAGTTTCATATTCCAAGTCACAAACAAAGAAATTGGCGCTTTCCACATTGTGTAGAAAAATGTCTGAAGAGGTCAACTCTTTCGCATTAGGCCTAATATGAAATACAAATATCGTCAAGCAGCCATAGCGTGCGGTTGCTGGACAGACTCGTGCAGTGAGGACCTTAGAATATATGAATTATGTCAAGTGTGTGTGTGCACAAATGTATGCGTTTAGGCCTATCTAGATCTCGATATCTTGCGCAATGTAAACTGCAGAGAAGTGCAAACACAATTGAAATCTTGTTCAATCCAACTCCTTTCAATCGGCGTGACCCGCCGCAGCCAATTGCCCGATCCAATTTCAACTTCTTTTTCGACATTCGCCTGGTTATTATTATATCGGAGGAGGAAGAGGAGGAAGAGGCGGAGGAGGGAAGACAATCGGCGGACGGAAGAGCCTGCAGACCCCCTCCGACAATCGACAGCTGATCCCATTCCAAAATCAACAAATACCAGAAAACCACAAGCAAACACCAAACGCCATACATATATATATATATATACACACATGCACATATGCGTTCATACATACATTCGATTAATTGGTCATAAATGCACACTATATGGTAATCAATAATTAGATAGAACCTATATATATATATATATATATATATATATATATATGCCTATGTCATTTACATAAAAATGTTTATATAAGCAGATGTATGTATATTAGTATATAAGTTTATATATATTTGTATAATATATCAATTCTGGACAACCAGAAGCAAGTTTTAGTTGTATATAGACTAGTAAGTTGTATTTCACATACATGCCTAGGCCTAATACAATTTCATATAATACATATAATTATATATAATTTTTATTATAAATGCATATTATATAAGTTATATATATGTATGTAGGCCTATGTATGCAAAGGATTGTATGCACTAGGACATTCGCTTCGACCGCATTCAAGCACCGTGTGTAACATGGGAAAGAGAATAAAGGCGGGAAAGGCAAGCAGGATGCGGAGGGAGTCATATGCGAAAGCGAAAGGCGGCAGACTGCACGGGGAGAGAAGGAAAGCACACGCTGTCGGAGGAATTCTGTTTACTACGACTGCTACAGGCGGCAAACCCAGGCCATGGGTGCAGAACGGAAGAACTCTCCCTGAACAGGATCAGAATTAAGAGTATTAGGATGATCAACACAGCAGCGCAAACACCGACGCATATATATAAATATATATAATTATATACACGGCATGCATATTATATATATTATGTATTATATAATTATATATATATATATTATATTATTATTATATTCTATATTTTATATATATTATATATATTACATATTATATATAACAATAACCAAAAATTATTGTTCACTGGCAATTCATAAGAAAAGCATATATATATATATATATATATATATATATATATATATATGATATACATATATTGGCATGCAGAGGGAGGGCAAACGTCCTGCAGCCTATATAGATGCAGCAGGCGGCGTCTGCGATCATGCATGGTTGGATCGGCGGCGGCGGCACCAGTGGCGTCGTTGGCCGATGGATGGGCACGCGTGTCCGCTGCGTCCGTCTGATCGGCTTATTCTGTTCCACGTGATCCCAAATGAGACGAAGTGATTAAGGCGGAAGGACGACGTCTGCGTGGCCGGAACCCAACAGAACCGAAGAATTACGAAGGCAAACAGATCTCAAGATGTAGCGGATGCAACGACGATACTCGCACGCAACGGACCAAGGCGAATTGGGGGGATCATCAGGAGGGCTAACGAAACACGGTCAACCCCGATGGCCTGCGGTCGCGTGACCTGACCCGCTGCATCCACGCTTCTTCTCTCTCTCTCTCTCTCTCCCTCTATATATATATATATATATAGATCTCAAGATATATATATATATATATATATTATGTACATATATGTCTATGGATTGTATCACACATGTGTCGCGAGCCATCGTCGTCGGAGTGTGTGCTGTTATTATGAGGCACCTGTTTACACACGTAGCACGTATATAGCCACACATAATTACTGCGAAAGGACGTGTTGACTTTTCTAAAACCCTCTATGATCCAGGTATCGACGACGTGTGCATGACTCTCGCTTGACTTCATAAGCCACATGCACACGCATGCCTGAACATGTGTTGTTGTTGTGTATTAAGACTGTCTCAAGAAGATCCTGTAACTATTTATATCCCAAGGGTTGCACATATGCCCCCCACCTATTTCCATTGATTCTTATAGTGAATGAGTTATAACCAATTCGTTACAAACGTAATATGTTTGTAACGAATGCGTCATAATATTATTAAGACAAATTCCTACAGGAAATCGCTAGACACATCGCTAAACGCTTGGGTCGCTATAGTTTCAGCCGTTATGAGACTATACCGAATGGCTTGAGATATTGATTGTAAAATATCGAATGGTCTAAGATCTGGTTGTAAAATATCGAATGGCCTAAGATCTGATTGTAAAATATCGAATAGCCTAAGATCTGATTGTAAAATACCAAATGCCTAGGATCTGATTGTGAAATACTGAATGACCTAATTGAAAACTGCCTTACAATCTCAACCTCAGATTCTATTGTGAAGTTCCTCACAGCCTCAGATTTGATTTTAAAAAACAACTACAAAACCTCAGATTTGATTGGAAAATTCCTCACAGACTCAGATTTGAGTGAAAATACCTCAAAACCTCAGATTTGATTTAAAATAATTCACAACCTCAGATTTGATTGGAAAATGCCTCACAATCTCAGATTTGATTGGAAAATGCCTCAAAACCTCAGATTTAATTGGAAAATGCCACAGAGCCTCAGATTTGATTGGAAAATGCCTAAAGAGTAAAGACCTCTTGATTGTAGGAGAGGAATGAACACGATGTCCATTATTTTATTATTATCATCATCAAATCAAATCAAAGAAATTTATTTGGCTGATCAGAATTATATATAACAGCCTACAGCGAATCCACAACAAAATATTAAATAAGTCTAATTCTAGATGAGAGACGAGAGACGGAGTAATGGAGTGCGTAGGGAGGATGAGAGGATGAGAGGATGAGAGGATGAGAGGATGAGAGGATGAGAGGATGAGAGGATGAGAGGATGAGATGATGAGAGGATGAGATTAGCCCAGGAGTCCCAATTAGGGACCAAAGGTCCCGCAAGTTAGGGCCACCTAGTAGGATAGATTAAAAAGAAAAGTGAGAGCCGGTAAGAGAAGATTTAAGGGAGAAGATAAAAGATTCAACGGTGTATAAACATAAAACTTAACTAGTCTTAACTAACAAAATGTAGCTAGCAGGTGAAGAGGTAGGTACAATAAAGAACGCAACAAAGGATTAAATGAGACGTGTTATGTAGAGAAAAATACATTCATGTAGCCAAGTAGAAAACAATTTTTACAGAGCTCCAGGGTTGCTCAGTATCCAAGCCAAGATTGAACCAGTACATTAATTTATTTTATTTTAACACTCAATCAGTCCAAAGATTGATTGAAATATTCATTTGTCCCACACCCCATCCCTCTCCAACCCCTCTGAGTTAAGGATCCCAGCCCTTCAATTGTCCTTATTTTGGTCGAGAATATGGGAAATCATTTTGTTTCTAAAGGATTTAATGCTGCATGACAAGTAAATGGCGGCTGGAATAGCATTCCAAATTCTGGCACCTTGGCATTTAATAGATAATAATCTAGCATTAGTTCTGGCATAGGGAACCATTAAGACGTGAGGACTTCTTATGGCGGGGTGTATGGAGCTCATGTTATAGCAAAAGTATTGGTGAAATATATTAGGTAAGTTTTTTTGACTATTTCGAAACATAAAAATGGCCATTTATAATTTATAGATCTGGATAATTGATAGAAGCCTATTCGTTTTAAATACTTCGCTTGTGTGAGCATTAAATGGCAACCCGACCATAAATCTTATAGCTTTTTTCTGCATGATGAATAATTTATTGAGATTGGATGTGTATGCTGAGGCCCAGATTATAGTACAGTAGGTGAGGTAAGGATATATGAGCGAGAAGTAAAGAGTAGAACGGGCTTTACCAGGTAGAATTTTGCTTAATCTAAACAAAATACCTAGGTTTTTGGATATTTTTTGGAGATTGCACTAATATGCTCCTTCCAAGATAAGTACTGATCAATTATGACTCCTAGGAACAAGCATGAGGTGACCTGGGTTATTGGAAAATTCATTAGTTTGATTGGCTACAAATTTTCAGGTAAGGCTTTCTTATGAGAACGAAAGATTATGAAGTTTGTTTTTGCGATATTAAGGGATAGTTTATTAGCACAAAGCCATTCAGATACCAAGTCCAATTCTACATTAAATGTATTAATAAGAGTGTGGAGAGATCTGTGAGAGGCAAACAGATTAGTGTCGTCTGCAAAGAGAATAAAGGAAATATTAGGTGATACATTTGGAAGGTCATTAATGTATAAAATGAATAACAGAGGACCTAGTATGGATCCTTGAGACACACCATATCGAATAGGGTTCAGAGGAGAGTAGGTATGATTGCAGTAGACCAGTTGGTTTCTATTATTTAAGTAACTTTTAATCCAGTTAAGTTGGGAGCCACGAATTCCATAATGGTTAAGTTTCAGTAATAGGATACCATGATCTATAGTATCAAAAGCCTTAGCAAGATCTAGGAAAATACCAACCGCATACTCATTCTTATCCATAGCTTCAGTGACCAGATCCTGCATGGAAAGTAGAGGCATATATGTAGAGTGATTAGGCTGGAACCCGTGTTGGGAGTGAAAGAGAATTTGATGCTTATCGATGAAATTTGTCAAACGGATGTGCATCGCCTTTTCAAATATTTTAGAAAACGCCGGTTAAACCGAAATTGGTCTATAATTTGCAGGAGAATTTCTAAGCCCCTTCTTATAAATGGGGACAACCTTGGCATCCTTTAAAGCCGCTGGAAAAATTCCGCTATCAAAAGAGCAATTTATAATTTTCATCAACGGAGTAGCTATATGAGGTAAGCTAATTATCATGATGGATGGATCAATGTCATCGATGCCTGCCGATCGCGATGGTTTAAGTGAATTTCCAATTGCTAATATTTCTTCAACTGATATTTCAGTAGCCCAAAGGATGAACAACCTTGGCATCCTTGGCATCCCTGGCATCAGTTGGGGTTCTTTAAGTAATTAAGCGGTTGAAGGGTGGAGGGTGGAAGGTTTTTTGCTAAAGTAGCCGCTTCGTCAGTAAAATAGTTATTAAGCTCAGTTGCAATCTCCTGAGGGTTATCCAAAATCTTGCCTCGTATGTTTAGTTCTTTTATGTAGCTATCATTAGGGAACGTTCCGTTATTTATAAGGTCTCGCAAGATCCTCCAAGTCATGTTTAGGTTATTGCTATATTTCGTCAACTCAGTTTGCAGATAGCTTCTCTCTGCTGCCGTCTTAAGTTGTTTCTATAGTTTTTATAATTAAGTTCATTTAGTGGTGTTGGGAACCGAATCCATTTGAGGTGCAGTTTTGATTTGGTTTTACAGGCCTTGAGTAGGCCAGATGTCATCAAGGGTTTACGTATTATTTTATGCTTACTGGTGGGCTTGGTGGAGTAATAAAATGTATCATTATAACTTATAAGCTCTCTTACAGTCATTTATAAAGAGATTATATGCCTCATTCGCATCATCTCTCGCACAAGCTTCCTTAGTCGAGTTAAGTTGAGAAAGAGTATCTAAAAAGGCAGTTGTAGCAGCATGACTGAAATTTCTCTTCGGGCGGCCAGTAACGACCTTTATCGAAGGAGTGGTGTTAAAGCATGCCAGGACTGGGAGATGGTCGGAGATGTCAGATATTAGTATTTTTGACTCAGAGAAGTTAGGCCAGGCATTGGTAAATATGTTATCAATAATTGAGGCTGTAGATGTAGTAATGCGAGTAGGCTTGGTAATAAGGGGTAGGAGGTGGTGAGAGAGCAGGCAATTGAGAAATGCTTCGGTTGGCTTATGGGTTTTAAATTTTAACAAATCAATATTGAAGTCGCCCATTAAAATATAGTGCTTGGCTTTGTTGAGAATTACAGATAGGTATGCCTCAAGTTCGGATATAAATTTTTGTACATCATGCCCCGGTGGTCTATATATAGTTCCTATTATTAAAGACCTTTTACCCTGAGATAACCTTATAGATTGCCTTTCAAATGTGGGGTCAGCTGAATCAAGGGACGTATCCATAATAATTTCATAGTTAACATCCTGTCTTATAAGGAAACCAACTCCTCCGCCTACACCCGTCCTCCGTGGTTTATGGATAAAGTGATATCCTGGGATAGACACTAAATGGTCCTGATCATCCCCCAGCCAGGTCTCCGCCAGAGCAAGCACCGTCACCGGAATTTGAGTTAGGAGTTCTGTAATTTCGTGCACTTTTCTCGCCATGCTGCGACAGTTCAAGTGCAATACAGAGAGGTTGTTTTGAGGTAGGGTCACATGATCGACAGAAAGCGGGTCAATGTACATACAAGAGGGAATGAAGTCATTTAGAAAGTTCTAGTCTGGGTCAAACTCAGCAGAGTTCAATAAGAAGCGATCGTTAACTTCGTCATTAGAGTAGTCCAAGTCATTTTCATAATCATTGTTCAAGTGGTGCGCAAGGTCATTGTCTGATTCATTTCCCTCCAGCGCATTAGACATTAGCCCGCTCCAATAGACAGTGTTGTCAGTGGAATAGGCCATCACGCTACATGTACATTCAATTTATCCATTGGCAATTCATTAGTTATTCACATTATGTAACACGGAATATCCAAGTAGCAGAACAGAAAGTGAAACTAGGAACCTAACAATCCCAAATGCAAACGCAAAGCAATTGAGCAAAAATATATCACAAATTATACAAGTAAAGTAATAGAATAGTAAAGATGTAAGGAACCTCTAGCTACGTAAATAAAGAACTTATAACACAAATGCAATCAGAAAAACAGTTTAACACGGTTAAAGCAGGCAAGCAAACAACAGTGCTGTTCATGAAAGAAAAAAAGAACGAATAGAAATGCAGTACCAGACAGCGCCGTGTGCAGTTTACAATAAAGCACAAACCGAAAAATATAACTTTACTGGGTCCATTATAATTAGAACAGATGATAGTAAAAGCGATGAATACGAAAAAAAGAATGATAATCAGTTAATAATGACAATCAAACTGAAAAGAAGTGAGAGGGGTCAGACACGTCCCTTCTAACTGAATTTAGGCTGGTAATGGTACAAATTGCCAAGATGACCTAAAAAAGAATAGGCTTAGTCAATAGTTGGGTGATGTGATGTGAAAAGAAAAACCATGCTAAGCCCAGCCAATACAGTTACATTTCCATATACCTGGAACTTTGAAAAGGTCAATAGGACCCTCAATCCACAATCACATGTTAACTGCAGACAAGTAGATAGATGGACCGAGGTAGTAACATAAAATAGGAGGTGGTGGTAGATGCTTCATTGATCAGTAGAGGCCAGCTCATTCCAGTTCTCCAGCTCCTTCAATGAGTTGATCCTCCTAGGTTCTCTTGGAGCATGGCGGTTTTTTTATGAAGACTTTGCCAGCCGAGGTCCAGGTTGAGTTGAGTTTGTGAGTTTTGACGAGTTGTCTTGCCCCGGCATAGATCTGGGAGTTTAGGCGTGTGAGATGTTCCGAGATGCAGAGGCCTGACGTTCCTGGGGTCTTTTAATCCTTTAGCAGACGTCGAGAATGAAGGACATCATTTCGCATTGATCTGGTAGCGCGACCAATTACGAGTGGGCTATGAGTCGCCTGGCCATGGATTGGGAGTCTGTACGCAAACGATATATCCTCGTCTGCGATTTTCACTTTGAGTCGATCCCGGCACATTGTGTGGAAGTCCGGTCCCAGGGCATGGAGTGGCTGCGATTTACCAGCTGGCGTCCTGTCAAGGTTCGACTTGGAGGGATTTTCTGGCAATCCGGGAATGACGAGGTTGGAAAGTCTGTGGTGATTATCCATATCGTCCATTCGTTCACGTAGGTCAAGATTGTCCTGTCGAAGGGTTTGCAACTTGGTTTCTTATTCCAGCGTAAACTTAGAAAACGTCGCGTCGGTGATTTCCTTGACAATGCTTCCTATGTCCGCTGTAATAGCCGCACTGATTTTTTTCACCATACTTTCGACAATACCCTCCACAAGCGGGGTTATCTTTGTTCTTAGTTGCGCAAAGTGGGCGTCAACAACTCTCTCATCCTGTATGGCCTCGAGTAAATCCTCGGTTCTAAAGCCTCATTTCGACATTTTACGATTATGTCCGACACGTATCGAATAGCTCAACAAATCGTCGCTGGCAAATCACTTTCACTTTTTTTAAATCCAGTAGAACCCGATTTAATCAATTTTTAGGTGCGGCTGTGCTAAACTACGTAGGCTCTAGCCGGCCATCTAGCGTCTTCTTCGATTGTATATAGAATGCATCACATGTAGCCTGATATTTGATCGAAAAATGTCTCAAAACTTGAGACTTGATTGCTAAATACCACACAGCCCCAGATTTGACTGTAAAATGGCACACAACCTCACAAAAATGCAGTGGACTTTAGACTTGTATACTTGATGTTCTTTAATTAATACCGCAAATTGCCTCGGTGCGTTCGCTTGCAACGTTGCCGCGATCTTCTATATAATCTTATCACCTGCATGCAGAAGAAAGTGCACGTGTTCCTTTGGCATCGGTTATTATCAGGCTGAACATGCCATAACACTTTGCATTGTTCAATGGCACATCGGCAAGATTATGAAAACGAGAGTTTACAACCTTTGTGTCGTCGGTTTAATTATATTTACGAACCTTTTGCTCTCAGTTTTCTCTCTCTCTTCTCTTTATGAATTGGCTTTCCCAGACAACCAGGCATTTGCCTTCTCTTCCTCCATCGCTTTTCCTGTATATACATATATATAACATATATATATATATATATATATATACTAAACATATAGGCCTCTCTCGCTACCCGAATAAGCTTAGAGAGTCTGCATTGAACATTATACATAACAGCATACTATCCTTGCACGGAATCATGGCATGCAGGGATCGATCCCACACACCATGAAGAAGCGGGTTTATTCAAACGATGTATGTGTTATCTCTTAGAGCTATGGCGTAGGCAGGATTTCCCCAGGGAGGGGGTAAGTGTAGGCACTTTTGGGATAGTCATTTTCCCACTAGAGCTACAATAAATTAGGGGGCTCGATGAGCCAGGATTTTTTAAATTTTAGCCTTTTTAGCACTGCAACAGTTTTTTGTCATATTACGAAATATAAATACTTTTTATTGAAATCGGCTAAGACGCATAGCTAGTGATTTTATAACAATGGGAAAAAATTTCAAACATATACTCAAGCCTTAAATTTGATATGATTATAAAATAGCCCTGCCTATGCAAATCAGTCTCAGATTTTCTTTTCTTAACATCTTAGTAGGCTAATATTCTTCTTCTGATTATCAGTGGAAGTTAAGTTTCCTTGTCATTAAGGTCTATCTTATTTTTATTCATTCCTTAATCATAATGAATATATATTGATCTTAACTTGCTTGGCTTCACAGAACAAAATCTAATCTTCGCTTCCTTAGTAGTTCATTGATTATTTCCTCGGTTGGTGGGGTCATTTCACGGTGAACGTGTAGAAGAGCTAATAAATTCAGCCTAATTTTGCTTGTCGAGTTCCTGAGATATGTTTTCAGACGGCGAAGTGTTGAGAAAGAGCGCTCACTGGTACAGATGGAAACAGGCAATGTAATGTTGCCAAGATTTGCAACAACTTTGTAATATTTGGATGAACTGTTGAATGACACAAATGCACTGCGTCCAAAGCATTTTTTGGCACACTACCCGTTTCTTTGCGTGAAACACGACGAAACCACAGCATTAGTTCTGCCACTACGAATCCCAATACGTTCAGAGCCATTGCTAATGATCGCTTAGTTTTGCTTAGTGCTATTCTTGCCCCAACATCTTGTAGCAAGAGATAACAATGTTTAGTTAAACTTACCACAACACCTTCCAGCGAGAGATAATCTGTTTACTGATTTTATCGATCCACTATACAATGCAGCAGTCTATATAATTTATCAGTTATATTCAACTGTTTCAAACTTCTGAACATATAGTGCGTCCAATGATCATGTCTAAGGATGAACTGACCTATATACATATTTCTCTCTTTCTATCTCTTTATATTTATATATATATACCTTAGCTAAATATATACACGCACACCCATTTTATATAGTTATATATATAGTACGTATAGGGGTTATGACAGCTGTCTTGTATCCCTGTTCTATATCCGAAAATAATTGAATGATACATTACGCTTGTCACATTATAGGCTAAGTTCTGCTTCATTTACACCATGGTATAGGGTATCGGGTATACATCAAATCTATGCCATAGCTATTGCCTCCGTGGAGTCGGCGCGTATGTTGCACTCAGTACACTGTGAGTGTCTGTTATTCCTCTAACTAGGGGCACGGTCCCAAAATTATCCCAACTTATTCCCTAGGTTGTTGCTAAAAAATATTTTCAACTATGCCAATGAGGGGGTGGTGGATTTAACCCCCTTGCCTACGCCACTGTCTTATGGAAAACACACTGGAGCGCAGAGCTGAGGAACCGGGTTCGATACTCGTTTATATACAGCGTGATATTTAATATGATTATATATGTATATATGTTCGAATCTAAATCCTTACTATATATATCTTTACTTAATCCTTATAATATTTACTTCGGTATCGCCCGCAGTTTTGATCAATGCCATTCTTACTTCGTTGAAGAACACTATATCAGACGGCATCTAAACTATATATTATTCAGCTCGCATCGGAAACAATTGCCACAGCTCCAGGAAGTTCTTACTATTAATAATGTTCCTGTGCCAAGAGTAATGTCAGCCAAATTTCTGGGTATATATATAAATATATATATATATCAACACCTTACATGGAAAGAAATCATACAGCATATCTCAGTCAAAATTGAAAAAAATATAGGAATTTTGTCACGAATTTTATACTTATTGCCAATTAATATACGTTTAACTTTATATTACACTATAATTAACCCGTATATACCTCCTCTGAGCTTCAAACTATCCAACAAGATTAAAGAAATTAAATGTCCTATAAAAAAGAGCCCTCCGTATAATCAATGGTTCACATTACCTTATTCCTATTGACCACATCTACAAACAAGCACGTAGTCTAAAAGTTGAGCAGCTATTGATTTTCCAAACCAATGAATTTATGTACAAATATACCTACAACCATTTACCTTCAGTATTCGACAATTACTTCTCACCTCTCTCGGAGGTCAATTCCTATAAGTTACGATCCTCTTCAAACTATAGGCCTGTTTTTTTGAGAACAAACACTATAGCACTATATATTCTCGATTAAATATATGGTTGCCCGAAAGCATGGAACGTCATTCCGGATGAGTTGCGCTCTCTAAATAATCTTAATTTATTTAAAATAAAATTGCGAAATAATTTGATAGATCAATAAATTGTTTCATTGTGCGTGTACACCGTTTTTTTTATCATGATTGCATATAATAGCTAATTAGTTAAGTTTCGAACTAAATGTTAATGTATTTTTTATACCTAACCGGCTGCAACTGTCAATCTATTGTAAGGGTGACCCTGATTACAGGATTTTTTGTCCTTTAAGGGTTTCTGTTAGTCCATATATTGGATTGGCTCCCAGCTCATTGTCATCATTTTGTACTTGTGTTTGTTATTTGGAGAAAATAAAAACACTTGGTTATGGTTATGGAGATGCAAAAGTAGACCTTCTAGCAAAAGTAAAGATTATCTTTCTTCATCATCACTAAGCCTACACTTGCGCAACTGCGCTACAGAAGTCTGATAATCAACCTTTCCATCCTCTACCTATAAACGACAGCTATACTCTGCCTCCTCTGATCGTCTGGAAATCGGCCTTAGACCTACTTCGGACTAGGCTCAACCCTTCAAAGTTTAGACAACCCCTCGTGTGGCACGGTGGCTGATCGGTTAGAGTGGTCGGTTGTAACACTCAGTGTGTGCTGAGGGAGCTGGTTTGACCCTCGTCCGAGGCGTCAGTCATTGTGTAGGGACCTTGAGCAAGTCCTTCGCGCACAATTGCTTTGCAGTACAACTGCAATTGCGCCGCCAAGGTGTGTGCACTTCTGAGCAAAAGATGTTGGAAGAAGGGTGGTATCAAATTTCAAGAAATATTCTACGACTGCACACAGCGTTTGCGAATAAGCTATAGCGCCCTGCGCTTGGATTCGATTTGCGCTTTAGATTTAGAAGTGCGATGCGAAGATTACTATTGCGAATCGATGAGGCCAATGGACCTCGTTCTCTTGGTCCTCGTATTCAGTCTGAGCAACAGTTCTTTCTCTTCGGCATCCCCTGCATCTCAAGCATTCCTAGGTCTACTAACAGGATGTGCCGAAGTCTGACGGAGGCGGGAGGGAGGCAGTGAAGAGGGTCGTGTTCGGGACACGTGTTCGATGCCACGCGCCGGTAACAATGGTCGCGTGGCGTGAATCGTTCTTAATTGTCTCTGCAGCGGGTGATCTCCCTTCTTAAATCGGTCGCCGGCATTGAACGACAATCATCGGCGTCACGCACAACCACACCCTACGTCGTTTCCCTCCCATTTCCCGCCCTTTATCCCGCCCGTCGGTCATCGGTCGCTCCTCCCGCTCACTGCTGCATCGCCCTGCATCCACTGAATTGCAACGAGACACCCCAGCAATGCTGCTTTTGCCGGCAGTTGTTCCGCCTTCGATGGGACGCAATTGTCTCATTGGACGGAAGCATTGACAGGCATTCTCTTTCGAGGGTTCTTGGGCGTGGTCGAGGACGAGAGAGGTCCGCCCCCTGCTGATCCGGATTGCATTGAGCGTGCTATTAGAGCGCTGGTCGAGGGTTCTTATCCTCTCAGATGGTCTGCGTGGCCGTGAATGAGGTTGAAGGATCTCAGCGGGGCTTCTTGTTCCATACTTCCGGTCTGCCACCCTTACCATTCAACAGTCATTTTCTCGCCTCTTTCTTCCTCTCCGCAATCTCGCTCGTTCGCCCTCACTCGTACGTCGCAGCTTTAGCATCCTCAGCAGACAGCAGCAGCAGCAGACCATCCACAGGCTCCCTCTCTCTCTCTCTCTCTCTCTCGTTCTCTCTCGTTCACTCACTCAGTCTGTCGCGAGAGTCCTCAAGTGCTATGTCTCACTACAGTCCTCCACTGGCGCCGTCAGTTCCAGCATCAGCATCATCCAAGAACTCTTCTGCCTTCTCCGTTACGGACATCCTCTGCGCTGCCGCTGCAGCAGCTGCAGCTGCAGCAGCCGCGTCGTCCTCATCGGCTGGCCCTCCTTCGCTGCCTCTGGATAGCGACTGCGGTGGCATCAGTGTCTATCGCAACGCAAAGGACCCATCGTCCACCGTCAACGCTGCCTCGTTCCTCATCACTCCCCAGAACGGCTACGCTGCTGCAGCGCAGTCATACTCTACAGGCACTGCTGGGACATCGACCCTTCAAGGAGGGTCAGTGGTGCCCGGGATGAGTCCCGTGGCCCTCGGCAGCAGCGGCCCTGGAAGCCATGGCAACAACCCTGGACCGACCGCCGACCAGTGCACCAATTACCTCACGTCGCCCTATGTGCACGCTGGAGCAGCTGCCTTCAGTCCGTCGCAGTACTACGCGGCTGCTGCCACGGGTTCGGATCTTAGTCACCACTACGCAGCAGCAGCAGCAGCAGCAGCAGTAGCAGGAGGGGAGCAGGGCATCCTACAGCAGATGCACGGAGGAAGGGCAATGACGTGCAACGCAGGGTGGTATCCAAATCAGGAACAGCAACGGATTCAACGTGAGTATACATTACACACGCAATGTGTGTACAACGACAGCACATCTTTTGACGTATACGGCGCATGCATGCAGATACCTCATGCATAGGACTATACAGTAATAACTGGTTTCTTAAACAGGCCTATATAATTAATCACTATGTTCGCTTATGCATAATTAGGTAAGCATCAAGACATCTGAAGTGACACATTTTGGGCACTGTTTGCTTTTAAGTGATGCCAAACGTACTTTCTGACTCCCTGAATAAGTTCATTCATGCGTTACATAGCGTCCGTTTGGTCTATAGATAGTGGGCGCCACTGGACGGTATCCTATATAGGCCTACACGAATTTCTTTCCCTCTATTCTTTCCCCACGTCGCAATTGTTCTTATAGTAGGCCTAATCGCATGAATTTCAATCAACATTAAATTTACCCGGCGCTATATAATGATTAATTTACGTTATAAAAAAGGCATCGCCTACACTCCATGCATGCAGGTTAAATAACGGGGCATCTGGTTCCCACAGCGTAGGCCTACATTAAAGATTACACATGATGCAATGTTATACTGTGAAGACAGGCGTATACGGCTAAGCGAGGCTTATATCTAACTCATGTATACGCCTATATATATATATAATATAATATGATTCAATTAATCCGAAAGTTAACAGTCGACTTTCCTTCCTTAAAAGTCGGATTTGTTGCATTTCCGAACAGATGTCTGTTCCGCGGTCTAGAATGCATTCGTGAATCGCTGCGTCAACAACATGCCCTTATGCAATACATTGCAATACAATACACAATAATACAACTGTAATTCGATGATGCCTCCCTATAGTATACACAAAGTTCAGGAGTTCACATTGAAGCCGGGCAATAGCCATATAGGCAGATCGGAAGAGACGAGTTTCCAGCTTCCATGCAGTCTATGGACCGGTATAAAATAGTCTCACTGAGAGAGTTGCGAACATGAGGAAGCAGATAGTTCCAGATGAAGGGACCGGCAACAGTGAATGACCGCCGGCCGAGGACAAGACGCGTATATAGGTCTATATAGGAATAGGTCCGAACAGCCTTGCCATAAGCTGCAGATGCTGTTCGAACAGAGAAGCGGCCTTTAACAAAGATGCAAAGTGTGAGGCATGCAAGACAAATAAGACGCCAGCAGATATGTGCGTGCTATGAACGTGAGGAGTGCCAGCTTGCAGCAAATACGCTCTCAGACAGGAAGCCAGTGTAGAGAACGAGGCGTGTGCAGGTGCACGTGTAATAATTTTATTATGTTCTCGGTATAGGAGAGTTCAAGGGTCAATCTTGCACAGTGGTTGAATTCGTCCGGATCTCGACGGTCCTGGGATCCAGAACCTCGGATTTGAGATCCACAACCTCAACCATGAAATGAGATCCGCCACCCAACAGCTGAGACCACCACCTAAAATTTCCTAAATACATGTTTTGTTTAAAAGTCTATCGAGTGATCTCCATACATGATAGGCATATTCATCCATTTCACTCGTGTTTCTTCTGTTCTAAGGATTTATTCTTTGGCTTCAAATCGCGCGCCACATATTGTTAACTAACTTATAACATAGCTTGGTGCGTATACCTCCGAAATAAACTGCCGACAATCGACCGATAACAAAAGTGTTTACCTACATTGTCTGATTTAGTGTCTCGTTGGATGAGTTCCTGCAACATGTCTCCGATGTCGTCGTCCTCTCTCAGCTCCATCAACATGGCTACTGCGTCTGGCTTCAGCGGTGGCTTTGACGGACCCGTTCATCACCCAATGCACCCGCAAGGTGGGCCGCACGGGCCCCCGTCGATGCCTCGCTGCCCGATGCCGTTTTGTTTCGCCCAGCGCCGCAAGCGTCGGATCCTCTTCAGCCAGGCACAGATCTACGAACTGGAGCGACGCTTCCGACAGCAGAAGTACCTTTCTGCGCCGGAGAGGGAGCACCTGGCAGGGTTCATCGGACTGACCCCAACGCAGGTCAAGATCTGGTTCCAGAACCATCGATACAAGACGAAGAAATCGAGGAAGGACACGTCATCGTCGTCGTCCGTCAAAACATCCTCCCCAGGTCATCACCACCACCACAACCATCACCATCACCGCCAGCAGCAGGCATCGTCACAGGGCTCATCAGTGCCTACATCGGGAGGCACTGCCAAGCGCTCTGTCACAACCTCTCTACCAATCGACGAGGCGATCAAGGACGAAAAGAGACCGCCATTCCGAGACACTCCCGCCGAAAAACACAACCCAGGTTCCAATTCTACGACGGTCTCCACTTCCGATTCGATGTCCGCAGTCTTGAATCGTCACGGGTACTTCCGCTCCTCTGAGAGCGACCTCAAGGCAGGAGCGGTAGGCCTACAAGGCATCGCCGCTACAACCCCCATGGCCATGGACAATTTCACGTACCCTGCGGCGTTCTACCCCGGCGGCCAGAGATTAACCGGGGGATTTGCTGGTGCCATCGGAAGCGGTGGAATGGCTCTTTCAGATTTTGATCCCAGGATTCTCGGAAAGACAGAAGAAGAGGATGACGACGATGATGTCCGTCACCTTTCACCCTCATCGCCGTCCTTTGTATTCCCATCGTCCAGTGCGGCGACCTTCCCACTGCCCAACAGCGTAGACTTCTATGGCGCCTCTGCTTCTCAGCTGACTGGATCAGCGGCTGCTCTGGCTGGACAGTTAACGAGGAACTGCGCCTACAATGTCAGAGCGTGGTAGGTGCAGGCGTTCCTATACGGATGATACACAACTGGTGGTATGACTGCACACTTATGGGGCATACGGCGTTTCAGGTGACAGAAATAGACCTGAAATCGGTCTATACAACCATTGGGTTATGGAACTCGTTGGGCGTTCGATGCAAGTATAATTACAAGCAACGATGAGCCTATATAGGCTTACTTGTTCAAACGTAGATTTGCTTGAGCAGGTTTCTCCAGTGTGATTTTATATAACCACAGCGGCCTATAGGCTCTATTGTAATATCTGTTGTCGCCAGATCTCCAGCATTGAAGCGCATACAAACATATAGATTATACATATATATTATACTTATATATAATAGTGCTATCAGTAATAAATAGAAGAGAAATGGATGATGCTAGCTCTGTACAAGCGTTGCGCAACTTCTCACTGCGCCATTCGCTAGACGGCGACAGAGCGCTCGATGCACGAGGCAGCGAAGACGTTGATTACCATCCAATATCGCTAGAGGACTAGACGCGTAGAAGGCGCTGAGTATCAGCCACCATCGCTAGAGACCACTTCGCTACGAAGCGACTCAATGCACGCGAATACGTTTTCGCTTCACATATCCATGTCTTGAATTTCTATGTTTTGAAGTTACAATAAATATTTCTGTAAAATTAGATTTTTTCAATATTGTTATAGTTAATGATCGCGGGTTATGATTATGGTTATGGTTATGGTTATCGCCGTTTCAGTTCGCCACTTCCATTCTATATGGTAGTATTAATGCGCTTCTTAGATTCTTTCAATAACAATCTAATCACAGCAGTGGCGTCGCAATGATTAGAGGTCAGAGGAGTCATATTGAATTTGAATATGATGGGGCCATCATGGGGTGGGAGATGGTCTACTGTATCTCCTCTATAACCCTAAGATATTAAAAAATAACAATGTAAAAAGAATCATTAGTTTGTGACGATGCAGTTATAAAAATACTAATAATCATGCTATAGTGGTACTATTCAAGCGGGAAATCAGTGAATCACCGGCTAGATGACAGATCCTACATAGGCCTACAGTTAGCTAATGCAAATTCATGCAACGAATATCACGCTCGACACTCTTGCCATTGCGTAATGATTACAGCAAGCTGTCAGCAGTCTCTGCGGTGACGCTGCTAATGTCGGCCTGATAAGGTTATTTTACAATGGAAACATGTTTCAATACAGAAAAATAATTTTTTTTTAAACAGGTGAGGCACGCATCTATGCGCCTCAATGATAGCGACACCACTGAATCACAGCCTACATCGATCTTCCATTCATTTTGCCACAACAATTTCCAATCATTATGCTGCAGCATATACAGGGATAATCAACAACAGTTGTCGAGCAGTGTAAAACTGATAGGAACTGTCATCAAAGACGTAATGGTCAGTGGCGTAGCGAGGCAAAGCGCCGCCTATGACGAAGGTACAAAATGCCGCCCCTGCTTATTTTTCCATCACTTCGTTCTTGCATATATAGACCTACCCCGAGATATGCACAAGTAGATAGGCATAGGGCGCCTTTTTGGGAGCTTTCATTAGGCTCTTATATACACTATGATTATTCTATTCAGTATTCAAATAATTGTAGGGCTTACAGTTAGTAACAGCATCAGCATGCACTTTCAAAATTAAGGCTGTATGTCCTTTGACTAATTAAAATGAATTATCATTAGATATAAAGAATATGAAAATAGAATAAGATTGTATTAATTAAGAAATTAACCAGTTATAAAACAAACAAATAAAGCAAGCCTCACAATGAAGTTACTAAACGACTTGCAGGCTAGATCGAAAATTATAAAACTCCCCATAAAATTAAAATAAAACAATACAAATCATAGGGCCTATTCTTTCTCTATACGTATTGAAAAGAAAGTCAGAGTGAGACCATAGTAAATATGGAACCTACTTCGAATAGATTAGTAACTGATAACTTTGACTAATTGGAGCGCTCATGAGTAACCTTGAAGGGGCGCTATGTAAATTTTCGCAATAAATGAATGAGTGAATGAACTTATCATACGGATTGAGGTACGGTCTCATACTTTCATTATACTTGTCAACTGTTACAATTCAAAAATTTACTTTTCTTGCTTTCCCTGCGGCAAAAGTACTAATAACCTTGTCAAAGTTAATTGTGCATGTCAAAGAGCGTTCAACTGAAAGAATTGCTAAATTGGAATGTAGTGATTCTCTAATTGTGGGTCTTGAGTAGGTTTTAATTACTTTTTAAAAATTAGTTTTAGTTTTGAAAATCCAAATTATGTTTAGGCAATAACTCTTTCATGCAGATTCTAATTAAGAAAGATTATTTGATAAATCCAACTTCTATTTAAGTTAGATTTCGATTGTGAATCCAACTTTGCATTAATTTTTTCGTCACTCAAAGTAGGCAAAAACGTCTTTCATTACTCAAATTTCTGTTTCATAAAAAGTTATTCGCATCAATAGCCTACCTGATGCAGTTTGCAAGTTTTTTCATAAATCAAATTTATATTTAAGCAGAGGTTGTCCTTAATTAATTCAACTTTTTACTTAAGAAAGAATGATTTTTCATCAATCTAAGAATTTGCGCATTATTATAATTGCAAAATTTATTTCATTTTATAGGTGGGAAAGTCATGGCAAGATAGGCAAGGGCGGCATTGCCATTTTGCAGCGTATCTATTAACACTAACTGCCATTCGATGGTCCTTCTGTATAGCGTATATGTTAGTTTTAAGTCGAGTAGAAGCAAGAAGGCACATGGTGCCTGGTTTAGACAAGAGCAGCAAGAATCTTGAAGAGCGCAATTTATACAACAAGAATTTTTTATTTAGTTTTGCCAAAAATGCCGCCTTTAGGACTAGTGTCGCCTGAGGCCATTTGGCGCATTATTATTATTGCAAAATTTATTTCATTTGATAGGTGCGAAGTCATGGCAAGATAGACAGAGGCGGCATTGCCATTTTGCAGCGTGTCTATTGACACTAGGTGCCATTCGATGGTCCTTCGGTATATCGTATAGGTTAGTTTTAAATCGAGAAATAGCAAAGAAGCTTTAGGTGTAGACAAGAGCAGCAAGAATCTTGAAGAGTGCAAGTTATAACAAATATTTTTTTATTTTTTCCCCGAAAATGCCGCCCCTAGGACAAGTGCCGCCTGGGGCGGTTCGCCACCCCTCGCTACGCCACTGGTTATGGTAGAGTCGTAGACTAAGATGTATACTGCCTATCTCCTCTGTGTATCTGAATGTTCACTTAATCTGCCTTGGAATTGATTGTCGTTGCCAAGATACCACGTATTAAGATACCACTATACCGTTCGCTAAGTGGCGTGGCTGGCAGCGAATGGTATAGTGGACTGGATTTTGTGCTTTGACCACCACGCAGACAAAATACACAGCGCGATTGGTCTACGACTCAGACTCTACCATCTTTGCTACAACGATTTTCCCGCAAACGATCAATAGTAAATTCTTAGTCTTTGCCAAGGAATCTTGGTAGTTGCAATCATTGGTTACCATTAGTCATTGGGACATTTCCCATTTATTAGATCGGAAACGAGGGTCGTAAATGAGACCTGCAACAAAATAATCGAGTGTTTACACAAGGTTAATAATTATAAATTAAACCTAATTAGAATTGTGATTCACATAATTAGAATACTGATTTGCAGGTATATAGGTATATGTGTATAAACTGGGTAATTGCCTAGTTGTGCGTCCAAAATTATTTTAATATTTCCTCCATTACTTTAAAGTTATAGAAAATAACACGTGTTTATTTAAGAAAAAGATGAAATCTGGGCAGCATTGTGTCCAGACGCAAGTCACACAATCACAAATAGTGTAAGTCAAGTTTAAAACAAAACCTGAACAGAATGCCTAAACATGCCTGTTAAAAATGTTCCAAACACATTACTCTGACTTACAGTACTGCCCCCCACTAAGGGGGGAAATGCGGGACAAATGACCCGGGCCCCACCCTGAACTAAATAAATAAGGGACCCTACCCCGATATAGTAAGACATGATACAAAGCCAAAAGCCCAATTAGTAGTATAACAATGGACCAACGTTTTCTTTCGTGAAAATCCTGGGGTATTGTATCGGGCATGTTTTCAACATTTTGTTCTTGGACAGGGTTGTCCTGAGTATCGATGAACGACAACTGAGTGCATGTATATTCCCTGACAGATCATGGGAATGTTAGCATAGGCAGCCCAGCCATCCGAAAATAACTAGGCAATTACCATAAACTGTTTTGGTAAGCTATAGTTTACCCTCTCCGGTCATTCGCTCTTTATAGATTTTTGACGAAGTATAGTTCTCACACCAGAATATCGTTAGACATGTGTAAAATAAGCACAAAATAACCATAAGCAAAATTGAGTTTGTTTCTCCATGCTTAATGTTGTGAAGGGCTTTCATTTTCATTGTTTATGGATGTGTACTATATACTGCCTTTATAAACATCTCCCTGACTGATGGTAAAGATGCAGTATCATTGTTTGTTTCAGCTTAGGTTGATCTTGAAAAGCAGAGTCTGAATATTCATGCTAACTAAAGAAGTTTATTCAATGGATTCCAAATGCGGCTCATACTGTTTGGAAACGGAGAACAAAATAAGTCAACTGAAGGAAGAGGTGTCACAGCAACTCAAGACATTACAAGCATTGGAAAGCGAACTTGGATCATTGAAGAAAAATGCAAGAGTTTATGTTTGCCAACCAAACACTAAAATTTTCTTTTTAGCAAATGCTGATATAGTAAGACATGATACAAAGACAAAACTCCAAGAAATCCAATAAAATGATATGCCATCAGTTTCTTATGAGAACATGTTTGATTTATTTGTTCTCTTGGTCCACATCTAGAATTTCAAACCAGTTGTGGATATGGGAGGTTTTTGGGTGCTGCTCCAAATAGGGAACAGATACAAAGTTCTAGAAAGCATACAGCATTTTAATAGATGTTATGTGCACATTTTGGTGCCATTTGATGGTAATTATTTATAGAAAACTGAAGACCAGTCCCTCTAATTACTTGATATCCAACAACCATTTTGGCTGTATTAACCTAAGTCCCAATGCCTGTCTGAGGGATGAGATCCCTTAAACAGGCTTAAGAATTGATTATACGTACCATTTGTATTTTGAGCAGTATAAGTTCTTTAACAACACCACATAACATTTTTTTGTTCAGATTAACATAACATTGTGCAAGTGCAATACTATCACACACTAATGTTCCGAAGCCAAATATTTGCCAATCACTCAGAACGAAGTATCTGGCTGGACAGTGGGCTTGAAAGTATTTGTGTAGACAAGCTCTCTGAATGTTTTCCATAAATAATGGCTTGTTATTCATCAAAGTAAGCATTGTACTTCTTCCATTTGTAATTACTGTGACCTTCTGTTCTTGGTTGACTATCTTTACGATCTGGCCTATGCTCTGGCATAAGACCTAAAATCCAAAAAGAAAATAGTCACAGAGTGGGACTGAAGCATCTTCAGACACATCCATGCAACATTGACTGAAAATTACTGCAGCCTACAAGTATAGTAAGTGATCAGTTCTGTAGGAGAATGCCAGTAACATCATTGTTCTTCAATGCAACTTCGGTATATTAAACTTTAGTATTTCAAACTTCCAATTACATTTGGTACACAAAATTCTTCATTACGATCTTTGATAAACAAGCGTGAATTTTTAATAATGGCATCACAAAAGAAAGAATTTGTAGATGACAAAACACATGTGTTGCTATATTTATAGAAAATAGCAAATTCACAACTAGTGTAATGAAGCCTTAAATAGGCCTAGAGGGTGTCACTCAATGTGAATAGAATATAATAACAAAGCATGACTCGGTCAATTTGGTTTGACCATCTCTAAACAGTTTGCCATCATTGAGGAAGCTCTTATAAAATGCTTTAAGCAGGACATGCTTGTTGTGGTTTACCATTTGCTGTTTATTGTTTTACAATAATGAGTACTTGGTTCTATACTAAAGGAGTGTCATCCAGCCAGGACTTTAAATCCCATAAACCCAGGACTGCAAACATGCAATTCCATATTTCCAGGAGTACAAGTTCTGTTTTTGAATTAAAATTACATGGCCAACTGTGCTATTTTTCATTGGTCAATAGAAACTAATATGACAGACATGACAACAGGCCCTATTAGAGAGTACAAACTACTGACAGACTACTGTTGCTTTAATATCAGGGTTAGAGTTGCTACTCCTTGGGTTCCCTGCACTACGGTCAGTCAGTGCAGTGGTCATTGACATCCTTCTTAGCAGTAGTATCATTTATGGTCCTGAAAATGCAGTACCTGCTCTTTGAGCTTGATGAACTAATCGCTGAAGGCGTTTCTGAGCTTTGTAGCACAGTCCAGTAACTTGTCGAGGCAGGATGCAACCATCTGCTCGGAGAAACTGACTCAGTATCAGTACATCCTTAAGCCAGACAAGAAACAATATATCAAACACTTTAACAAAAAAGATGCACTTGTTTCTCAGTCACTTTTACTAAAATTGTTAAACATAACAACAATTATTATTATTATATGAATATTTGTAAAGCACCTCTTGCAGCAGACTTCAGAAGTGCTCTCAGTGTGACAGGCCCATGAAAAGGAAGGTCTTAAGCAACAAAGAGATCCAGGTGAAATCTCCACAAGAATCCTACTTTGGACTGCCAGGGAAAGGTCATTCCTTAATGAGGGACCCACTACAGCAAAAGCCCGGTGCTGGAATAAAGAAGTCCGTGACCAAGATATAAGATAAAGTCGGTTAGTTTAGCAATGAGAGCAAGAAGAACGAGCAGAGAGTCACTTACACAGCAAGTCACAGATATTTAGGCACTACACCCTGCTGAGACTTGGCATAATTATTTGATTTGAGTCAAAATTGGAAGCCAGTGTAGATCATTGATCATGTTAGAGGAGATATGAGTATAGAGGTAAACAGGCAGTTAGCCTGGCTGCAGCATTTAAGACAGATTGCACAGGGGACAGGCAAGAGCCCAATTAGTAGGGAATTACAATAATCGATGAGTGTATAAACATGGTGGTAAAAACTGTGGAAGACACCGATTTCCTAACAGCTCCAAGACACCTCAGTTGGTGATAACAGGTCAGCAGCGATAGGTGTTCCATAAATGTCAAGACACTATTAGAACACTATATCCTTGAACATAAAAAAACCTACCAACTCAATAAAATAAAATGACACTGAACAATAATTAGTTTAATCTATATAATAAAAACTGATTTGAAACATTGCCTTAAATATGAAATACAAAATTTAAAATGGTAGGTGAATGGATAAATATGAGAAACTATACACTAATATTCTTCTTATTTCATTATGTAGTAAATGCTAGAATTGACAAATGCATTTTTATGAATCTCCCAAATGAATACATCCAAGTTTATAAAGATTAATGCCACATAAGTACAGTGTATTTGACAGCAGTGTTGATTCGATTTGGGCACAGAGGGCAGAAGTCTTTGTTTTCTTCATTGTCTGGCTCCAATACTTTTCCCTTTCTGTCAGACTCAACATAACAACCTTCAACCTAAACCAAAAACAATTCAATATAAATGTACGCACCTGGTGCAATTGAAACTACAGCATTTATTTTATCAAAAACAGTAATGGATTCAGACTAACCTATATTCACTGCTACTCTGCCAGTTCAAATATGTCAGCCTACAGATCAAATAGAATCACTTTTCAAAAGAAATTATCACATTTTCAAAGAAATATGCCAGGAGAGCATGTACAGTTATTCATTATTCCCTTTGTAAGTCATGATGATGAACGGTACCAGAGGTTTAAAGTAGTGTCGAGGCCAATTTTTGTAGCTCATGACGGTGTCAGTTTTGCCTATTAAGCAATATATTAGCATTTACTGGCAAGTAAGAAGCAGCAATTCAATTAAAAAGTGAAAAACTATTAACAGGTAACTCACTTCATACTTGTATCACAAAGTCCAACATGCAACAAACCAAGAGTTCAGAACTCTGACAGGAGTAGTATTGGATACAATCAAGTATAACATGTGCGTTCAAGACTGCTTTGAGTTTCAGTTGAGTATGTTTTAAACTAAAGCACTGGCCAACCAAAGAACTCAAAGCCACTGCTTCTTCCAAAAACATATTCAACTAAGTCAGTCATTGAAATGTTTTTGACAAATCAGCCTTCAGTTACTGGATCATAATTTGTTAACTGTCAACCTATGCATCTTCCTTTGGCCCAGTCTCTAAAAGTCATTTCCGTTGCAATAAAGACTCACATTTTGCAACTGGCTTATTGACCAAAGGTTGCTATACACAAGAATTTATAATATAGACTTATGCTTTATAAAAGTTTCAAGTTTCATTAGCCTTCATATGTTACAAATTCAAATTGAAACCAAGTCAACAGATATATGCTTATGACAATGATGAAACAAATAGGTACATGCCAGAAACCCACTTGGGTGATATTGCTAATTGTAATAAACTTCAGTATATTCTGGCAAGTGATTCAATTACGTATATGCAGTTCTGATGACATCTTGAATCTCGACATTGGCAAGTTTCCAGACTTTTATTGCATATGCTAATTCTAAGTATTGAAACTGATGTGTATAACAACAATTTGTCATTTGAAGTTTACACTTTCATAGTAGCCCTATCATTTAGCTGAATCATTTGTTATAACATAGAGAACTTTTACAAACAGATGTAATTTCAGTAGGAGAGAACTAAAATGGAATCTTACTATAGTCACGTCTTTTTCTGTCCGTACTTGAACTGAAAAAAGAAAATGAGTTTTATGATTCAGGGCAGATATTAAATACTGCTGAAATATCAAAACTATGAGTAAGTTATTTCTCCAACAAATCTTAAAATGGTACTAAGATTAAACTCACTATTTTCCATGTAACCAATGTAATGTAATCAAGCATTTATATAGCGCCGCTCAAATCAGCAGTGCTCTCAACAGGCGTCTGTGCGTGGGCAAGAGAACAGAAAAGTCTTGAAGCGTCTCCGAAACTGGCATGGTGAGAGGGTCAGTAATTCCAGGCGCAGGGACCGTGGAAGACAGTTCCACACTAAAGGGCCAAGATAGGCAAAGTTCTTCGACTGGGCTGTGGCAGAGCGCATGCGTGGAACGACAAGGCCCCAAGTGGAAGATCGCAAGGAAACCCTTGCAGGTAAAGAGGACAACAAAGCGCAAAAAAATCTTAGGTAGGTCGGAGCCACTCCAAGTAGGCAGTTGCACATAAGGGAAATTGTTTTTAAATGTTGGCTTTCAAGCACTAGAATATCTCACTGTACCTTTTCCTGGCAGAGACTATCTGTGTCTCAGATGCACAATTCGGTGTGACCTCGCACACGTCACATATTTAACTAATTAATTAAAAAAATAATAATGGAATATATGGATGCACAATTGTAGTTTAGTAAGATAAGCTATTGAGACATGGTTAAGTCTTCACATGTTTCCAAAACATAAAAACATAAAGAGAAATAAAGACGAAAAAGAAGCTGGCAGTTATTTCAATTCATAAAGACCATGGTACTGCATGCCATCATAGGTACATATGAGTCAGAAAATGTTGGATCAATATCGATCGATCGACCGACCGACCGACCAATCAAAAAATACTTAATATAGCGCCCCCTCAAGATATCTACTCCGAGGCGCTCCTGGGCCAACCCACGGCTGAAAAGGACAGCTGTAAGAGAGGAGTAAAATGAAGATGAGGAGTTCTTAGGTAGGAGACGGAGCTCCGTGGGAAGTTTATTCCAGATGGTAGGTCCCATTACCGAGAAAGCCTGTTGCTGCATTATGGAAGTGCGTGCAAATGGTATGGTCAGGTCGTCATGAACTGCTGAGCGAAGTGGTCGTCGACCACTACTGGCTGTGATAGGAGACATAGCTCCTGCAAATAAGCAGGCGCTGTATCGCTAAGGCAGCGCCAAACAAAGTCAGATACCCTAAATAAGATGCACTAGGGTAGAGGCAACCAGTGCAGGACATCCCGAAATTAATTTACAGCAGTTAAAATGGCAGTTATTTATGAATGTGACAGGTCCTTTAACAATCAACCTGCCAAGACGATCAGGACTGATAAAGTTTATGTAACATGTAGTACCCAGAATCGCAAGACAGGCATTCTTGTTCCTAGTTCCTATATCATGCTTGACATGAGTTGATCCACAGCGAAAAATATACCTTCTCTCAAACCATTGGCTCTCCGCTGCACAAATTAATTGAGCATATAGGATAAATTTATTAAAACATGCTGCAATTGAACAATACGTCGCGACATATCTGCGCAGTTCTCACCATTACAAAGCAATGTTCTTTTGCCCACGAAATCATTTTTGACCTGTAAAGAAACGTGTGACCTACATGCACTACTGAGCGATAATAAAGTGAATTGATATTAAAGCTATTTAGCTTACTTTCTTTCAAAAAAGAATGAACAGTAACAGAAAAGAATCTCTGCGTTGTAGAACCTTTAAGTGCATTTGTGTCTGTTAACAAAACTGGACAAATAAATTGCCGTGAATGCATAAATAACTGCTTAAACACAGCCATGACTAAAACTAACGAGGTAAACAACACTCACAGCCAAAGACCAGTATGCGTTGATAAGTAACTTGTAGCGGCTAGCAAATAGCAATAAGTATCATCCAAATGTCTCCATGCAAATGCAATTCAAGGACCTATCATATTCATTGCAAAAAAGCTAAAATTTTATAACCCGATTTGCAGGATAATTATATCTTGCAAGATTGCGCGTGTCCTACAGTCTTAGTCATAGAACAATAGGAAGAGATGAGCTTTTAATTGAGATTTACAATGAGTAACATAATGTGTAAGCCTACGGGCAATCTGAAGTTGAAAGATAAGTTCGATATTTAAATATTTCTAAAAAAAAGCTTTATATCTGCTGTAAAGCCTGCAATCAAAGTTTTAAAACATTTGATAGAATTTTTCACTGTGCAAATAATTATATGGTAGGCCTAAGTCTGTATTTTTGAATTCTTGCTCAAACAATGATATCTTTGCAAGAATTCATTGTAACCTCCAAACTTCTAAGCATCACTTGCAAGCCAAGCACAGAGAACCAGCCTATTTACTAGAACTGCTTCAACTTATAGGGATTCTCCAAAGGAGGTACTACTTCGGTTTCCAGAGGTAAGAGGGTCTGTAAATATAAAGTCAGGTGTTGTTTAGGTGGAGAATTGGATGGTGGATGATGGAATAATCTGGGCATGTGTCCTCGAAAGATGAGACTTTGGCTTAGAGTGGGAAACTTGAGGAGTAATGGATATAAAAGCCTTTGGCAGACCTGGCAATGAAGATGCAGGAACCGAAAAAGTGCAAAAAGAACAAGGCAGATTGTACATTACTTAGGTAGTCTATTATTAATTCTCATGACAAGGCTTAAGAGATGGTTGTTTGCATAGTTGTACAACCCACAGTTCAATCCATGCTCAATGCTTGTTACCAGTGATGGGAAGTATTATAAATACTAAAGTTTAAATAGTAATCTCCAAATTTCTAAAGCATCACTCACAGGTCAAGTGCAGGGCACCTGCTAAGCCCTGCTCAATCACGAGCACAGAAAGAAATTGCTATTATTTTGTGATTGTAGCTGCAGTAGCATTTGAGTTGATCAAGGAGATTGAAACTTGCACAATGTTGTTATAATTAGTCTGTCACAATGTTAGGACAGGTTTTCCGTCATCATGAGAACTTTCAGGGTCATCATCACCTTCAATATTGCTTCTGTTACCAACTTTTGGTAGGTCCGCAACATTTCAATACATAAGTGGCATGCTACATCATGAGATCCACATTCCATATAATTCATGCATGTCTGAACCTAAACATTTCAAAACTTTTCAATTTTTAGACTTATAGGTCTACTCCGATACTATTCTATAGGAAAAATTACACTAATTTTACCTTTGCCATCTGACAAACAGAGCGACACCAACCAAAACGTCAAGTCTCAATAGAGCTCAGCTAAACATCTAAACAATTTTATGCAGTTAAAGTGTCAGAAATGAGCAACCATATCATTCAAATAAGATGTTGTTTATAGCTTGGAAGTTCTTATATCCCAAAGCCTTCCTTTGTGATGTCTCATAATTCACTACTTTAAGCATTTGAAATAGAACTTAGGAAATAGTAGCTAGTCTTAATAGCAAATACACAATATCACCACACAATTCTCAAAGAAACGGATGCATCTGTAGCATAATTAAGTAGGTAGCTACCGTGTATAATAAAGAGGACATGCATCACTGTTCCATGTTTATGCATCACATGCTGTTGGCAATTAGTCATGGAGCCACAAGACATTTTTCTGAGTGGTATACTGCGCTTGTTGTTGTCAAGCGGTTAATACTAAACTCGGCTATGACAAATTTTTACTCTGCTTTCCTGTCTTTCATCTTAAATGATTGCACAATCATTTCGTTACATGGCTTCACTTTTAATACCAAATCTGCACTGTATATAGTCATTTCTTTACCTGGTCAAGACTTAAAATTTCTTGATGGTAAAGGCTCAGCATAATAAGGCCAGCATTCTTAGCACAGACGAACATGGAGGTCTACTAATGCACTTCATTACTAAGAGTGTTGCATTCCATACATAAATTTTTAACGTCAGATGAACTTATTGGTCACTCAGAGTATGTTCATTTACCACTAATGAAGATAATGGAAAATTCAATCAACCATTCATTGCCGAGGTTTGCACAAAGACAAGTCCAGGTATATGTAATGCAAACATCGCTACCACCAAAGTTACAGATTATAAAACCTGTTATTGAAATGGGTCTGATGCTGGGAATCCTGTGATTGCTTGGAATTCTGTGGTGCATGTAAACAATCTATGACTACCCTCAGAGGAGTCTCTACAGAGTCATGTAAACAAATGCACTCTTGGAAGTTATAAGAAGTAGAAATAAAAGATCTCTGACCAAAAACATTTAGTGTTGCACATTAGTAAATATTTTACCAAGATATTTCACATCAACTGGAAGCTCATTCAATAATTAATTCTTTATGTCTGCGTTTGTGTCAGCTGGATATTCTGGAATCAAATGAATATTGTATTGTATAACTTCCCCATTCTATGCCATTGACAAATTCGGTAGCTCATGAACTTGCTCAGGAATCTGGGTTATATAATTTCTGCCATTGTCAGCACTCGTGACATCAATCTGTTATTGTGAAGACTGAAAAGAAAGTCATAATTGTAAAAGGAAGTGCTAGAGAATGTGCCTATCCAATGACAGCTGTCATGAAACATGGTTGCATTAGAATAGAGATGGAAAGTGTCCTATGTTGACTGCCTACTCACTTTAATATGGTTCACCACTTTCAATATAGCAATATATACAGCTAGTTTTATTTTACAAGTTCAAAGCTCTTTACATTACGAGTGCACAATATTTTATCAACATATTTTCCTCAACAACAGATTTAAGATTCTTGGTTAAATTCTAGCACATGGTCTTCCTTTGACAAGCAGCCTGAACTCGCTAACTTATCATGCATTCAGCTTACATTCTTTTACATAAAGGACTGTCAAAAGATGTGGTTCAAATGGTCAACACAGTCTTAAAGCGCAGTTCATACTATGACAGCTGTAAATAGTTGATATTCTGACAAAACTGGCTTAACAGAACCGATATTATTTCATTAAAATAAAAATTCTACAAAAATCAGTATGACACTGCCACATCAAATGTAGGTGGCTGTATATATATATATATATATATATATATATATATATATATATATAATGTAGATTACACAGATATATCTAAAATATATATCCAGAAAATTCATAGTGCTCGAAACCCTCCGACATTTATGGTGATTTGTGTATAGATTTTCCCATTTGCATAATGCTGTCAATGGGTATAAAAGAAATTGGCATGGATAAGGAAAAAAAACCCATTATTATTTCTGCATGCCAGTACTCAAAGACAACAGTCAGTAAATATGCACATCAACTGATACACAGCAGTACCTACATGCTCCATACAGCATTTGCAAGTAGAAAATCAACAAGGCAATGTTCTGTATACACATTTCGCTCATGCAAATAACTGTAAACAAACACACGCACACATGCCAATACATATACAATGCTCCACATGTATATACATTATACATTCACACAAATGTAAATGTATCACCAAAGTTTCTGCCAGTACCTAGATACACTCGGTCAACAGTTGCTATATCATGGCATTTCACTCGCTCCTACTAATATCATATTTCTGCATAACTCAAAGTCATAAATTATCCTTAAATTATCCATCGCTAAACAGGAATTTCCTTCTGAAATACTTACACTTGCCTCAGGCATGACAAAAATAATTGATGAAATTTTCATGAAGAGATTGGACAATTTTACACTTCACATCACAGTACCCTTTCTAAGCTGATATTTGACATGGACATCGTTGCCATCGGTGTGCTAAATATGTATGTTTATTAGGATCAAAATGCAACTATATAAACATATTCATTTACATAAAAGGAAATAGAAACTGTAAATCACACATAAACATAAATACTATTATAAAGAATTATATAGAGCCCACGATGCACATATATATATATATGTATGAACATATACACACAAAATGTATAAACTACATACGTGCATTTAAGCAAATGCAATGCTATGTATATGCAACGTCAGACATAGAGTGAACCAAATACACAATCTTCTGAAAGCATTTAAGAAGATTTGAAATATACAGAAACATGATAACAGAGGCCAAGCAAGATACAGATTGGCCACAAACTGCCACTTAATAGAAACTGTGCTAAGAACAATTTTGAGACCAAAACAGAATTTGAAAGCCATGTAACACCTAGCAGATGACCAACCGTGCCATGTATTATACTAGAAAAAACATCGTTTATTTTGCTAAAATCAGGCGAATAATTTGTTATTATGTGTTTGTTGGTGTCGTTTGGAGTGAGCCTGTGTCAACATCAGACGACACCTGTGGTGGTGGTGGTGGTTGTGGTGATGGTGGGGAAGCAGTCGTCATCGTCGGTTCTTCATAGAATGGTGATGATTCCTGGAAGGGCGATGCTTCTGTAGGGGGCTTCAGTTTTGATAGTTCTTCCTTCAACTGACTGTAGTGTCTCTAAAACAGTCAACACTACCCCTGTGTAACTCAATGTTTCACAAACACAGTTCTGCGAAACCCTAGGGTTCCGTGAGGTAAAGACAAGGGTTCCACAGTAAATTTCTGTTTGAACATAAATTAAAACAATTTAAAATAAATTATATAAATTTTTCATAGGAGGCTTGTTGCTTTACATCTGTGTAGAACTTTACATGCAAGAGAATTCATATGTCATTGTCATAGAATTTTGCGCTATTATAAATCTAACCTAGGCCTATATTTATAATTGTCTGCATTCTCAAGCATTTGTATCTACAACAGAATATGTTTAGTTTTGAATGGGGAGTTCCCCAAAAAAGTTAAAGATCAAAAAGGCCTCACAACCAAAAAAGATTGAGAAGCGCTGATGTAACTCACCAACTAAAGATAGTTTTTTCATAGCGATATAGTGCTTTTAACTTAAGAGTATCAATGAAGAAGTGTATGAACAGAATTATGGATCACATTTAAAAGGAATAAAGTTTAATGGCCATATAAGGCCAGTACCACAACACAATGACATCTGCTTCGAAAGCAAAGGAAACATAATATTGAGACGAACAGAGACTGATGAGCTGAGCTGACCTTGAGAGCAAGGCTGCTATGTGCAATGCTTCTTCCGACTCTCTTGTCACTGCTGTACGATTCTAAGTCAGTCATCCACTCCTCCACCTGCGACAGAATCTCGTTCTTCTTCAGCCAAAAGTGCCACTGTATGACCTGCATAATCAGTCATCCAGAAACTATTAATGATTTCACATCATACAGTAATTAATTGGTCAACATACAAACATACATAAAATATACCCCACATGTCACAAGGTAAGCAAAATTACATATAAATATGCTTAATTTGCACAAACCATACACTAAATACAAATCTTTTGCATGCTAAAGGTCACATGGTAAGGAACAATACCAATGCTTTCCACAACACAACAAATCTGCATAAGACATGTTTCTTATGGTCATAAAGCTGCCTGCAAGCAGCACCCACTAGATGAGCTTGAAGAACACATCCATGTGTGTGTGTGTGTGTGTGCGCGTGCGTGCGTGTATGTATGTATATATGTGTGTATGTATGTATGTATGCAAGTATGTGTGTGTCTAGCATGTTGAAAAGATTGTTAAGAAGACGACGTCAGAACCAAGTTCATTTAGTGAAGACTGACTGGATCAACTTCTGCTTTCAGTACAGAAAAACCAACATAGAAAAAAATCGCTGGCTGTAAGAATGAATGTAAGCCACGACATGAAGATCTGCAGCTATGGAAGAGTTTAAAGAACAGTGATTCCAACCGTTTTGAAGCAGGCTGGTGGGTTCCTCAGCATTTCAAGCATTGCCCACTTGACAGTAGCTTGTCGAATGTTTGCATCGTACTCTCTCGAGCTGGCTGTGCCAGAAGGAGTGCCACGCGATCGTTCGTAGCCCGGTTCGTTGAAGTACGGCTCAGAGACCAGGATGAGAGACTGTATGGAGACGAGAACCTTGACAGTGAAAAACAACATTCCATATTGCCATTATAACCTAACCTAAAAATATATGCATCTTACAAATGACTCTTAATGAGATAAGACAGCATGTAAATACATGCAATCACTGCAATGGAAGGAAACTCTGTAACAGATCAACAAAAGTTGCCCTGGAGAAATAACATTGTTTTGTTCATCTATCACTCACTACTTTGTTACCCAAACCACTTACAAAGACTGGAAAAACTCAATCAGAAGATCATCTAGATCGGTGTCTTGGCAACAGTCGCCTCTGGCCAACCAAAACACTTAAGTGCTTGAATCTGTTTTTATCTCTCAGACTTATCATAATTGAACAGATTGTCTTTCTCTGGTTGTACCAGGACTCATATTTGAAACTCTCCACCTGTCATTTATCGTTTTGCTTCTTCATTTTTGTAGTGTCATCCTCAATATAATGCTCATCCTTTCAAAATTGCTTATTCAATCATTATACCACAACAGTTTTGTGAACTGATATTCTGGATATTAACAAGATTATGGCACGATAAACATGACTAAGTAATCAAAACGACGAAGCCTGACCTGGAGAAAGCTCGAAGTCTGCGAGTTCCACTTCTCTTCTGGTCGGCCATGCCAAGTGTTCAGTATACTAAGACAAACCTAACAATGACCATCAAACACTGACTACATGACATATTTAAAAGAATACTCATTAATTGGCATCACAAGTTCAGCAAAGAATATAAAATATCTTTATTAAATATCAAGCATCAATAATTAAATGTTGTTTGTCTTCCTTAAACTCAGTCATTTGAAACAGTGGATACTTTTGGTGGCCTATCATCAGAACTCAGATGCTGATTGTGCACTTAAAGGCGAAGTTTTGTGGGTGGTCAGTTTTGCGATACACTGAATAGCGAACTACCACTGTCTTGTCAATCAAACCTGAACTCATTGAGTGGGGCTACAGTCAAGAAGTGCCATATTCAAGTCCACCACCGGTCAATTCCTTTCAGTTGAAATGCCTGCACGCCTTGGAATGGGGCTGGCATTGTCTGTCTGTCTCTACATATACCTATCCTTTAGGAATAAACACACGCGCACAGCGGCAGCACAGGTGTTGTGGGATGAGGTCTAAACGTGGGCTTGGTTAGAGGCGAATGGAGGAGGTGCGCTGAATGATGTGTAGACCTGCACAGGAAGGGCTAAGTACTTAGTAACCTAAATATACCTTAGCCTATAGCTGCATGGGAACAACTCAAGTAAGTCCACATTCCTCGTTTTACCTCAACCTTGATTCTTCATTCACCGATACCTGCACTGCTCATTCTCATGTCCTCGACCTAGACATGACCTTTTACCAAAACCTTAGCTTCTCCGTACGTTTTATATGATTTGTTCAGTGTTCTATTCATCGGCACATAGGATTCACAAGAGTTTGACTTCAGGCTGATTTAAAAGTTACGTAATAACGACAGATATGCGCGTAAGTCAGAAATAGACTGAAAAGAATACTAGATGAATTCTATCAAACACCACATATTTATATATACACATATACATATATAGAATATGTGACTATATATATATATACATATATATATATACAGAGTGAGAGAGCGAGAGAGATCGAGATCTGCTTAGTGTAGTCGGTGTGACCCCCAGGTGTTATAACAAATGCTCAGGTCCGAGCATACAGGGAGCCTCATCTATGCAGCCCTATTCAGAGAGTGCGGCTCTGAATAGACACATCAACCGATTGACCAGTATATATACATATATACGTAAATATATATGTATATATAAAGTATATATATATATGTATATATATAATCTATGTATATTAGTATATATGTATGTATATATATATAATCTGTGCTGTGCTATACATAAGGGATGAAACTATAATATATTAATCTGTTCCGCAATGAACACAGGCACGAAGGCATATGAGTGGCATATCAAGTACAGGTGTGTAGATGCATATAATTATAAGGACTACTATGAAGCCCGATCATTGTTTCAATTGTTATCTCCAGTGCATTCCCCTCAGCTGTCTACTTGACCCATTTGAGCCTATTCAGATAGACTGACCACAGTGGTCCATTTGGTTAAGATTGTACCCCAGGAGGATGAGATGCTTTGGGGACATATGATTGGTAGCTAGCAGGCGGCAGGTAGTCATTAGACCACGCCTCTCAAACCTTAGGCTTTAAGATCCTCCAATGACCTATTCAGTCAGTGTCAATGGTGGGAAGTAATAAATACGCAAATACCTTACTTTCATTCACCAATCTAATCACATCAAAAGCATCAAGCAAACAAGACTTGACGTGACATATCCAATACACTACAAGCACATCAATTGGCAAGGCAAGTCTTTCACAACCTTTTAAGTTTTATTTAAAGTCATACAATTCATAGAAGCCTAAAAGATGTATGTATATGCCTGAAACTTTGCTATAAAAGTCACCTGACACTGACTTACTGAAGATGCAAGTTCTGTTACTCTATAAATTATTATTTAAATTGCAACTATTAGACATCAGTTTAAAATTAAAACTTTTAACATTTTAATAACAACAGTTTACTAACGCTGATTGGGAAACCAATGCAGATCGTCGTTAAAGTGTTAACAAATACACCCATCTGTAGTCACTTCATAATCCCCAAATATATATAATTTACTGAACTGGCCTATAAAATTAAAGATGATGCATCTCTTCAGCACTTTTGAGGCACCCTTAGCAATCACTATCCAGCTACATATATAACATACACACATGTTCAAAGTATCTGATCATAAAAACGGCAGTTTCATATTCACACACTGTATTAAGACCAAATAAATTAGACACATCACTCACACAGCTGACAATGGAATAATTTGATTTACCTTTCCATCATTATATAGATTTGGATTGAAACGAACTGTGTGGTTCCCTGTCGTCTCAAGGTTTATGAGCGGCGGGGAGTTTGGGTAGTCAGTTGGAAAGTACACATCAAACTCATAGCACCCATTGCCATATGGAGTATCTGCTGGACCAGTCATCATAACCTGAAACCATTTCAAGACTGATGTACAAAGTCCCAATGATTGATAGTTATAACGAAAAGACTGTTCCAAAGAGCACAGCAACTTTACAATCATTGTGATATTAATAACTTTTTGATGATAAATGGTGCAAGATAACCACTGAAGAGTGGAGCCCTGCAAATGAGTATCGGACACACACAGCTGCCAGCTGTTGTTACATCAACGCACCTTCATGACGTCCAGTCTCTCCTCATCACAGCGTACAAAGACGCTGCTGCTGGCTGAAAGTGGCAGAGAGGTCGACAGCGTGACGGCTTCCTGAGCCAGGCGTCTGGCTCTTGCAGCATTGTTCACATCTCCAGCGGCCTTCACATTCGATTCGTAGTGATGGGGTACGGCAAACTGCACAATGTTGTTATCGTCAGTCACCATCTTGAAGGTATCTATGATTTCATCACAACAGAACAATTAACTAGTGAACTGATAATTCTAATCAATAAAAATCTATACATATTTTAAATCACGTCATTTTGGCTGAGAAACTGGATCAATGAAACAACACGAGCAACAAATCGCAGAACGCACAATCCATGTTTTGTAACGTTTACCTATTTCTGCAACATAAACTGTCACCTATAGATAACTATATGGCAAATGTTGATATGGTTTCCATAGACAGCTATAGTAATTAGTTTGTGATGCCATATTACCAAACTGGAGTTGCTTGATGATGTTCATGTATCGTTCCTCTTCTGAATGATTCATTCGACCGATCATGGCAAGGGATTGCTCACACTTCTTTTCTTCTGAGGTCTCGCTATCTGTTCAACAGATAAACAATTGTTCAACAGATAAACAATTGTTCAACAGATAAACAATTGTTCAACACAGGCAATGACAGCAATACATGAAGCGCCTCTGACTTCACCTTGAAGAGGTGCTATACACAAAATCTCGTAATGAATGAATGAATGAATATGCAAATACACACTTGTAAGCCTTTACACATCAATATTAAATAATCCGGACGCAGTGTTGTGATTTATCGATAATTATCTAATTCTAACTATGATTATCCTTCAAAAGCATATAAACGGGACTACAAGACACAGTCACATCTAGCACCATTCTGTTGCAGCAAAACTTGCACAGTGTTTATTACAAACATGCAACACTTGTTGTGAGGGGCTTAACTTATTGTTACTTAGACACTAATATTAAAGTATTATAAATCTTGCCTAATGGATGTAAGATACCAAATACAAAAAGATACAAAGAGCCTTAATCAAAGCAAGTAAGTTAATAGAGCTTTGCTTTGCATTGGTTTATTTCAATGGAAATACATTGTGTCTATTTAAAAGCATTAGAGCATTCATTACTGTGAAGAAGTGCTTCATATGAATAACATAAATATTCTCATTGTCATCCAACAAGATGTCCATGACACTTCAATTAATGTAACAAATACTAAAGTAGCAATGCACAGCTTACACAAGTAAGCATTTATTGACTTCACTAGAACAGCAGTAATGAATATAACAGCTCCATTTGTTAAACAGAAAAAATACAGGAAATATGTAATTTGGTCAGCAAAACCCAACACAGTGTAACAGAATGTCTACATCATATACAAAAGTGCATCAGCTGAGGAGATTTGTCAATTCATAACGCAAATGTTATACGACTTAGTTTAAAATTGATGCTATTATTTATACCTTTTGTAAGCTGTTGTGCATTGGCTGGTAGTCTAATAAAGAATTTTCTCACTTACTTACTTACTTTATATATGCAAGAGATAACGAGTGCTGCCTTCAGTAGTCTTAAATAAATGCCAGTCAAGGCACTTTAAAGAAGCTGTATCTTTACATATATGGCAACACCAAGAATTCAACGAACAAATGTGGACGCACTTGATTTCTCAGAAACCTTCTCAACTGCTGCACTGACAATCTGCGCCGTCTTCTGAATGTCTGGAATGAGCAGAGCCAATCCCTCTGACTCATCATCGTCTGCCTTACCGGTCGACTTCGTCTTTTGTCTGTTTCCTCTAAAATCACAGTACATGAGCTGTTATATGCGCCCAATGATTGAGGTGAATAACCACTGCTTATAAGATAAAAGTATATTTCACAGATCAATACGAACATTCAACCCGACAGAGAAACTGAAAGAGCGTTTACAAAGTTCCACTTCAACAGGAAGGGACATCAGAGTCCAGCAGAGTTAAACAGCACGAAACCGAGACTTTCTTTCTATTTAAATTCAATTATGAACACTAAGTAGTAAGTAACTTACAGTACATCAGAGATGTTAGCCTATTGGCTCAACTAAACCAAAGACACAGCCAAACATAATGACGTCAAACTCTTAACTGTCGTGACCAACTCTTGACACCTGTCTGGTGTTGGTCAGTTAAATAGAGGAGAACACCTATGGTAGCCAATCCTTGGCCACACCTTACTAGCATATGCAATTACGCGTGGGTGAGAACATCTAGGGGAAGATTTACATTACATTGCAATAGCTCTGGGGGAAGATTTACATAGCATTACATTAGCCACTCCTTGGCCATGCTGTACTAGCATACACATTACACAATTATGCAAAGGCGAGAACACTTAGGGGAAGATTTACATTACAATAGCCCAGAGGACAGAGGAAAATTTACATTACATGACATTAGCCACTCCTTGGCCACACCTTACTAGCAATACACACGGGTCAACTAATTATATGCCGCCCAAACGCCTTTCTATATCGCAATTGTAACAAATCTGAATTGGGTAAAGTTCCTAGCTGAAGCAAAGCACTGCAACTTACTTAAGACGACTGACATAGGTATCGACGCATTGCTTCATTTTGTCCAATAGGCTGCTGACAGATGCAACTAACTCGTCGTCCTTGTCCAGCGGAAGAAGCAAAGGCACCAACAGCGGACAGACAGCCATCGCTCGTAGTAGTTCCAACAAGGCACGATACAACGGCACATGACATGCCATGTCCAACACTGAAATCATTCAATTGACCAATCAAACACTCAATTTTCAATCAATGGCAAGCATCTGATCAATCAATTAATCTACTACTAACCTAACCAATTACAATAAATGTAAAAATACATTCAAATATTTCAAATATCAGTACCAATGAATAAATATTCACTATAAATGAAACTTTACACCATATGAATATATATAAAAACATTAAAATTATTTGAATAATATATACAAAATTAAGATATACACCTACCAACATAAAATTAAGTGTAACAATTTAATAAACCAAACTGCAATGAGACCTATTCTTTGGAAATTAATTAAATTATAGTTAACACTAACCAGAGTCATTTCTGAGGTAGGACGACAGTGCTGGCACCAAACATGACTGGCTCAAGAGTTCTGGCAGATGTGATGGCAAAGGACTCGAGTCTGTTGGAATCCGATCATCACCACCTTCATCTCCCAAGACACTCGACTCAGCAGCAGCAACCAATGAAATGGCCATCAATCCACCAGGGTTGATGTAACTGGCCAATACCTGCAAACCAGAACACAACTACACACAAGTGTCTCCGCTGCTGTCTGGCAGCTGCCTTTCTAGTCTTACGCTCTTTAACACTGATAATGAGTGCTGTAAAGTAACTAAGCTACTCAACTCATTTGATTTCATGACACATGCACCATGGATATTTCACAAAGTAAGTATTTACAGTTTTAAGTTTTTCTCTTTAATACATTCACACTTTACTATAAACAGCTTAAACACAAAGTCAATAATTAGCTGGTTCATAATCCTTGAAATACACAGAGGCATAAACAGCTACTGGGAAATACAGTTTGTTACTAAAGTGTTAAACTTAGGCACAATGTAAATACCTTATTAAAACCATACACACACATACATTGAATATACTACAGAAGCTCCGCTGTGCATACATCTAAATCATCGAAATTACAACTAAAAAGATTCCAATGTTTCTCCAGGTGTTAAACAAACCTGGAGAAGACAGGTCACATGTTCCTCTTCACTCTTCTGTCGCAGTAAAGCGTGTTCTGCATCCCAGCTGGAAGTCGTTGAACCAGTTCCAAACCCTGTTCCTTTGGCCCAGTAGTTCTGCGACTTCTCTTCCGTCGTGTTCTTCTGCTGGGTAGTTGTCGAGGGAACGGTTTGCGTGGCCTGCATTGCTGCCTTGATGATCTATTAGAGGCAGTAGATCAGTCATAACAATCACTCAGCCACAATTAATATTTATACCAATAATATGGTTAGCTCTTTCAGCACAATGATGACTGCAAGTCACAAGCCAACTCAACCTCAACCATCATGTTATGACATTTGTGACCGAGGATAACAGACTCGGCCAAATCAGCAAACCATTATGCGAGAAATGCACATGGCAGCAATTTATGAATGTATAAAATGGTTCTGCAAATTTCCACAAAGATGAGGATTAAATAACCTGCCCAAGAGTCACATCTGCCAGAACTCTTGAGCCAAATAAATATTCCTGCTTAAGTAAGGACTTTGAAAACATCATCATAAGTAATTTTGCATATAATCATCTCCTTATTTGTTATGTCAGCCAATTGATCATAACATTTGAGTTTTTGATATTATTAACCTGGAGAGGTTTAATACATATCAGTACTGTTGTAACATTACCAACTGAGACAAAGACATGAAGTCTTTACCAAACTATTCTTCAATTCCAGCTTAAATTAATTTAGCTAAAAAACTACCTAAAAACAAAAACTAATTTTTTCTAAATTCTCTCAGTGCTCTCATCTTCCAGAAATACAAAACATTCTGAAAGTTTAAAACAAAAAATTCAGATCATCATATGAAGTAAACATTAACACTTTTAAGAGGCAAAGAATAGCAAAGAAAGTTGGAATATCCGAGTACTTACATCTTGGTAGAATCCAGGTATCTGTTGTCTTGGTGCATGATGGCCAAGGACGGACAGACATGCAAGGATGAGGTGAATGGCACCTATCTCAAGCGTCATCCTTCGCAGCATGACGCCATCATCAGTTGTCAGAGGCATTGAATCAAACAGCGACTTCAGAACGTTGAATGGCAGTGATGGCAGAGAAGGCGCAATCAGAGAAGTCAGTATATGACCTACAGAGAATGCACAACACAACTTCTTATGTACAACTTCTCCAGTTTCTCAGAGCTGCTGTATTACAAATCTTTCAAATATAAAAAAAACACCAAACTCAATTTTACATCTCAGCCAGGCAAAGCATTGCTATTATTTCGAATGAGAGCTTTAACAACGATCAAACAAGTAAGTAATTCAATAGTTAGCACACAACTCAAGATGTGTCTACGATGTGATGCCGTCATGCAGCAAAAACTGCTGTTACGCAATCATTTCCAAAACATTCTGTTGCACAGGCATGGTTTTCCAACAATGCACTAACTTATCACCTCCATTACAGCATCAGCTAAACCAAGCACAAAAGTGCTAAACATTAACAACTAAAAAGCAGAAAATATTAAAGTGCAACACAGTATAGGTTGGAGTAGCATCAAACACTTACCACCTTCTCCATCGTCGGTGACGCCCAGGACAAGTCGGAGAAGACACTGTGCTTTCCGTTTGTCTTTCAACAATACTTCCGCATAGCCAGGTAAACGCAGGAAGAGGCCAAAGGCCACGAGGGAGTGTGGAGGTATCGACTGGACCTGAGCAGCGGAAATTGAAGTAGGTTTGTGCTGAACAGGAGGGCTAGGAGGCATTGCTGGCTCATAAATCTCCTGAAACACAGACCAAATATTTTAACTAGTTTTAATCAATATGGATGTAAAAATTTTTAAGTACAGCTTGATCTCTAAATTTACTTCCATGCCAATTCTAGTCATGTAACATCATCCCATGCATAACACATCAACCATTTGCAACATGCCAGATGACCCATAAAAACATTGTAACTGATCTGTGAGACAAGACAGTGGATTGATTGAGCCCAAACATTCAGCAAGTCTCAGCTATATAATTACATAATTGCTCTTGACGACTGACCAATGCATGTCTTAGACATTGGAGAGTGACAAGGAAATCCTTTGGGAATAGGATGAATATATTTACTTATGATTCATGTTTGCTTTGCAAGAGTAAAGTGACAATGGAAAAGTGCAAAGCTAATTTTTAACTGTATTCATTCATTCATTCTTATTAAACATTTAAGAAGACCACCCAGAGGCGCTCCAAATCTCAACACGGCTATAAAGAACCATCTTAAGGTAAGAAAACAACATAGGAGAGACGGTCATGAGATGGCGGCAAAGCTCAAGAGAAGCCATTCCAGGTCGACGGGCCAACCACCAAGACAGCAGGGTTCAGACTAGTGGAGGTACAGACAAAACGGACAAGAAGGACACCTTGTACAAATCAGCAGAGGGATTGAGAGCCGCCGGCACTAAGGACAGGAAGGAGACAACAGAGCTCGTGAAGATAGGCAAGAACGATACCTAGTAAACAGCGCCAGACTAGGGTAGCTGTCCTAGTCTGGCGCTGTCAATTAGGTCTCTCAATCACAGGAGAGCCAGTAGAGAATGAGTAAGGAATGGGGAGACAGAGGTGTGTGGGGACAGGAGTGGATTAAAACGAATAATACATGGAGGAAATGAGGACATCTTTTTATCCCCACGTCACTCTCCAAGTGGTACCAAATAAGAAACAAATAAACACATGTGCTGCAAATCAAATGACAAACTCACACAAATTTCTAAAACATAAAGACTGAATCAAATTGCTTTGCAAGTTGCATATAATAATAAGATTGCAATGCAAATATTGCCCTTTATATGCTGCTACAGTGAATGGTCTCAATAAATTAGCAAAGCATAGTGAAACATCACAAACCTCGTAAATGTCTTCGGATGATTCGACTGTGACCCAGTCATGACCTATGCCACCTGGAACCGTAGTATCTTTGGTCACCTCAGCTGGAGTTGTCTGCCGACTGAATTCTGGGTAAAGAAGAGGCAGGTGCTCAGCCAGCAAAGCCAAACCTCCGATGCTGGAGAACACCTGCAAAGCGGAAGTGAAATTTGGTGTCTGCAAGAGCACGGCACTCGGAATGACTGAGATGCTGCTCTCGGCAACAATCTCTGGCACAGTCTCTGTGATTTAAATAAAATAAAAACATAACTGCCACAGTGAGACACAAAATAGACAACAAGCAAACATCGACAAAAAAATACATAAATGATCTACACTAGTAATATAACAATTAAATCATTTAAACAACCTGATGTGTCTCAAAGGAATGATATACTTAAAGTCCTCATAAAATGTATTGAAATTGTGCTTTTATGTTTCCCAGAAGGGACACATATGATAGATCTATAATTATATTCGTTTCTAATTGATTCGCAAAAAGCAAGCAGAAGCTACCAACCGAGGCTACTGCGTCCCATTCGACTTTCGTCAGTGGTCCCATCAGCTGTTCGACAGGAGTGTCTCATCACGAGACTGATGAACGTCTGGCCATGAGCAACACCTTGCTCATACAGAATCGACAGGAGCTGTGACATGTTCAATTCAGATGGCAGTGGCTGATCTGCACAGAACATTAAAACAAAAAATAATATATACAATCATAATATGTATTACTCAAATCAATAGAACTCTTATGAAAAACACTTCTCAACGATAACAGCAGAACATTATATGCTACAGCATGTATTGCGAACAAAGTATGAAAGATGAGAATGAGATGGTACAGTTATGCAATGAGGAAAGAGGATGAAAGATGCATCTAAAGAATTACTAGAGCAGCAGCATCAGACGACGCAGTCGGGGATGACAGAAGAAGATATGGGGAGATATGATACAACAGAACATGAAACTTTCTAATTGAAGAAAGAAGATACTGGTGACAGAATCAAATGGAGAAGAAGGATCCATGTGGCTGACCTCTCCCCTTGGAAGCATTAATTCAAGTTAGAAGGAATTATACATATATTTATCGATATATTTCTATATATATTTGTATATTGTATACTACAGTATTAAAATACAAATATAGTTGATGAAAAGGTAAGTAAAACAATTGCTGCTTTCAATAAACAAACATCTAGGTCTTGTTTGCAATAATTGAAATCATCCACAAAGAACAAATACATATAGAACTAACATATTTGATTGATACCTCTTATTATTATTCTCTAAATAAATGATGATTGCCCACACTAAAATAGCTCCCAGAAAGCAGCTTTAATTTCCAAATCAACTTCAAGAATTGTCCATCACTCCTTTAGAAATCAAGTTAACGTTTTCTTTTATTTCTTGTAAATGCATTCTCCTGCAACCATCTTACTTGCTGACAACAAATCTTTCACATAATTTCTCAAACTCATGTAGCTTCAGCAAGGAAGAATGTTGCAGCTAACTGTTCTAAAATTTGCCTATCTTCTGCAAGCCTTTTTCACGGGAAGAGCTTTATAGTACTCAAAAGGTTTACTCAGAAACAGGTGCTATATAAATCTGCTAATCCAATAGACCATCTGAAACTGAATGCACAGAAAATCAATAAATCAGAAAAACCATCGATTGGTTTAACATTATTTTTGGACCCTAGGTCACGTTTTTTACATGAGAGTAATGGATGGCATTTTACGAAAAGGAGAGGAATAATTAATGCGTTTAATAGCAAACTACACCTCTATCAGTCAACATATTATACTTAGATCCTTTCTGCTACGTCAGGCATACTATGAAGCACTTACAAGTATTGTTAAATATTGTACCAACCAAAAGCAAATGTCTTAATTATTAATTTAAAACAAACTAAAACCACTATAAAACCATAACATAAACATGTTGAATAATTTTCTTTCAAAAGTGCATAAAATTTAATTTGAATGAAAAGGCTATTTTTAGCAACTATATATGTTAACAATGGCCACATATTAATGGTCACCACTGGCCAAGGTCTTATTCTTAAAGTTCAAAATAACTGAAACTAATATAAAACCACAACATAAGCAAAATGTGTAAAAAATTTATTTAAAAACTGCATCAAATTTAATTTTAACCTAAAGGTATTTTTAGCAAATATTTGCCAATAATGGCCAAATGTTTATTATCGCCGACAGCACACGCGTGACTATGTTCATAGGTGCACCATATCTGCCTGCCATTGCACCTTCTCTTCTATTGTATTGCTTCCACATCATCCCCGTGTTTAAAAAAAAAGTGGCCCATAGTTTGGAATATACAGTACTTATTCTGTTGATTTTTCCTGATAGCACAAGCCATTCCTACAGCCAACTGCCTTCCTCACCTGGAAGTGACAAGTGATAGAGCGCTATCACAGGCATTGGAGCTGGGGTAGCAGCGCGATCACCAGACCGTGTCCCTAGTCTGCTTGGTGGCCTCTGTAGTGCAGAGAGCACTTCTTTATCACGCTTTTCTTTTGCTTTTAAACCTAGCAGTAAACAGCAGATCTAAACTCAGTCTAAAACAAGAAACTTAATAAATGGACCAACAAAATAAGATGCAAAATAATCAACTTTCTGTAACCAAAGTGCTTCAATTTGGTAAACAGGTTGAGGAACTCGAAGAAAAGAAACGCAATAAATATGAAAACTCTTTTACATAGCTGAAATGTTAGTCAGAGGAAAAATTATATGACCAAATTGAAAAAGTGTTTTTAATGAGTTGCTAGCCAACCGGCAAGAGCTGATATCTGGTCAATGACTTCAATGCCAAGCTCACTGGCATCCTTCTTCATTTCCTCCACCACTTTCTCCTGATCTTCAAGAACTTGTGCTGATGCTAGTGACTGAGTTTCTGAAACCATAGATAATGAAACTGTCATTTCAATTGACATCAACAACATTGGTTCATTACACAATTCATCGTAAAGGCTGTGAAATAATAAATGCTGAAGAACTGTACAATTGGACAGCTCCTCACAATCACTCGCTGTCATTACTCCAATGCAGGATGAAGTAAATTCATTATACTTTTTATACTTAAGTAACACCTAAGTAGCTATTGCTCAAAATCCCTTTCGTTATCTGTGCTGTATATAACATATGAAAGAGGTATAGGCATATCCAGATCACAATTTCTATTAACCATTCTGTAATAATAAATTTGAACCCAGTGACCACACAAATATCATGCTGCAATAAATGACAACTGTAATAACAGTAATGAAAACAAATCTATTGTTAACGAATTGAACTGAAGAATTCAATAATAACCAGAGATCTTTGATAGAATCTCTCCACATGTTGTCTGAAGACTGACAACAATTGTACGGTATCTGTGCCCCACACCAAAACGTGGATGTTGTATTGTGAGGGGCACACCAGTTGGACCACCCTTGTACATCTGAGATTGGGAACTGATGCAGACAAGCAGCTTCTCATCTTCGAGTAGGACTTGGAGGAAGAGGCGGCGAAGAAAGCCAGGAAGTGGCGACGGACAACCTAACAGAACAATGGCAACAAATTCAAATAAAGCGCCAAGGAATATAATATAAAGCATCTTAATGTAATTCAAGTAAGACCATAATATTACATTTGCAGCTTGTTTGCTTCATACTGTTTGAACTGTTTTCTATCATAAGAATGGAAACAATTGTACTATATGTCCTCAATAGTGGCAGATTCATACACATCAGCTACTCCAGTTAAGAGCACTGTTGAAACAAAATCTCTAACACTATTGTCTAGCTTAAGAAGTCAGTGTTCTTGATTGCAGTTGTATACATTATGGCAATACACACAAAATAGGAAACAATCAGACAATGTAGGTAGGGCCTTAACCAATGATATCTATAAAAAATAAAAAAATTGCCTCACAATAAATAAAATACTCTACATTTACATAATCAATTATAGGTTATTGATGAACCGGCTATTTTACCCAACGCTCGAACAATGACGTTGTCAGTTTGAGGTACAAAAACTGCAGCTATTGATTGTAAGTAGATACAACATTATGTTCATTGGACGAAGATTTTACCTCTAGAGCCACTGTCATACGACTGTATCACATTGTGTAAGACAAGACTGAACTGGAGTTGGTTCTCAGCATGACAGGAAATGACCTTGCTGAAGAAGTTGATTGTGGCCGTTTCGATAGCACTGCGCTGTTCGTTTGTCATTGCCTGGTACAATAACCATTAAATAAATGTCTTGAGAGGGCATAAGAACATTATCCCCATAGGATAATTCCCACAAGGCAGTGTTCCTTCTTGGACACATGTATAATAAAATGCCAGATCTAGCAATTAGCAACAGTAACATATAACGTAAGTACACTGATACAAACAATGTCACATACATAGCTATACACAAGATCAGATACACAGCTATGGGCCACACGCATTACAAGTGGCAAATACTTCCAGATGGAAATGACCAGAAGGGGAAACGGCTAGATGAAATATTACGTGGGATGTCCAGAAACTACCATAACAATAACAGTTAATGCCAAGTCGATCTTTTTCCTGTTTTTATCACAGCAATGCATCACCGTTATCATTGCAACTTTCAATATTAACTAAAAAAATGTTAACAGTTGACTGAATTTAAGAAATATTTCATAAACAACAATGGAAATCCCCTCTATTGAACAAAAAGTTTGCCCTTTATTAAATACCACCCAATTAGTTTACAACAATCTGCTACAGCAGCTCTGTCTTACAAAATCAAGACATAAAATTACAAAAGAAAATTTGCTCAATAGTGTGAATTTCTCCAAGATGCAGCAACAAGATGACTCAGTGCAAATTACCTGATGACTCGGTCTAACAAGGACGTAAGTGGAGCTGGTACAAAGCGATTTGAGCAACACACTCCAGAAGATCCGACCGTCTGGTCCACCAAGCCAGTCTTTCATCATCACCTCCTGGGAAAGCTCAGCCAAAAACTTGAGCACTGGTGCCACTGTATCAGCTGTCATGACAATGGCTGTAGGAACAGAACAGCAAAGACCAACTAAGCCATGTCAATACAACATTCTATTGGCTGGACCAGGCTACTAGGTACGCACATGACAAGAGCAACAAATACCAAATAAAGAATGTGATTCCAAACTGACAATTTTCCCAAAAACGAATGCAGAGCAACTCACCTGCTGACTGTGATGACGTATCTGAGAAGGCTCCTTGTCCATCCGGAAACATTCTTTGCCGAGCAGCGGCAGTCGCTGCGGCATGCGCACCACCTGCTGCTCCATCCATTGCCATCTTCACAGCATCAGTCGACGCCTCAGACAGCGCAACCATCGGTTCCTCGTGTTGTCTCAGCTCTCGACTGCTCACCTCGTACAGGCCCTGGCACAGCATCATCACAAACCCTGACTCCAGCAGCTGGCGCAGGGCAGCCGGCGATTGGCAGGCCAATGCCAGGGTAAAGAGGTGAGACTCCTCAAGAACGACATGGCTGATGTCCTGCAGAATGTAGGGACGGTATTCGAGAGTCGGTGTCCTCGACTCAGACAGACCACGGGCCTCTGTGTCTGCCTTCAGGTCATCTGTGAGTGGGCCGAGGCTGTGCTGGCTGTCTTTGTGGTCGTCTGTGTAAGACTCCATACCACCGAAGATGACGATACCCATCCATTCGAGCAGCAGAGAAAAGAAGTGCGGATGGATATAACACAATGAGCAGATGACCGAATCCACTGCTTGCTTCAGCAGTGAGTCAGTTGCTAATGCCATTGACCATTCATACATAGCACTACAATGTAACACAGACTCATGAACTCCACATGAGAACACTTCATCACATGACTGCATAATAAACTGCCAAAGCAAAGAAAGTTCATTTGGTGTGGCTTCAAATCTATCTCAAATACAGTTGTAAGACACTACCCAATAGTTTGCCTCATAGTTTGATTAAACTTTGGAATATATAATTTAGTCATCTATAAATTCACTTTAACTATGATAGCAAACTGTTTATGTTGACTGTATGTACAAAATAATTCAGCTATGCTACATAGTTTACAAAAGAGTGCTTAACATATATATTGTTATCAAAGGTCCAACATAGATACTCATAGGGTAACATTAATGGAACTGACCCACTGCCCAATCCAACACCACCAGATTGAGTTCACATTCCACACACTGAGAAGATCAGAACAGAAGGCAGCTGGGAAGTAGAAGGCTGAAAAAAATACATAAAACACAATGTATTAAACTAAGCTCTCACCTTAATAGATCCTTTGTAACAATTCGCCTGAGATCCTCCGTCACGGCCATTTCATTGTTGTACCACAAGATGACGGCCACACAGTGAACATGGATGACGGCAGGTGACGCAAGAGAGACGGGTGTAGGACGATGGATCCCCTGGTGATGAAACAAGTCATCAGACACACTGTGCGACTTCTGAATGGCCAATCGAGCACAATCGCCCAACCAATCCGTGAACGCCTTCAGCCTGTGAAGAAAATATATTAGCACAATTGTAAAGATCTAAAACAGTTATGTTTGGAGCTGAAGCCTTGGCGGGTGTACAAGACGCAGTTTAAATTAATTTGGGACATTTGAGGAGCCTTCAACAACATTATTTCTATCTCAATTTCCTCATATCTCTGCTATCAATTTGATCTTCTAACCACTAGTCATAACATAGCATATATGCCCAACCACGTCAATTATCTGGTCATGTGATTTAGCCATCATTTCAAATAAAAAAAAGAAATACGCCATGTTGTTTCAGCATTTAAGAGCTACAGACAGATAGGCACTGTATGAAACATCTTCATACATACAGACATTTGCACAATGATGACATACGATGAACCTTGCTATGACACAGATAGGACAAATGGTGGGCTTACCTGACCATTAACCCAGCATCCTGATTGGTGCCTAGCTGGTAAAGTATGTCAACAGTTGATTCATTTGCTCTTCCATTCAGTCTGTTATAGAATGAAGGAATTGTCTGACCTACAAATCATGAAATAACAAATACAACAAAGCATAAAACACTTAGTCGCAACAATCCAAAGAAATACCCTAGGTCCTTATTATAATATACTTCTACATAACATAAAACTTATACAGCAGTAACTAAAACAAACTGAACCTAGATCCATAAAACCGGCTCTGCAGTTGTGTTACATCAAGCCATTATGATCAGCACCATTGACTGCACAAAATAAGAAAAGCAACTAAGAATAACACAAACTGAGTGTATTTTAAACTGTAAGTGCTTACCACCATCTTCCGTACCACTGAGTGATGTATTTCGCAGCAGGTGGTCAAGGAGAGCAAGGCCCATTGCCGTCGAATGCAGACCAATGGTCAGCAGGACGGACTCAATGCTGTTAGCATAGATGACCGCACTGCTGGTCATCAGCAGAGTTGTGCAGGTGACCAAGAGGTCTGGAGTAGAAACAGCCGCCTGTGTCACGTCCTTCTGAAGGTCATCACACTGCGACACACAGTGATGCAACAGACGCAACCAGCCGATGCTACAACAAACAAGTAAAACATCTAATAATTTCTAACTAGAAATTTGTGAATGTCACAAAAAAAACTTCTGCAAAATACTGGTTCACTGCTCATTGTTTCAGGCTTTAATGATCTGCCTGCTTGTATGATAATCCTCCTTCACTCAACAGAATTCTTAACACGGTCCTCATTCGCATAGGTGTTAATTACAACACATTTATAATGGAATCGTGTATTTACATCCCAATATAGTTGGATCTTATAAGTACTGCCTAATACTGCATCCATAGAAAACAGTTCAAAATATTAGACACATCCAAAGAACACAACAGAAAAACAAATCACAACTTGTCTCCAACTATGCCTTCAGTCCAATAAAAACTGATCTAACTCTTTCAGTACATAAAACTCCTCCTTTCCAACTTGTTATCAACCACAGCCTGTCTGTAACTGGACTTAAAAAACCTACCAAATTAAGATACTGATCCAATGAACAAATTTAGATGGCATTCATTCACTCATCTTTATTTATGTAGTGCCCACTCAAGAAGCCAACTTTAAAGTGCACCCAGTTCACCCACAGACCTGAGCAGCTTGTGGTACAAATGCACATCACTCTTTGGTAGCAGTCATATATCTAAGGAAAGCGTGTTCTACGGGAACGGGCCAACAGCCGAAAAGGCGCGGGGACGCCGGGCCGCGGCATTCGCGGGAGCCTGCCACCGGAAGACGTGCAAAGAGCTCGACGGCCAGCCAAAGTTGAAACGGTGCAGCAGAGCTCCTGAAGATAGGCTGAGGCAGAGCAGTGCAGTTATTTTATAGCTGATCATCGTGAGACGGGAAATATCGTGCACGTGATCTATATATTAATTTAGTCTGAGACAGGAGTGCATCTAGAGAAGCATCAAATGAGGCAGGCAGTAGAGAAGAAAACTAGTAAAGAGCATCAATGGTCAAATTGACAAATGCATGAACTGGCAGCAGCGTCGCGAGATAGGGGACGAGAAACAGTCTGCAGGTGGCAATGCTGATCGTAACAGCCATCGGTTCAAACTGAATCGAACCTGGTTCTCGAGACGTAGTCCTCGGGCGGAGTTACGAGATTTGCTGTCCTTGCGGCGCCTGTGTCACCAAAGGCCATGTATCCCATGAGGGTGATCTGTGCCAGTCCAACAGCATGCGAGTCGCGAGGCTTGTGGAGTCGTATTGTCACTGCTGTGACAACCTCTTCTCTAAGCAGCTGGATCTTGATGTTGGTCAAACCACTGGTGGATGTAGGAGGACAAATTGGCACCATGTGGGCTCCATCTCGACTTCCCTCCACAGTTACAGCAGCAGGACAAGCTGTCGTAAAATACAATGAGCTACATTAATAGTTATTACAAACAATAAAAATACTGTGAAGGTAGCATTTTAAATTTTAAATTTTTTATTGCTAGAAGTCTCAATGTAGCAAAAAAGTTACTTAAGTAACATCTCCAAAATAATTATGCTGGACAATGTCATGAGTTATTTGATGCAGTAGCCACAATATTCTGCAACAGAATAAGTTCTTTTATGCACAAATCATCTGAAATAGTCCTATCTGAGAGATGAAACAGTACGTACTTGCAAGAGACGTCAGATGTGGCTGTATGTTGACTTCTTTAAGCAGAATGGCACAAGGAAGACTAATTGTGAGGTCAACCCATGCTTCGTCTGGATAGTAGTGGTATGTCCATGCAGCTGATCGAGCTCTTCTGTGTGGTGCTGTTCCATGTATAAGGACATCAGCTGGGTTGGCAGTTGGGCTTGTTGATGATATCGAGCCTACCATAAACAAATATAAATGATAGTCAAATGGTCATTTAGTTGAGTATTGCCATGAAAACATTATCTAACAAGCATCCATGACACAAATTAACAACCTATATCTTCACAGGGGGAGCATTTCATGATAAGATAAATGGTCTGAGGTCAAAGGATTTCCGATCAACACAACAACAAAATTGTTTAAATTATTACTATTATTCTGTGTAGTTCCATAAATCCTCAAATGAATGAATGTTCCTAGTTCATTTGTTGTAGCTAAACATCAACTGAAGAATAATACAAGAATAGTTACAGTTTCTTCTGTGTTAAGACAAATATTTATGTACAACATATGGTTAACTGGAGTAGTTTAAGTCTGCAGAAAACCAGTGAAAACTAGCAAAACTAAGATTTTCTGTGTTCCACAGCAAATTCGTCATTACGACAAGATAATAGTTATTAGCATAGTACAAAAACTGCTGTTTACCAAGTGGAGCAAAATTCTGAAGAGAGTCTGCCGAATCTGCACCCCCAGCACCTCTTCTCAGTCCAGCATTTATTGGTCGGGCAGAGCCAAAGTACTGCATTATGGCAGATACAAGACTTGGACTTGTATCGATAATATGTCGATTTGTGCTAACCAAGTTCTGGCAAATAACCTGAACACCACCTGTGCAAATTATTAAAACACATTACACAGATATACACGAGAAAGTATTAAAATGGAAGACTGCCAATGCAGTCAACTTTCACCTTGTGTCTATTGGTTGAATCTAAGCACATCAAGCGATTTAGACAATTCAGTGTAAGAAAAGGCTGTTAGAATTCAGTCCTCATGATTGCACTTCAGCCAAAACTTCCTTCAACTCCAAGAACAAGTCTGTGAAGACTAATTAATGACCAATTAACTCAAGTTATTGGCACAAACAGAATGCGGTTTTTATCACAGAATACAATCATATACATAAAGTTTAAGGTTGTATACAAAGCTACAATTAGGAGGTTGAAAATACATTAAATACAGAAAATGTGATGCAGAATAAATGCCCAATGTACTTATACACTGCAACAAATATTGCAGACAAGTGCTTACCCATTTCCAGAAAACTGTGAATGGCATCCTGACAATCAAGCACTCGCAAAACAAACCACAAGAGTGGCTCTGAAAGCCGACTCACTCGAACCGATGCACTGAATCCGTGAAGTTCAGACGAGAGATACTCGTAGACCGGCTTCACAACATAAGACAGTCTGCTTGCTTTGCTATTCAGCGTTAAAAGAATGTTGAAGATTCCATCGCCGACTGACAAAGGATTCTCTCCAACAGAGTTCTGCCTAAATCCACTGTGAAGTCCACTGCTGGCAAGGATCATTGCTATAGTGTTAGTATTACAGCAGCCCAGTGCCTCCATCAAGTGCAACATGATCTGGCGATGACCAAGAACAATGTCTGCCACAGTGGCCGACTTTGGTTCGGCCGCAGTCTCGGCCGAGTGCGAACACGTCTTTGGCAGCCCCCTCATGGACATGATAGGTGCTCCACCGTTAGCTGTTGCCGACCGAGCTGTTTCGGTCTTCTGCTCATCGGTAACGCCATCTTCTGGTAGATTTGGAGTCGAGGTCATGATGATCCCAGACGTTCCAAGCGACTGACTCATCTTTCTGAAGTCTGTTTGAGGACTGCCAATACCCTCTCCTTCAGCAGCAATACGACTGCCTTCTCTAGCACCTGCATTCTGATCAACATCAGCAATCATCAAAGTAGTCTTCTTCTGTGCCGGTCTGCGGGGTAGTGGAATTTTCACTAAGAGACTTGCGAGTCGCAGCAGGCTGCACATGAGGAGGTCCTGATTAGCATCGCCGGTCAGTGACTTGTTCTCGTTTGTTCTCAGCACAGTAGAGAACAGGCCAACGTAAACAGAGCGGGCATTTATGCTATTTTCTATTGTACTCCTGCACTGGGCACGTTCCTGACTCATGATGTGTCTGTGAACCAGGGCCGAAATCGACTCAAGAATGCTGATAGCAGTGTTAACATCCACTGCAGGAAAGTTTAGCTCGCATATATCCTCTATGAGTCGGTATTGAGCATCAAGTGGTCCAAGGAACAGGTGAAATGCTCCTCTGTCAAAAAATTTAAACAAATGCACAATGAAACATAAATATCATACATCACTAATTAATTGATATTAATATACAGTTTTCACGTTTACAAGTATTTGTACTTCTTAATGGTCTAATAAACCTTGAACACTAAATGTTTATGACTCCAACTTGTCATGCATGTTAAGCTTTACCAGAACCTACAATTTCTGGTTATGCAGCAGGAAGATGGGCAAGGGTAAACCAGGTGAAAAAAGAAGAGCAGTCCCACTAGCAAACCCTACGAGACAGACAGAGGTATGAAGTTCGTAGAAATCACCCATTTATTCAGTGCCTATGTTTACTACATTCCTCAGAAGCTCACACTCAACAAATAAACATTCAACCCTAAAAACCACCATCACACGAAGCATAAGATTATTGTCACTTTCAGTGGTAGTCACATTCTGTCACAATAACCAATTCAACAGGTTATGTTAACATCCTAGATCTCAGAGACATTTCAAAACCATCACAAAAAGCTAGGGTACCCAGCACTGTCCTAAGGCTGGATAAAACATTGAACTTTTACAATACGATAACGGCCCATGATCAAGTGGAATATTTGTGACAGACAATCAGTAAGTCGAGACAAGTGTGCTTTTGCAAAGGAATTACCTTGTAGATTGTGAGACATATTTTTAACCGAATCCACTGTTTGAATAAAGACTGCATGCCACGGATGGTTGAGCAATGGCAGTGTGCAAATGAAACACATGTCAGTGAAGAAAACTCACCCTTCAGCAGAAAGTGATAATACAAGTCGAAGCAAGACTTCCTTCAGGCGATTCTCATCTTCCCCACAGCGCAACTGAAGCCGGACGAGGAATTTGTGGAAAGACTGGACAACGATTGGACCAATCTACAAAGCACAACAACGTTGTTACCTATGGCAAACTAAGCACAGCTTTCAGGTACAAATTCAATATGCAACTCACTTAACTTTACATGCTAAATAGTTTTTTCAGTTTTTATTCATTTAAGAAATTTAGGCAGGATGGTAAATAGCCTTATATGCTGAAAAAACATAACAGATAACACCTTCTCTAGCCAACACCACTTTACTAGCCAAACACCTTTTCTAGCTAAACAGCACATTCTCAAGAAAAAACGCATTTTCTAGAAAAACAACACCTTCTCTAGCCAAACATACTTGCATTTAGTTTAAACTGTTCAGGTACATTACACTACTCAGAACAAAAATCATTAAAACAGAAACAGATCAAGAACTTACATGGGCATTTTGAATAGCCTGGGTCACAGATGTCTGCTGACCTGATCCAGAAAGGAACTTCACCAGAACAGTCATCAGATTATTGTCTGTTATAATAAATGAAGCCAGCCATTTATCAGCCAAATGAGAAGCTGTATTGACAGATTCGGCCGTTGCTCCTCCTTGAGCCATGCTGTCGTCATTTGAATACTTGATGTTGGCCATCAAGGTCAGGGTCTGGAAGGCCAACACCCAGGTCCTTGCCGAGACAGACGGAGACCAGGCCAGTGCCGCAAGAAGACTAGAAACAGCACTCTGATCTAGAGTGATGATGGGAATCCTTGAAGGGTCAAACGTTGGGCTCCCATTGTCTTCAGAGGCCGTTTCATCATTGAGAGTGAGCCATATCTGGAGGAGAACGTCAAGATTGATGCGACGCAGGTGAAGCTGAGAGAACAGGTGGTTGAAGCATGTGCTCAGCATTGTCAGTGAAGAGGATGTCTAAAAGATCACCAATATATATTATATATGCTGATTTACTCATGCAGTGTAAGCAATAACTTAGCAGCACCCATTGAAAATATAATTACGTAGCCCAGATAGTCAGACCTTCAAGCACAATAAAAAAAATGACACACTTCAAAAGATCGTCAGATTAATAATGACCGACACATTAGTTTGTTTACATCTATCACACTCATTATTTTCCAACTTAATTTCAAACATTACTAGTTCAGATTAAATGACAAAGAATAATTTTACAACATAGCAAATGGATACTCGTAAAAGCACCCTAGCTAATACTAGAGCTGGAACTTAGAGTCAACAGCAAGCCTGAGACAGGGAGAAAACACCATTTTCGACATTCGCTCTCACAAATAGGTCTTCCTCCATTGCTTCAAATCACAAGTTTCAGGCTGGTAGTCAGTACGTCATAAAACCAGTTGCATAGACAGATGACCTAATATCTGGTACAGGTAAACAATGCACAATTTCAAATAACAAGCCGATCTGTACAGAAATTAGCTAATGCTTAGTACTGACAATCCTCACCTCCATTCGGCTGGTCATATTGAGAAAACTGTCTTCAGATAATCTTTCATCATTGAATGCTGTAGAACTTGCTGCTGTGGTTTTTGGAATGGCACCGAGTGTAAGCAGAGGAAGAGGAGCATTCATTGCATTCTGAATGTTATTTGCCTCCATTGACAACATCAACTGAAAAGACAACATAAGCACTCAAATTAAATGAAAACAATAAAACATTCAGCAATTAACAGAATTGTAAATAAATCTGCTTTCACCTGTTTCTGATGCAGGCAAAGTGCATACTGCAGTAATTAATTCTAATATAGTGTCATAGCATATGCACTTTTACTTACATATGAACAATATATAGCACAGATACATAAACAAAGAACAATAACTTATTAAGTTTATCAACTCAAGACCATGTCCCATATGGCTTATTGTATTGGCAACACTAAAATGATATCGAGCACCTTCTTTACTGCAACACAGAACCACTCTGGCCAGAAAATTACAGACATTCACAGCTATGATTTAAGATACTCAACAAGCCTATTCCACATTTCTTGGTTCTGACACTGGGATTCACACATTTCCACTAGCCCATCAAGTTCATTATATCCAAGACAAGCTGCCCTAAGTGCATTCACATGCTTGCAACACTGTTTGTCATGTTTCAATTTGAATCATACATTAATTTTTAAAAATCAACCTTGCAAGCAAATTCATTGAGCTGCATAGATTGACATACCTTCAGTCGAAGCTCTGCTCTCAGTTCTACCCCTTGTTCCAAGCGAGCATCCATTGCCAGTGAAACCCCCTGAGGAGCAGCATTCATTGGCCGACTGAAACTAGCATTCTTTGACTTCCAAAGCTTTATATCCTTCTTGTCATCATCACCAAATACTGGATTTCTATAAAAGTAGGTCATTGTAAAGTTACGATCGACGCACATAAAATTAATCACAATAGCGTAAAATCAAAACATTGGAAAGACCTGAGAATAAGTAAATGTGTCAAGTACCCTTGAAAGCAATGATCTTTAAAGACACAATCAATCCTGAAATAGTTAGACTTTGATTTCAGCTTTCCAACAACTGACCATACGTGTTACACAGCAAATCTGCAAGATGCATTCAGTACTGAATCGATTACAGAAAGGTGAAATACTAACAAATAACCCCAATGCTTGGCATTATTATTTCAGCATTTCTGAGAGGTACTTGAAGAGAGCTATATTAAGTGTCCAGATGCATACATACAAGCATATTATCATTCTTAATTTTATTAAATGAATTAATCATGCTCAAAGAATCAAATAATTGGGCCTGAATCATGCAAAAAGATAACAAATATTTATATGGTGTGTACTATTAAGTTGAGGTTGCTGAGGGACAGGCCATCCAAAACAATGCCCTCTTTGCTCTACTGACAGACTTAATCTGCTTGTACCTTGGTCGTGAACTGCTTTATTCCAGCACCCATGGAATGACCTTTCCCCGGCAGAATCTCACCTGCATCACTTCGTTTATTGGAGACTATCCTATTCAAGAATCTGCATGGCTGAGAGCAACTTTGAATAGTCTGCTGTGAAAGGCGCTTTAGAAATGTTCATATAATAATAATAATAATAATGTCATCCCTTGGTCATAGTTTATGACACAGGAAATTGAAGCTTTTGTACATATGTACATACCCAGTGAAGCCCCAGTGAATCGTGCTTGAATTAGGGTTAGACTTCATTGTGACATTCATCAGCTTTGCTGTCCAGTCACTCTTTATAGCTTCTGTGTAGAGGAAATCCTTAAGGTCTGTGTATTTGCCACTCATCTGCTCCTCGTACAACTCGTCATCCATCAGAGCATCAACCAGCATTGACACATCCATGTCATATTTATTCTTTGCTGCAAAGAGAATAAAACAAATAAAAAATAAATAAACAGATGAATAGCACAAGAAAGTCTGCCTCAATTACAAGCACAGTATCAGCATCTGTTAACTCACATCGGATGAGGAAAATAAAAAAACAGATTTACAACAAAAATATTGCAACCACTTCTTGCAAATAAAAATACAATTTAGACAAGTGGCTAAAGTTTTAGTGCATAAACCCACTCTTTCTCTAAACTAACCATGACGACTAAAACACGAATTTTTAATAAATCAGAGCGACAGGCAACCAACAGACAAACTGCCCATCAGAAGAACAAGAATTTGCAGCCTCAACATCTCAGAAACATGAACAGGTTTCTGAAATAACTTTATAATAATAACAGTAAAAATTTTCATTTTATTTCAAACAGACAAACCAAGGTATGATCACAAGTACAGTACGAACGAATGACGACATATATCACAGGAGTTACATTCAAAAGTCGGCAGCCAAGCAAGGCGTTAATTATATTATATGTTTCATTTGAACAAACACCGCCGCCTAGCGAAGGAAGGACTAGTCCACCTCAGGGCGGGAACGGGTATCGAACTCAGTTCCTCAACTCTGCGCCCCAGTGTGTTCTCCATTACTCTACAGCCACCCAACCCCCTACCTCGTGGACACACATCATAACTTTTAGAAACAGAGGAAAACAAAAACTATTAATTATCAATATAATCAAAATCTATACAAGCAATGAAAATTAAGAAAACCCAACCTGCAGAGTCATTTATTGCTGGTTCTTCATCCATCGTTGGAAGAGTACAGCTGTGTAACAGCGAATCACTAATATCATTTGAAGAAGCATCTGCAGCCGCACCAGCACCCACTGATGCCAACAGTTCTGCATCTGAATTACCATCCAATTGGGAGCCAACTGAATACAGTCGCTCACCTTAAACATAACCAACAAACACATCAAATAGAATATATGCAACATTGGACCACACAGCAGACAGACATGACAAATTAATACACATGATACAAAGACAAATGATTTAAATGAGCATGATCAAAGACAAATGATTTAAATGAGCATGATCAAAGACAAATGATTTAAATGAGCATGATCAAAGACAAAGAGCTTTTTAAACTAACCTTCTTTGAACCCTGTAATTCTCTGCAAGTTAATGTTGCACTCTTAACAACAATGTTGATTTGAAAGGTAAACAGCACAGAATTAAAAGTTGGCATGATTCGAGAAAAGAAGCTGACCTTCAAGTATGTCTTGCAGCAGACAAGTAATGGAATGTCCAGACCATGATCCACCCCACGACACATTTCCATGATTATATTCGATGTTGCACATGAGAAGCATAAGCTGTTCCAAGTCCTCTTGTTTCATTGCCTCTGACAACGAAATCGCTGGTCGGGTGCTAACAGTCACCCGGGCTAACACCTAATAAAAACTAAAATATCAAGCTCATGCCTGGCTACAAGTAATGCACAGAAGATAAATAATACCATGGTAGCATTTAGATTCTGTCAATGCCAAAGAAAATCATCTGGGCACATGGCTACAGGCCAGAAATACAGAAAGTCAGAAAGAAATAAAAACTGGGTTGAAATGTACTGGAATTGCCAATTATGTGAAACTGCACATCTTTCTATCAGTAACAGAAGAAAAGTTACAATCATTTTAAAGATGCAAGTTTTACAGCCACCTTGAGAAATAACGAGTTAAAGTTTGCACTAACTATGAACAGACCTACATTGATGCGCTGAGGGATCAGGAATGTTAATGAGTGCAGTAAATTGGAGCATACTAATACACCTTTGAGACAGCTATCAACTACATCTATACCAACTGACTAGGATGAATGCCAACATGACTTGCCTAATAGTCAACACAAACGACTTAAAATTAAAGCATCAAAGCTTTGTTACCAGAAATAATTATAAAATAGAAAATAATAATTCTCCAGTTGCAGAACCATAACAAATCACTTGCAGTTTGATAGATAACTAAACAAGGAACATAAATAATCAAAGAACTCATCATGATCAATTTTTAACCCAATTGCCATTACAAATTAACTTTTATGATATTTGCAGGTTTTCCAGGCACATGGCTACAGGCCAGATTATGTGACTGTCTTGTTTAACAATTACATGAAGGTGCATGCCAACATACCTTTCTGGTTTGTCACTTGCTACAATCATTGTGCACACTATGCTGTATAACTGCACTACAGAATTAAGTAGAGCTGTACCGAATAGGTGATTTTCACTATTCGGCCGAATACGAATAATTGGACCAACTATTCATTCATTCATTCATTCATTCCTTACAGACATTTATATGGCACCCTTCAAGGCTACTACTCAGGAGCCCTAGAGTTAAGCAATACAGATTTTATGACAAGAAGTTCAGTTTCTGCTTATACAGCTTAAACAAGATGGATGGTTTGTACCTTGCAGGCAATAATGAAGAGATCGACATGACAGGTGAAGTCCATTGAGAGAAGCAGAGTGACAAGACCATGAACGACTGGAATGCACTTTTCCCGAGACATCACCAACAGAGACGAATCAATGTCACTTTCCCAACTGTCTTTCTCTCCGCTTTGCTGAGATCCACCACTTTCCTTGTTAGCCTGCTTCCTCAAGATTTCTCCATCTGTACGTCTGATGTTAATAATGTCTTTCAAATGCTGCAAAATATGAAAATTGTGCAGATGTTAATTAGTTTATAAATATAATAGTCCTCACAGGCAAACTTTTACAGTTACTAGATCATAAAGCCAAAGAAAAGACCAGATACCTGCTATCTCATCAACTAAATGCAATTGCATATTTTTTAGAACTTCTCTAGATACCTGGTCACTTAATTTACTGTATTTTAACACTTAAATGATGACAGCTCACTAAAGTGACTAGAAGGCAAATGCCACTCGTCATCAAGCATCTCATGAAAGCACACAACAGTTATGAGACATATAGCACCCTCGAGTGATTCTTATAAGGCGCTATATAAATAGGCAGATATATACATATATACATCCGCTGTGGTGCACAATCGTTTGGTTACGTGGACAGTCAGTTATGAAATGTTCTTTGTCAAAGAAACAATAATATCATGATTAAAATCATATTGTGTGAACAAACTGATTCATATCAAATACAGATCGACAAAGTATAATTAGGATCAAACTAATCACATACGCTGCGGAGAGTCTGCAAACAAAATGACAATAGCAAACTGGGCAAGTGTTAACATTTCTAGCCTATATCACAACCCTAATAGTGATCTACTTACAGAATGAGAATTACTCAAATAAATTTAACAAGCGAAAGGGATCATCTATAATTCAAAGGTTAAATTCTAACCTTAGAAGAGTATTGTCTCATCTGTCTCTTGAACAGCATATCCTGTGTCTTAACAAGATGCTCGGTCTCTTTGTCCATCAGACTGCCAGCAGCCACTGACTCTTCCATTTTGGAGGAGAAGTGCTTCTTGGCTTGCTGTAGGTTCATCAGCTGCTGTTTGTGATGTAGAAGGCGCTTCTGCAGCTTTCTCCTGTACAGCTTTGATGTATTTGACTTTGAAAGCTTATTTGCCTGCACTGCATTCTCACCCTGGATGAAATTCCAACGACTAGAAACAGTACCCGGAAAGCACCATCGACCTGTAACCAGACAAATGCAATCGTTTCATGACCTATGGTTAATGAAGGTAAACACTCAACAGGTCATATAACATGATCAATCATGCCACAGGCCATGAAGTATAATACTGTTGAAAGACACATGGGAGAATCTCCAAATAACAGGATGGAGTTGGATTGAGAATCAAAGGAAAAGTGGTTAAATCAAATACTGCAATGGTGCCAAATGATGACAGAACTTCATATGAATCAGATTCAGAAGAAATTGAGCTAAATGGTTCATAAGAGATACCATAACTGTGCATTTAGAAAACAGCCGTTTTCAGTGAAGCAATAATTAAGAACTGCAACAATATTTCAGATGCAATCCATGTGTTATGGGGTCTACACACCTTCCTTGTCTTTGCTTGGGGCCTTGTCCATATCATCTGAAGCATTTGACTGACAGCAATCCAGACACTTGCTCAGGAAAAGCAGTAGCCAACCGATTAGTGTCAGATCCAGATGACCTAAGACAAAACAATAAAAGAAGCCATGAATCAGTGAAGCCGCCAGGGAACTAAAATCGGCAAACCTTGCTCAGTACTTAACCAACAAAATTTGCCAATTCATCTACAAATCATTATATCAAGTACTGCACTAACCATAATGGAACCAGTAAACATTAAAAAATGTAAAAAAATGTACTATTTGTCTGCATGCTAAAGAGTCACAGAAATAACCTAATATTAAAATCCACCATTTATAAAAAAAGACTTAAAAGACTTGAAAATGACAATTTCCAACTTAAATTTTTTTTAAACTAACAGAAAATGAAAAGCAGGACTGAGTAAAACAGAAACTCACGAAGATTGTTCCGCCAAGGATCATTAACATCAGATGAGAGAGGCGACAGCTGTCGTGCGAGAAGAAGAAGAATATTTTCAAGGATGCTACTGGCAGCAGGACCAGTCAGCGACCTCTGACCGAGCGCAGCCAATAGAATGAACACCCTGAATACACAATTCACAACACTTAAGAGTAATTGTCAATGCCAACTATACACAATATAAAAATAAATTTAAAAACTCTTCAGCTCAGTGCAGTGCCGAGATACCTCGAAACATGCTGCATCTGTGTGCCACCATCAAGAGCAGGATATGTCTATCGGAGGCTAATCGTCATCTGAGATTGCGGAAATCAAAGACATGTTTTGGTGACCGCGCCTTGTCTGTGGCAAAACCTGGGTGAAGGAACGGCATTGCACTTTCTATACATTCGGACATGGCCTTGGAGTCATTAAAGTCAAGACCCAAGTCATATGACTTAAAAAAAATCATATATCTGACTTAATGTTGGGCTATCTTACTTGTAAAAAAACATTGTATTCATTATCATCATCAAACCAAATCCAAACTTTGTATTAATAAAATGTCCAGTAGCATCAAGACAGAAAGACTTTAACATTAACATGATAATAAGCAGAGGCACTTAATCTGGGTTTTGTAATATCCATTTTGCAGTCCCTCAAGTTGGCATTGAGGCAGTCATAGGTAGGGCATAACCGAGTAGACAATTTCCGCCGAGTACCGAACCCGAGTATTTTGATGCACTATTTACGAACCGAATATTAGCGGCAAATCTGGCCAGTGATTCAGCGTTTACCATCCGTAGGCAAAGCGTAGATAACCTGCCAGTCTGCCACATCTATAATCAATTAAATCTATAGCAATATCCTTCATATAGCTTATCATCACACTCCAGGCTATATCAATATATTTATTATTTAATAACTTTATTTGTAAAAAAAATGTAAAACCTTGTTATAAAATTTGAAATATGAAGTTATCAACGACGTCTTTACTCTCTAATGTTTACCGAAAAGTGGGTGGAGCCAGTTAAAATAAGCCCACTAGTCCTAAATTTATTTGATGAAAAAATATTATTTTATCAAAAACTATTTATCAAAAGTCCTTTTTAGCTATTTGCGGGTGTAATATTTGCCAAGGCGAATACTTCCAAATAGTCCAATATTCGGCCGAGGCAAATGGCGATTTCCGGTTATGCCCTAGTCATAGGTATGAACTCTTAGCCCAGACCCTCCCTCACCATCTCCTCTTCCCACCGACAGTGTACGGCCAGTGTACTCATCATAACTGAGTTGGCTATGGGGTGAAGGTGGAGCAGAAATCTTGAGCCAAATTTCTGCCCTGGTGAGATTTGAATGCTTACCTATCGAATGACAATACAAGATGCTAACTACTATACTATCAAGCATGTTGCAATAACTCAAGCAGAGATTGAAGAATAATGCTAACCTGTCCTGTGGAAAAATAGTCAGTTGTTCTGCAGTAAAGAACTCCTGAAGTATGTTGCCTAAAAACTCGCCCCACCAACTCTGGGTGCCGCATACGCGCACAAGTATGACACCTGTGTGTGTCTGCATCTTCTTTGTGCCATGGATGCAGAGGTTGCGGAACAGCATCTCAGCACAAGTGGGAGTCAGCGTCGTGTAGAGTGAGACAGGCATCTGAGGTATTGTAGGACATGAGTTGGTCATACTGAGCAGTGTGTCGAGCAGATACTCAACCAGTACACGAAGTTTATCAACAGAGGTCTGCTTCAAAATCAACTGCAGATTACCTTGTGACAGGTCAAAAGATACTGAGGGATAGTTGTAAATACCAAGAACTTTCTGAAGTCGAGTGGTGGCATGTTTGGCTAAGTTCAGCTGTACCTAAACAAAATAGCAAGACACTTGTTGCAAAAGTCATGTGAAAGCAAAAATTATTTAATGTTCTTGACATTGTCAAACTTTCTAGCTCAAATTTACCCATAAATCAAAATAACTCTAAAAAAATAAAACAATTGAAAAGGAATTGGCCTAGTTACCCGCTAATATAACATATAATATTCAAAGGCATTATTGAACTCATGACATGTACAGAATCCATATGTTAGATTAGGCATTGAACTCAGTTAGCTCAAACATAGAATATAAATTATTTGTATAAACAATATTAATTAAACAACAAAACGTTGTGCAGAACTGTACAAGAAACAAAAGAATCTGAAAATTTCATAGTAATAAACCAGACTTGAAAATTGAATACTTAGATCTAAAAAAGCATTAGTTTTACATGAAACATGCAAAAAAGGTACTCATAGTAATTAGACATAAATCCCAATAAATCATCACAGCGTACTTGTAGTTGAATGCATTCGCAGTAGGCCAAGTGAATCTTGTTGTCGTCGTCTGTGCGTCTGCCCTTCTTCAAGAAGAAGTGCGTGTGGTTGCTGCTTTCATTTCCAGGCACTTCAGATGCAGACACAAGAGTGATGAGATTTTTGCAAGCCAGACTGTACCGACATTGGACATCTTCAAGCAGAGACATGTACATGCCAAGCTGTGATAGGATCTGCGACTGATCGGAGCTCATGTTTCCACTTCTTTCCGAGTCTGCAGAAGGACCAGATGACATACTGGTACCATGTGGTGGCGTTGTGGAGACTTTTTCCCATGGAAGAATGAAGGTGTGGCCATAGAAAGACCCAATCGGGATTTTAGAACGAGTTGTGTTGCCTCCATAACGACGAATAGTAGTGATCTTAAATAAACAAACATAAACAACTTTTCCAGTCACCAAAAACCCCATTCAAAGCTCTCTGAAAGCACAGTCCTGGAGCTGAGATTCTTCAAATTAATAGCCTGCACCTGCATCATAATTGGTATTTCTTACAGTTAGCAAGCTATCATCTTTATTTAAAGTGATTGAGTTCAATCTTCAAGGAGGTGGTTGAGTTACAAGATGATTTGGTCAAAGATCAGAGCAGATTTGTAAATCATTCAAGTTAGCCGGCAAAAACAACCATACCTGTGTTCATCTATTGAAAATGCAGACATAATTAGAAATCAGAACATTAGAAATCTGAAGCTACCTTGAGATAACGGCAGACTGGTGGTGGTGTGATGTCGTTCAGAATCAGAGAACTGAGGCCAATGTCACTTGAGACGACAAGACGATGCCCGTCAATCTCCTCTCCCTGAACCCAGATGTCGATCGATAATGATGCAAGATCACCACACATAGGGATCACAACGTCAGTCAGAAGAATAGCCTTTCCAAAGTCAAGCACAACAAACCGTCTCGCTCCTAAAACACCACAATTGCCAGCATAAAATGCTTTCTTAATATTTGCTTTTGAACCACATTTCTTACATCAACTGCCACCAATCCATTCATTTAACAATTTCAGAACAACATCTTTTAAGCCCATGTTCTCCCAACTGCAATAGTTTTTGATCTTTGCACAGTCAACCCAGTCAAACAAGTGCTGAAAGATTCCATTTAATGCTGATGGAAAATTTACATGCCTGCTAAGCATACAGTTTACCAAATAACTTAGGGATACGATAGCTAGCATCAACCACAAGCGACAATTGTTCATTACTTCAGTAAGTGAATCCATCTGCGCTGCTCTCTATACGCATATGTAAAAATTTATGCAACTGACGTTAATGGCTTGGCAAAAACAACGTAAAAGCTACAAATACGCCACCTGAATGCATGCGTTCTATGACAAGTGCCTGGGCAGGAGGTGGCTGGAAGAGAGTTTGAGTCTGTGGCCATAGCATCGCCAGCTGTTTACTTGCATCATTCTTTTCAGCAGGAATCTGAACATAATGAATAGAAACATCACACTTGAATAAAATTTATTTTGACATAACCAACTTACAGATAATTAATTATTTGTAAAAAATAATATTGTATAAGTGTTCTCTCTTACAATAAGGTAGTTTGGTCATCTCTGTTATCAGCAAAGCATCAAGTTCACCACAATGACTCTTCAAATGGAGCATTTACAAAAAGCCAACAGCTACAATACAACACTTATCATTGCGATGCATAAAGTGCATAGCAATCAGTCCTTGCAGCGGCAAAGCTATGGCATGGCGCTCTACAAATTGTCCATTTAATAATAATAATATTCCTGCACAGATTGAAGGAACAAGGTAAATGGCTCCTTAGTCTTCTGTGGGAAATTCCAAGAGGTACCAGATATATTTTCAATTAATTTTCGTGCCAATTGGCATCTTTCTCTACAGTTCTAAGCCATGTACTACTGCCACTTAGGTAGTAATGAAACATCATTCTAAATGACTGAAATTACCTTGGAGCTGTTATTGGCTTTTCCAGATAGAGGTTTGTCAGCATCCTTGTCATTGCCAAATGCTAACCCACTGGTGCCTCCTACTCCTCCCATAAACATGCCATGGTAGCTCTCATTTGGAGGTGTAACAGGCGGAGTCATGAAGAATGGGGTGTTTTTCGGTGTCGGTGGGAAAAGCTCCGAGCCGTACGACATATAGTGCGACGGAAGACCGACAGCAGCGCCACTGGCAACGTTTTTGGTAGTCTCAGCCAGCTTCTGCTCTAGTTTCTGCTTCTGCTGCTGCAGTTTGATCAACTGCAGCTGCTTCTGCTGCAGCTGAACAAGCTGCTGCTCAGCAGAGACCATAGCACTTGACAGCGTGGACAGCATCGTTCCGGTTGTAGACGACAGACCCTCAGCAAAGTTGATCGTTCCAGAAAGGCCGACAGCATTTCCAGGCAGAGCTGTTGTCTGATTCACTGACAACAATGCAAAAAAGCACTGATGAGCTGAAGATAATCCATAAAAAATCTCACTGATCTTGTTTTACCTATCTACCATAACATTTACAAGTCCACTTCACTAATCAGTCAAGATAAGCCAACTGGTAAAATCATGAAATGAAACTCATTATTGAGGACAATTACTGTGACTATGCGTTTATGGCAAAATGACCATAACACATTAGATTACAGTTTGATTACAGAACATACCTACCTATCATTCCAAAATAGCCTAGTACTCGTTTGTTGGTGCATCAAAAAATTCATCATTTACATACATGTCCCATGTGATATTTGCAATTATAAGTTCAACATTGTCCAAAAGGATCAACTAAATAATATATAATACTCACACACAGAGCAATGACTGAAAATGATATATGAAATAATACATGTGTCTAGGCGTTCCATTCTTGTGCCATCGCTTGTCGCATGACAGGTGAAGTGAAGCGGTTCGACCTCTAGTAGACCCGTCAGATAGCGTGACAGAGGCTGCTCAGCGCCAGACCTCGAAGTGGAACCGATGTTAAGAACTCCTCCACTGGGTCCAGAAAGATTCTTGTCCATGTGACACAGATTCATGAGGTCTTTGAACAGAACCTCATCTGAAAATGCTAAACTGCTGTTGGCTCCACTGCCGGAAGTGACGTTTGCCAGACCGGCACCGGCAGTGAGCGGAATTCCACCGGCAGAGACACCACCAGTGGTTGGACCAACCGTACTAGCAACCACACCGGAGTAGGTAGTGTTTGTAGCCGGTGCAGTGCGAAGCTGTGGTGGATCGATGTCAAAAAGATCGGGTTCAAGTGGCGATCCATAGAGACCGTAGCGCGCTCTCAGCAGAGAATGGTACGGATTGACACGACAACTGTACGACTTGGCTATTTCACCCAGCAGCTCCATGCATTTCTCACCGGTGGCACTGGCATCCATGCATTTGACGTGATTGAGAAGCGTGAAGTACCAGTGCAGGGCACCTGCCGAATATGCCGTCAGAATACGGGGCAGACACTCGACCAGTGCCTGCAGCAGGATGTAGTTGAATGCCGGGGCAAAGTCCGGATCCGTGCAGTTCTTAACGTATCTGGAATAAATAAATATTTAAAATAATCCTTATTACCTCTAATATGCACTGTACAGCTGCTCAAATAATGACCTGATAATGCCAAACTTTTAACCATCAATTAAAACAAATCCCATTTCCTCTGTTTGTACCACATGCAACAGTTTTATATGTTGGTTAATTTTCATCTAGTCAACTGTTGCAACAAGTTGTCTTTAGCTGTCGCAAGATTTATCACTGATTTACAACATTCTGTTCTGTTCAAAAAAATTCATAATTTTTCAAATTAATAATTCTGAAAGTCTAAAAAGTTTATAGTTATATCGATTTCAAGGCAAGGACAAGCACTAATCAACTTTTAAGCTAGAATGTTGTTGAGAAAGAAAAAAGTAATATATAATATGTCTACATTTTAAATGGCTTCAATTGTTTGCTTTCATATGAAATGGTAATGGTCAAATTCTCTAAAACAATACAGCATAAGGTTAAAGAAAAGCTGCCAAAGAGTAAAAGAAAGTAAGCAATAAGCCGATTTTAGAAATCAAACTGATAATAATAACAATGATCATAACTTACTCAAGACAGAGTGCAATCAATTTTCCACACTTGTGTGCAATGCTTCTGTCTCCTTCAAGAAGACAGGACTGTACCAGAGCCGACAGATTAGACTGGAGTGTTTGCATGAGGCTGGAGCCCAGTAATTGTCTGTAAGTAAGCAATACCATTGGATTGTATTGCAGTATATAATACAGCTCATCTAAAACAACACTGTTGAACAAAGTCGCTATGTTAGCAAGTGACTAGCAATTTGTTAACCAAAAGGATGGACTTTGACATCATATAGTCGCTCCAGTCGGATGAAAATGCTGAAACTCGGAATGCATCATCAAATAATAAAAAGCTTTCTAGTTGTAAGTTGGCTCAGACTCGTTTTATGCATATAATATAACATATCATGAGAAATGCTCTGCTTCTTAGCTCCTTCTCACACAACTTGACCTAGGGTCAAACACAGTCACAGACAAAGACAGCAAGTTTTACAGACCCATGATAACAATGATCATGACAAAACAGTTCTAACATCACATGAACTTGTATAATAATTTTCCGGACTATATGCCACTCTTTTTGTAAGCCACAGTGATGCACAATATTTGTAAAATCAATTAATACATAGGCACTAAAAGGCAGACATGGTTTATTCATACACAGATAGTCAAATGCATATAAGGTTCTTTGAGCTGTCTATCACTGTAAACTTGTGGTCATTATTAGCAAATGCCTGTTAAAAATAACCTTTGTGTAACAATTTTAGTTTTTTCTTCAAAATTTGGCATATGTTGTGGTTTCATTGCAGTTTTAGTTCTTTTGAAATCAAAAGTACAAAACCCATGCTGTTTGCTTTGATTTTACAATGACAAGTACACAGCTCAATAATCGGCCGAGCTTTGTAGGACTTGGCATTAACTCGGACTCGGACAAACAATGGGTCGAGTCTTAATAAAAATTGGTTCTCCAATTATCTGTTTTGAAAACGAATATCTGATAATTTTATTCACAAAATGATAATCGATCACACTAAAAACACCAAGACTGTTACAATTAGTTACAAACCTCCAAGTGTAAACTTGGCAAAACCCAAAAAATCATAAAAATTGTGCTCAAACTGCCAAACTAAAAATCACAAGAAAAAGACTTTCTTTAAATATTTAAAACTTGGACTCGGCAATCGTAAAAGAATAACTTACATTTTGCCAGCATCATTGATCTGAATTGCCATGGTCCAAGTAAGTATGTCTAGAGCTAGATGTTGTCGATGTTCTTTGCAGGTATTGCCACTGACTGTAGAAATGTCGTCTTGTCCACATGCTGCTAGCAACAATCTGTCATGAAAGTCCACTGATTCCAGCATTGCATAGCGAAGTGCCCTACAAAATCCAACCGAGTGCAGTAGTATTAACCCTAGTTGCAGATTGTTCAAAATCCAACAGACTTATTTAATATGCTCAATTCTATTCTCAAAAGACTGTCCTGTCACTTTTTATAATACTCATATACAGTCACCTCAATCATTCATTGTCTTCAGGACAGCTTTACACCAGGATGAGAGTAGATGACAACCTGTTGATTAAGAAGTTTACTATGGTACTATATTCACTGACTATGCTTTCCATGCTTTTATTTAAAATGGGATGTGAATTCTTAGCATTAGAGAGCATGATCGCATAAGATTTAAAATGAACTACAGATATCTGATGACATCACATCTCCTTAGACTAAGAAATTCCATCAATGCTATTGCTAGAGTCTGTCCAATGAAAGGCCTGTATGAATCATGTCATTTCTTTCTATTCAAAACAACAAGGATATAAATATATTCAGTCAATCATTCAGATCATTTATATAGCACCTATCCAGGATACCTACTCAGAGAGTCTATAACACTTCAACTCTTTGGTTTTTACATTTTAGATCAGCATATCTAGACATACCTTGGGATGCAGTCTCTAAACATGCATAAGTGAGCAATTAGCCCTATAAGAAGATAGCTACCGGACAGGTTCAATTATTTACCTGTCGCGATGATGACTTGACTTACGAAACCGGCGCACAGTGATTGACACTTCGTGCAACCAGTCACAGCCTCTGATGCTGTCCACTTTCTGCTTATTAACACTTCCACTCAATGAAGAACTCTGAGCACCAGGGCTTACTCCTGTTGGTTTGTTAGATAACCCAGTTGGTTTTGCTTTGACCGAGTCAGCCGTGTTCTTGAATGTGCCCTAAAAACACCAAACAGACGAGACTGATAAGCACTTCGGTTTCAATCATGAGTCACACAACCAACAACACACAGGGAATGCACCAAAACACCTTTCTACCCAACTATGCAAACACGATCTGAAATCTCCATAATATAATCATCTGAATTCTTTTTATCTCCATCTATTATATCAACAAACAATATTTTAAGTATGTAATTATGTGATGCCTGCAAAGTACGAGTATTTAAAAAATACACATTGACCTCCTCAATAGTAACGTACGATCTAAAGGATATCACAATTTACAGATGAATGAAACGAGTAGAAGATTCAGCCTCCTGATTAACACAGAGAAAATAAAAAATGATAACTTAAAACACTAAAGCAATAACATACAAAAAGCTACTGCATATTGACATAGTATGTCATAGTGGATCAATTAGTCTAAATTGGAATGCATGTGGCATACAAACACGAATTGGACACATCTCACACGCATTTGAAGAAAAGCAAGAAGTCGAAAGTAGAGAAATAAAAAAACAAGGACAATTTTTATATAAGTCATGGTACAACCCAGTACCCTAACCCCCTAATGAATTAACAAATGCAGCAACTGCTGACACTCGGAATTACTGGCATTATTATGCTTCTGAGCTGCCATATTTGTATCCAGTAAAATCAATTACATTATAATTTGTGAATAAATGAAAAAATAAATCTGCAGTTTGTCTGTAACTAAGGACAGAGAAAAGAGAAGAAACAGACCTGAGTTGGCTTTGTTGCCCTGTCTTTGGCAGATGATTTGCTTTTTATGTGGAGCAAGAATGACTTTGATTTAGACTTGAGCAGCTGGATACTGGTGAGCGGGATGATGCCCTGCGTTCCGGAGAGGTCAACATAATTAGACAGTTCAAGCGGCCCACAAACAATCTCCGAACGATGGCGCTCTAGAAACTCACTCCCAAGAAAGCCACAATCTCCATTTGACTCATCAGCAGCCTGACTGCCTGCAGCTCCATCATGGCTTCCAACGTAAGAATCAAGGCCGCCGCCTGAGAGGTTGAAATCGACCCGAGCCCCTGCATCGGTGGTCAGAGGCTGTGCTGAAGATGTACGGGACAGATCAGACTGTCCAATGCTGGACATGCTCTGCTTGAGAAGTGTCACCTGAATGTTGGGCACAGACGTGCACATTGTGTTCAGAGTGAACTTCAAATCAATGTGTCCAACACAAAGCAGCCTCGGCAGGACAAGTTCAAAGAGATGCTCGTCCCAACTAGTGCTGAAAACACATCAAACAAAATAATCACACATACACCAGTCACTGGATTATTTCAAGCAAATCAGCACAACATGAATAACTACAAACATACCACAATCCAAGAATCCAGTTCCTAATTCTACATGTAACTGCACCTCAACTCAACATTGGTACACAAAGCATCTTTCAACCTTTTAACGACCAGCGCACATTCAAATGTAAGGCATAATCAATAACGCTGGTCGTTAAAGGATTAAGGGTCTCTCAGAGACACTGTTGTATGTAGGCATGCGTGCTTCATGTCAACCAATTGCACACTAGTTTGGTAAAATCTCCAAATGTGTTGGTCAACTAATGAGTTAGTGTTAACTGTAGAGGACAACATCTCTTTAACATATAACATCCCTTTGCGTTTCTGACAGGGCTTTAGAAATGAACTACAGTTTATGACTGTTAATAAGTTGCCAAATTAATTTGTTTAAATTAGACACAAAATCAGCAGAAATGAACTGAATAAAAGTCTATTAGCCCTCAGTGAAAATTGAGGTACACTGACTAATTTTAAGGAAAACTTTTAAAAGATTATTATAACCTATTAAAAAAATTCAAATGCAGTTGAAACATATCAATATACATTCCACATCATTGCAATAAACCTCAACTCAAACACTGGGAGGAAGATTTTCACATCCATGGCCTCAAAACAGTCATCAACTTAAGCGGGTTTTGCAGTTTAACGACACTGTGTGATAACAAAGATCATTAGCGTCGCCCTCCTCCTTTATCCAGGCTTGGGACTGGCACTGGTCGAGTTCCATCAGTGGCGTAGTTTTCATCAGCTTAAGCATGGGATCGACATATATATACATATACATAGATACACACAGACATATGCTGTATGAACAACCATACATAGATATATAAATACAAACAAACATATTGACAAACCCAGCAACTGAAATGAGAAAATACCATCAAAATCAAAGACAGAAATGTTTGCCTGATGCTATGTGGCCAATACCTGTCTGTCTGCAGGCGCCATGTTCTGGTGTGTTGTGTTGCTTCACCCTGTTGATGCAGATGCTGTGGGTGTTTCCTCTGTTGCTGCTCCTGCTGAATTTCATTCCAGCATGGTGGAACTGTAGCACTGAACCTCGGCAGAAGATTTTCAAACTGTGTCAAGTCATGGAGGGCTGTCAATACCTCCACAGTCAGCTGCTCATTGAGGAGAAGATTTTCTACAAACACCAAGATTAAGAATGTCTGACATGTGACAAATCCGAAGACCTAGGTGAACAATACAAGTCAAGTCAATTCCAACATATTCCAATCGCAAATAGTATTTTCATTTTAAGATCATTATTATTTTCAGAAACAAAAACATTCCACTTCTACAGATAAAGTTGTTTTCTAGCAAATGTGCCTCACATATTTTAGCTGAAAGAACCTCCCTTCTTCAAGGAAAAGATTAAACATCTTGTTAATGACAGTCACACAAGATAGGTTCATTAATAGAAAACAGGTAAGAAATAGGTTTCAGAATGAGATCAGTTGGCCTTAATATAAACATAAATCACAGGCTCTAACAAATTCATTGGCATACCTCGCTTTGTGCTAGTCTTTTGCTCAACCAAAGGTGCAGAACCACACACCCCAGAATCGACATCATCAATCGCATAACTGTTTAAACAAACATGTCCACCATCCAACTCGTCCAGGTGCCTCTGCTTCGGCCCAACAATAAAAAACCGAAGTCGTCCATCACGCGTTGATGCACATAGGCGATCGATACTCGAGCAGTAAGTTGTTGACACGTATCCTTCTTCGCTTGTAGCTTTTATAACAGCCAGAACCGAGAGATCACTTAAGTTCAGAATTTTTATATCACCGGAGTAAGTTGTTATGACAACCGCGCCACACAACCCTTCCGCTCTGGAGCCCAAAGGATTTTCAAATGTAGCATCATCATCGTCGTCATCGTCATCACTTTGAAGACAAACCTCTGGTGGAAGCAAAGTCGCTGTCATGATAGCATCATCGAGGTCATCAAACTGAAGAACAGATACAGGCTCAAGATTGAGCAGAGTCACACAAGACTCCACTACAACTTGATAGACTAACACACAGCTACGACCTTCACCAGGATTTACTGACTCAGCAAAACAACTCATGTCCTCTCTTGTCGCTACTGGAGACGTGATGACGATGACATGACTCTTGTTATGCAACGGAACAATACATCGCACAAACTGAGTTGACTCGACCTCTGGTGGCAGCGGTATACACTGGACGACATTACCGGCAGATATCAATGAACCAGAGGGACACACTGTGTCCGTAATCTCGGTCTCCTTTATTTTGCTCTCCTTTGACTGATGAAAATTGCTCCCAAAAACTTTGTAGGTGTTTCCTGGAATCATGTCGTATGTCAGGTTGATGATCTTAGGCGCAGTGGGCGACACTGGCCCAGAAACACCAATTATCTGGACGTCCTGGTCGTCGTCGCTCATCTCCACATCTTTTATTGAGTAGACAGACTGAATCGCTGAACTAAGGCCATCACTGAATTCTGGTTTCGTGAGCTGAGTACCCTGGAATGTCGTCGGTTCATTCTTCAGTTCTCGTACGGTCACTGAAGGGGCAACAGCGGCCGAAATGTCGTAGATCACAAGACACGGAATGAAATGCCGAGCGTGTACAACACCATTTTCGCTTGGAGCGGTGAGGCTTGCATCGCATGCAGACCCTCCTTCCTGGTTATTGACTACAGTAGAACAGATGATCTGAACGGGTGGTGTTTCGCCACTGATGGCCTGATTTAACTGGTTTAGAACCTGAACTTCACTGAACTTTGATCGATCAGTCTGCCACGTCGTTACTGATGTCGCCGGTGATAGGTCTTTTGCTGACGAGTTGACTTGGATGAAAATTCCAGCAACAAGAGAAGGATGAACGTCAGCCCCATCATGGGTAGTCCTGGGTAAAGGAACTCCAACATGGTTTCCTCTCAGCTCTGATGGAGCTCCAACAATCAAACTCAGAGCTGTAACCTTCAAGGAAGATGCTGTCAACAATTAAACAGTGAAAAACAACATAAATTGATGTATAGTGATTTTTTTTTAAAATGATTACATACACACTGTCAGAATAAATGCTTCTGCAATGCGACATTAAGGAAACTAAATAGCAAAAAAAATCAAAACAAATTAACAAGAAACATTACAGTGCATGTACTGCTCAAGTCACAAATGATATAGTTTGTTAAACACAACAAAGCATGATGCAATAAAATAATTATCAATACTAAACTAAGATAAACAAAAAGTATCAAATAGCTAAAAAAATAAATTCAGTGAACAAGGACTGGAACAAATTGCAAATAATCTTTGCATTATTGATTTATGTTGGGATATATTACATCAACTGCACTTTTGCAGTCAACAATGCAATTTTCCACATGTGAATGTAAAGTCATTTTGAATTAGTTTATTTCCATACTGTCAGATAAGTTGAATATAAGTTAGCTTATAACTTTTGAAAACCATGCTGTATAAACAAAATGTACAAGAGTATATTATTTTCTATGCTCATAACTGCAAAGAATAGTTAACCTGTTAAACAGCCACTTACTGCTTGTTTCAGCTCATTTGAATAGACAAGTAATTCATCCATGATTTTACTTCTGTAATTATCAGACTCTCTTAGTCATGTCACCTTTACATTTCAACAGATACTCCTAAGCACTGTTACGGAACAGCATAGTTCAATTTAAAAACCGAATAACTTTTGTCAGCAACATAAAGGATCATACTGACCAGTTCTGTGACCAGCCAATGATGCAGTTTCTTCTGAAGGGACTTGAAGGAGTTCTGAGGATTCCTTTGAAGTCGTAGCAACTTGATGGATGGTGTTTTCAGCAGATGAAGCAGACGAGGAGGAGGAGGAGGACTGATCACTAAAATCAAAACACATCAACTAATTAACAAGATATTTATATGCAAAAAACATCCTTATAAACTATCTTCACAGGCCACACCAGCAACTGTCTTATAATAAAGAGGCTTTTAAAATTAGCTACTTTCAAATCCCAAACTAAATCTGGAATCCATGTCCATTATATCAGAATATTCATTCATTCATTTCGATAATTTTTATAGCGCCTCTTCAAGGGAAACTACTCAGAGGTGCTCCCAGCCCAGCCACGGCCAAAAAGAAATGACTTTAGCAGCTTACAGAAGGTAGGTAGATCATTGTAAGGTGGAAGACAGAGGGCAACCGAGAGCCCATTCCAGGTGGACGGACCAACCACTGAGAAAGTTCGACGCATCATTAGCGACGAGCGGGCCCTGGACACCAGCAGCTCGCCTTTAGCAGAAGAGCGCAGAGCTCTACGCGAAAGAAGTTCACACACCGGATGACACAGTTCAGTCAAGTAGGATGGCGCACAACCAGAGAGACACCGCCAAACTAGTGTCGCAATGTGGAAAGTGATGCGCTGTTGAACCGGTAGCCAGTGACGGACATCGCGCATATAAGCTGAAACCAGCGAAAATTTAGGTATATGTCCAATAAGCCTGGCCGCAGAGCGAAGAACGCACCACTACGGCACAGAGAAGACCAGCCAGAACAGCGCTGCAGTGATCAATTCTGCTGGTTACAAAGGCATGAACGAGGACTACTGAAGCCTCAAAGGCTGATAGTAGCAGTTACGAGTAACCTGGTTTACATGTTGCGAGAGACTAAGCTCCTGATCAAGCAATACACCCAGATCATGCACAACAGATGAAAAAGTAATGTGAGGATAGGTCTCAGCCAATATCTGCATATCCAGCTCAGCCAGGAGTTAGAATATGTGTTATAATGTCGTGTATTATGTGGAAGGAATGGTGTAAAATGATACCATCTATGCAAGGCACTAAAGCTATTATGAAACATAAATGCTATCAATTACTGAAGACCTAAACTGTCGTCTATACAATACCTGTAAAATGAAAGCTCATTTCCAAATATTCAGTAACGCCTCATTGAAATATCTACCATTCTCACTTGCTAAGTTGGTCTAAGTCAGGTACATAGTTATCAACATCTCCATTATGCCAAGATGCAGAAGAGCAACCAAATGACACAAAAAAGAAAATAAAAGAAAAACCTAAAGTATTAATTAGAGTTCATAGAAGATCAGAACAAAGTGAGGTATGCTAAAGAATGATGTTACATATGTTCGTAGGTCAAAACTGACTGAGATATAGAAAAGTTCAAAATCATTTCTTCGTCGGTTATTATACGACAAAATCGCCGGATGGCGGGCCCCAGGTGAAAAAAGTTTCCCTGACCATTTAAGGGTTAAACTTTAATATCAGTCGATACACATAATTCCAGCATACATTTCATTTATTAGATAATCCTGCTGATAACATCAAAGCACAGAGGACATAGAAAAGGCAACTTGTTGGACCCTAGTAAGCAGAGATGTAAAATTGAATCAAATTATGGCTGGCAATCACTCTAGCCCCAATCCAAAGATTTGAATGAATGCAAGACATAAAAATACAATTACCTTAATTTATCTTGAGAATCCTTTTCTCGAGCAGCAGTGATGGCTGATTGTGATGTCACTTGAGAGCCAATTGTTCCAAGTTTACTAGTAATAACTGGATTCTGGAGCTCCACCTCAAACGTTACATGTTTCTGGGAATAACATAAAAATCAAACTCAGTTACAGGAAGCTCTGAAAAACATTTAGAAATTAAGTTATTTTAGCATCTATGAAACGATTACTTGCAGCCACAACGACAGGGAAATTTAAAATGCAAGTAGATCTGAAGTTTTTTATGCTTGTTGTACAAAATACACAAAATGATTTAAAATAACTTGGTATTTTATTCAACAGTTCTAGCAATATCCCACAAAGCTCAAATGAAGACATCAGTTACTATACCCCTCTTGTGGGCAAGCTTTAAGATGAAAGCAAAAAAAAAAGATTGACATTGCTATGTCTAAGTAACACAAAACAACTGTGGCGATGTTTAACTTGGCTTCATTTATACAGTAACCAAAAGCTAAGGCACTTAACAAACGAATTAATATCAACATCATCAGCAACAAAGCAAGGTTACATACTGTCTGGCAATAGAGCCAAATACTATAAGTTTAACTGGGTAAAAATATGGATCAACTGGAATACAATTTAAGATGTAAGTTTACCTTGAGCTGACTTGATGAATTCCAAACCACAATGTTTCCTTTAGAATTAGAGGTAGCAAAGAACTTGGATGATGATGACGTACTTAGACACTCAATCTAAAAAATCATTTGCCAAGCTATCAGCAAACTTTACATTCTGAAGATATATAATTCTAAAGTAAACAGTTCATATGTACAACTGATGCTGAATTTCCAATTAATTGAGGCCAGCAAAATCACTCTGCGCAACTGGTAAATAGCACATTAAATAAGAAACACAGTGTGCTTACTTTTTCAGATTGATCCCAGTGTAGCTGAGCAGGTTCAGTTGCATATGTCACTGAATAACAAAATACACAAACCAACTGAAAGACTACACATACACAGATTTACAAACACCTATTCTCATTGTAATGAACACTGAAAAACACAACATCATGATATATAAACAGAACAAAACAAGACATACTGCCATATAACACCATCTGCTACAGCAAAGAGTGAGTGGTAACCACCAGCATCAGATTAAAGATCGCTAAACAAATTTTGATGCCATGCTATCAAGCATGAACACTACAGCAAAGGCTATATTTCCATATGACGACCCAGTTGCATCTCATGATTGCTGCAACAGAATATTCAAAATTTTAATGCTGTGATACAAAATCACTGTAGGTAAGAAAAGTAATTTATATATGTATTATAAAGTTCTGAATATTAAGATACTTTAGTAAATTTTCAGTCATGACCAAAATGATAATCACAGATTAACAGAAGGTTGGGCGTTTCAGTTTGGCTAAGTTACGTAAATCCAAGAATAGAGATCTTAAAAATGAATAAGCAGCAGAGCTCTGCAAGCCTCAACAGACAATAAAAAGGCAATTGTGAAATTTGTCTGACAATACCTGATACTGGAACGTTTTGAGTAAATTCACCCTTCACAAAAGGACACTGAGGAGAGTGTCTCTCATGCTCGGACCTAAATATTGAACAAATTCACAAACTTGCACTGCATTTCTAAACCATATATCATATGCAATATGCTTAATTACAAATTATAGCATTCAATTAAATATATAATTTGCCAGATGGTAGCTTACACAACATTTGTGCATGAGTTACTTACATAGATTTTAATTCTGCTTCTGTAAAATTATTGTTAATAATATTGAACAGCAACTCAAAAAAATAATATGCTCTAAGGAGAAACCAAATTTATATAAAAGCTAAAAGTAACCAAAAACAAAATCACCAAATTAAACCAAGCCCCTCTCTAACACAATTTTCACTTATTTAACCATTAAGCCTCATTTTGTGAAAGCAAGTCACATAATTATGTTCTGCACTGCAATTGTCATTATTGAAAACAATTAAATGTTTGGTGCTTTGGAAAATATTTAGTCAACTTAAATGACCACAATGATAATCACAGAGGTTTATCGAGAAATACAATGACCCTGAACTAAAAAAAATAATGGATATCAATGAACAAATAATAATACCTAAGATTATATATATGTATGACTGACCAAGGTTCATCAGTTGGTTCCCAACAGACAAGGCACACATTGCAGGTAAAGCACATGGCACGGTCATCTCCTGTTGTACTTGGCTGATAGTAAAAGCCTGCTTGTGCCATTGGCTCAGGTAAAGCCCACCTTTAGACACAAACCAGTCAAACCCATAGTCAAAAAACTGGCAGTGTTGCAATCGTCAAGAACACTTAATCATATAACAGGCAATTTAAAAAGTTTTCCCTTAAGGCAATTTTCTAACACTGACACAACATGTATGATGGCAATGATGGCTATTGTCCACACGCGTCATTCATTTCAATAGAAAACTCTCATTTACAAGTAGCACATAAATAGTGGTTACAGCAACCCTTTGCATGCAGGATATTCGTATCCCAGATTCTAGTCGTGATCATATGTTGGGGTTTATCTATTTTACCCCTTAAGGGCAAGTACATTATCTACCTTTAATCAAACACTAAAGATAGGCTGAAGTTAGAAAAGAATATTCATCCAGCCACTGAAACTTAATTACTTGTATATTATTGAAATTTTTAGATATCACATGTGAAATGTGATGGTCGTGTAACACATGAATAAATCACATTGTTCTTCAGTATTTTACTGCTGTCTTAAATAAATATTTGTCATCAATATAATACATGTTATCAATATTATATTTTATACCATCACTATTAGTTGGCCTCTAACACTTCAATGACAAGCTACAGTGGTTTCCCAGTCACTTTTAGTACCTGCTTGTCATTAAAGTGTAAAACCTATAAAGCCCAGTCACTGTAACTCAAGATCAGTTTGGTATGTGGACTACTTTTGAATACAGCACGGTTCCTTTCCACACTCAATTCACAATCTGGGTGGTATACAAATCTCCAACAATCATTCATATTAGGTAGGAGTAATGAACTTGACATATGGTTAATGTGTCAGACAGGAAAAGGAAAAAGAAGTGGCACCGTCATTTAGGTGACAAATTTCCAAATTATCTGTAACTTTCTGTGTGTGACACAACAGATAACAAGACAGGAAGGCTTCTCAAAGTAGAGCTGACATGCACTGACTATTGAAGAGGCACAAGAATTCTGTAAAGCAAAGTGCACATATTCACTTTGCTTACATCCAGGCATCATGAGCTTTGTTGCTTAGAGTGCCATTATGCTACTTAATTATTAGTTCACAAATTAGATTAAGTTATCTCATTTGAATTTCAGCTTTCACAGACTACTTCAAAATTTAAAGCTTTTAAAATATACTGTTCAGATTTTACATTCAATCATGCCCAAAATAAAAATATGGTTCTAACTTGTAGTTGAGATGAGGCCATTTGGCAAAGGTCTCCAGACGTGCAGCTTCACTGTACATGAGTGCCCGGTCAGCTGTCCCTGCACTCACCATTGAGCTTGAATCAGACTGAGCACTGACAAGTAAATAGTTCAGGCGATCAAGAAGCGCAGAGACAACAGGAAGTGCTGGCACCTTCTGCTGGAGACGTTTCACTTCAGTAAGAAGGCTACTAAAAACCGTCTTCAGTGCCGCGTGTGACATCCTGAGACACACTGTCGACCACTGATGCAACACAAAGACAAACAGAAATAAGCATAATACAACACAACAATTTGTTTACTATGAACGTCTTTCAGTAGATAGTTATCAAAAGACTAACAGTTCCAGAACATTTCGAGAGATACAGAAACAAGAAGACGTAGTGCCAAAAACTCATGCCTTTCCGGTGGACCATAAAGCCCTTAACAAAACTCAAATTCTAAATTGACATTACTTACTTACAGTTATTCACAGAAAACAAATATTTACTGTCATGACTGTTTAAAAATTCACACATACATCAGAAATGAATTACATTTTATTTCAATGACAGTTTGTAAATACAGGGTGAAAAAGCTCCCATATAATGTGCATGTTATTTATGTAGAAGTATGTTAACATTTCCCACTTCATCTAACTAAATCAATTATCCTGAAACAAACCTTAGCCAGTTTGTGATTATGCCTTGTTGCTTCCTGAGCAGCGCTTATCTCCTTGTCCAGAAGACGCAGGACATCCATGACATGATCAACTCCTGGCAGATCAGCTCCAAGGAGACACTGATTCAAGTGAATAGCCTACAGAAACAATCACATCATGCAAAATCTATGTGCACCAAAACAACTGTGATTAAGTGCAAAACCTATGTGCACCCAAACAACTGTGATTAAGTGCAAAACCTATGTGCACCCAAACAACTGTGATTAAGTGCAAAACCTATGTGCACCCAAACAACTGTGATTAAGTGCAAAATGTCTTGAATCAAAAGAGTTTGATACAATCACAGAATTTCTAACATACACTGCACATGTAGAATGAAGATATATTTAAAGAATTCATCAGTATCTGACATTTTTATTGGTATCTTGTGTTAATCTGTTTCAGTGAATGACTTGACTTGTCCTTCCTCATTACTGCGGATCGGAGACCAGAGCCAAAGACGTCATTTGCCTCCATCTCACTCTGTCCCGCGCACTCCTGACGCAATCCGCTCTCGGCAGTCTCATCCACCTCGATGTCATCCATCCACCGTCTTCTAGGTCTACCCCGTGCTCTTTTACCATCCATGTAGCCCTGTTCAACTTAGCCCTATTCACTGAACCCTGTTCAGTGAGACTTAAATTTCACCTTTCCTCAGCCTAAGTCACATTACATTGTAAAATAAATATTTAAATGGTTAATAATAGTCTTTGTTATTGCCAATGCAGCTGCACCACCACCACACATATTATTACCATTCATTTCTTCAGATTTCAAATAGAATAGAAATTTCAGTATAACACATAATGTCAATAGTAAAGGTTCACCTATTTTTAACTTTGCTACAACTTTGTGAGCCATTGCTTTGTAAATAAATAAATAAATTTCCATCAATGCATTTATTCATACATATATCATAACTGAGACATGAACTTATGATGCTGGCCTATCCCAATAGCCATGGCCACAGTTCATCATCCCCAACTAGATCCTATCCGGAGCTCCAATGAACCAGCATTCTGTCCTTTCCCATTTGCAGTCCATCAATGTCTCATGTCATAAACGTTCTGATGTCTTCGCAAACAACGAGTAGGTACTGCATTTGAGACTCACATTTCAACATTGCATGACATGATGTGATTTATACTGGTAACTTGCATTGAACAAGAGCTCTGTGAAACTACCCACTTTCTCAAGAAAAAAAATTAAAGCTGCTCTGATGTCAGTGACTAACTTAAATGACAAAAAAATATAGCATTGAAGGCTTCTATACACATTGGTGACAATGGTAACAAGCAAAAGTCTAAAAATAAATCATGCAACTTCAAGCAAACCCTTGGAGTTAGAATCCACAATAACGGTCTATTAATAAACACTGGATCAAAATTACTTACATCTGGTAGAGGAAGTTCAACACAAACACTGTCATCGTGTTTGGAGACAGGCAGCTGTAACGCTGATTCCAAAAGAAGCATTCCATTCAGATCACGTCTAGTTCCAACAGCATAATCACTTGCAAAGACAACACGATCCTGGCTCGATAGATAGGCACACCTAATGGAAGTTCCTGGATCAGCTAAAACAGTGCATTAGACATAAGGAACACCTAACAGAAACTTAATTATCAACAAAATAGATAGAAGAAATATAAGGAAACTTAAGCCTGACCAAAAATTTACTGGAACAACCCTATATCACATACCAACAGGAATATTTTTAACTGCCTTAACAAAATGTACACAGTAATGGAATTTACTATAAAATGTTTAATGTTAGAACCTTTTATGTGTACACAATAAGAGCCATCATGAGATGACATAAATCAGAGGTGTCAAACATTTTGTAATGGTACGCCAGTAACAATTCTTTCCAGCAAGTGGTTAGCCCTAGTGCTGAAGGTGCATGAGGAAAATGTGGTATGGATTTCCTTGGTGGAAATATAAACAGCTGAATTAGGCTTTGAAAACATGATTCTATATGCATTATCAATTACAAACATCACAGAAGACTCATAAGGCCTTAAAAATGACAAATTAGACCTTTTATTTTCAAATGTGTTGTCTTTAGGCTAGGCAGCGCGGGCCAGAAATATATCGTCAGCGCGCCAAATATGGCCCGCGGGCCGGCTCTTTGGCACCCCTGACATAAATAGATTATTCTTCAGCATCTTTTGAAAGCTGTCCAGTAATATTTCATAATGTCAAAGAGAAACACTCAAAGCATCTCAGTATGATAGTAGTCAAACACTGCAAATGTTGTTGCTTCTGACCGGCTGGCTTTCCCAGTCAATAATTGGTTCTGATCATTATCCAAATGCAGTTGAGTTAATCCTAGAACCAGTCAAATAAGTACACAATTCTCTCCCAGACATGGCGTGCTAGTTTGTACTGACATGTGCAAAACTATTGGCCAACTTGAAGACAAGACCTCTGCAGGCTGACAGCCAGTGCACACTTAGAGCACAGCTATATGTGATAAAATTTCCATGTGCCAGATATGAATATGGTAGCTGCATTCGCCATATTTTATAACCCTCTCCTAATCACAAACTGTTGCAGCAGTCAAGACAGCTAATGAATGCATACATGTACAACTTGGGTTTGAGTGTCAGCAAATATCATAAACTCTGTAGCTGGCACACTTGACCATAGCCTGACTAACATAGCTTGTCTACCAGCTCTTTCCCTGTCATTTTCCTTAATTTTACCATCAAGGCAATTCCAAGATCAGTCATTACATTACAAAGGGAACAGAGACTTCACCAATTCTTTGTGTGACACAGGAAGCAACCACATCTGGTTCGTTTCATGCACAATGACCGTTGTCGACAGAATGCACAAAATGCCATTTTCAAGGTTTCCAAATTGCAATCAGCACTTTGAAGAATATTTATTACTCCTTCCAGCATTCAATTATTTTGTGATCTATTAATATATACAGGCATCAAATACATGTATGGCGTAATTGGTCCATTGAACTCGATGTAACGCTTATATGAATGGATAGATATCGCCAAGGAAGGGTTTCTTTTGTGCTGTGCGAACTCCTGCATGATCAGTGATCGCGTAAACATGGTGACAGCAAGTGCTTTTTCAATGAGTTTTTAAATAATAAAAAAAGTATAAAATCGGCAGATCATTAGTGTCAATAATGGATGAACGCCTAGGGTCTCAGGTATCATCTGGTAAAGTTTGGTAGCATTTGAGGCTAGGGGTAAAATATTCAGTCTTGCCCAGTTTTCACCTTCATCAACATTATATTCATTACTCTTTACTTCAGAGATTTCTGCTTTGGGAGGTTACAGCACTCTATTTAAGTTTATACGTTATTCTTTGCAGGCGGTCAAAAATTAAAGATAACTGTATAAACTTAAAAGACTAAACCTGATAAAGGGATTTCTGACAACTTGATTTAACCAAGCACAAACAATAAAATACAAATACATTAATTAATAAAATACAAATCTGGAACCCACCGGACAAATCAGAAGAATGGAACACAGCGCCAGAAGTAACGTCAAGCACATGGACACTTGCCGCCCTCGTCGTTACTAGGACGACATTCAAAGATGGAAGAAAAACCACGTCCTCAACCTGATCCTTAACTGAAAGAATGCCATCCTCGCCAACGAACCAAGATTCATTCTGCCCTGATTCCGACATTTTCCGAAAAATTCCCGGCCACCCACAACTGCTCGACAGTCGTGTATTTGTCGCTCGGGAAGTCGGGATGAATCGGAATTATTCAGGGCCTGTATACAACCGTTGAATGTTAACCAACTTTGATTATTCGACTCTTAACAGTGTTGTCTACGGTCATGGGATTTATGTTTCAGATACGAAAATATGATACAGTTTGCTGGAAAAACCTGATCTTTTAACGCAAGATGACATTACACAGTTTTACTCTTAACGGAGATTTTTGTCAGCTGCGAGACTTCAAACGAGAACTAACTAAATATCCGACAAAATAATAATGAAACTGAATATTATATAGCGTAATACGTTCCACGTGCTCGGAGCTACTAGAAGTTGCTGTTGATGCCTGGAATTTGCCAATTTGGAACATGAACGGAGAGTATTTTAGATACGTTGGCCACGTCTACAAACTATGATTATTTGGATGCATGATTCCGTTGTTATATCAAGTGCAACGCTAGCATTTTATCTACAGCCTGAAAACTGCTTTGCTCTTGCAAATAAATTGGAAAATGAACATAATATATTACATAGGCCTAAAGGCCTACTTTTCGCGTTTTGTTTTGGAACTAGCCAGGGCTGAAGCATAATACATTGGATCAATGCTAAACAATGTAAAAAGCGAACGTTGGTGCAATATTCTGAATGAATTGATTTTATGGGGATTTATGGACGGGATCGAGGACTCTGGCTCCGGTTTTTTATCCTGGTGTGCTCAGTCATAACATAGGCCTACCTATATTCTTTGCTCATAACTATTATAATTTGATGGATTTCACATTCGGTCAAAACTGGGCGTGTACGTAGCCTAAATTCTATAACTTCAGGTCAATTAATTGTTCGAACTATTATGAATTGAGGCGGATCAGAGCATTACGAAGAACACGTGCGTACGCCAGAGGCGGAGATCTCGTTTGACAGATGGGGGGACACTCAATGAGAGGGGTAAGAATTAAATGTGGAGCGACACATGTATAGCGTGTCCCCCCTCTGTAAAAGGTGGAAGGACTTGTCCCCATCGACCCCCCAGATTGCAGTCCCTGACTAAAGTCTTCTGATGCTGGCGTCACACCGTTATTTGGGTGTATATACGTCCTCTCTTCAGCATTAAAAAATCGATTCTAAGCTCAGCTGCTCGTATGCTGGCCAATCTCTATAGCTATATAGGTCTACCTTGTGCAGCAATAAATATCGATTAGATCACATACAATTATAGGCTTACTTAGACTTATATATAATTCCTCCCGTTCCTACTGGAACATATCCAGCGGTCAATTTCAGCCGGAACGAACCGGAACACCGTTCCAGCGCCTCCTGGAGAGACGGAATGGCGTTCCGGCACCTCAGCAAGTAAATTAAGCGGAACGCCGTTCCGGGCAGTTCCACCACGTCTTTACTTTTTGCTCCGAAGTTTTGACTGTAGCTATAGTATTTGCACATACGAAAGATGATGCATGTTAAAGTATTTATGAGCACTTAATTACGGGATGTGTTCAATGGCCCCTCACCTTCTGACTGCCCAAAGCACGTGTACCTGCACTTTCTACAACTCATGTGCTAGAGGGGCACACATGTTTTCATTATTGGTGCAATTACATGGGCATTTATGGTTTGCTAGTCAGCCATCTGATATCATATTGCAAATGGCTCAGAGACACCATCAGTGGTCGTTCTAAATGCACTTTTACTCATTCACATTGACGTAAGCAAAAAAGTGATAAGGTCTACATGTATTTTAAACCGTTATAGCCCAAGACTTCTGCACTCACGTGTACAATAGTAGATAGCATAATTTAATATTATGTTATCAATTTACAGACCTATATATGGGTCTAATGTTTTTGATCGGAAAGGCCTTGCGACTTAACCAATCACTACAATAATTAACAGAGGTGTAACAAGGTTTTGAAAAGTGAGGGGGCATAATTTAAAAAATATTGCACGAAGCGCAAAAATTTTTTTTTGCCTTCCCACTTTTGAATCCCCCCCCCAGAAATTTTAAAAATGGAGGGGGGCACAAATTATCTTAGCAAAAGAATTCTTAAAAATCCATTGGATAAACATAAAAAAGAACCGATTTGGGGGACACATGGGGGGCACTTAGCACTAAAACTGGGGGGCTTGTCCCCCCAGGTTCAAAACTGGGGGGCCGGTGTCCCCCTCTGCCCCCGCTTGTTACACCTCTGGTAATTAACCTCCATCAAAGCTTAGAGGTAGAGAAGAGCTCAGCCATGCCTGCAAAAGCATGTTCATTGCGGCGAACAAGATATCACCACGTTATTCAGGCCAAATATTTTAACAGCAACCGATGCCACGAACGGTAGATACGATTTGTAGACTGGACTCAAGATAGCCTAAGACAATTCGGAAACACTGCGAAAGATCCACGCTGTGTCCGGAAAGACGAAACAGCATCAAATTAAGAGTCGACACATAGCACTTTTAACACAAGAGTTTATTGTGCAAATGAGAGATTTTTTGCGAATTTTTAAATATTTGAAAAGCTATCGGTGGATTACTCTTACGGTAGGCTATAGGTGTGCCTTGTTTGACAAATTATTTTGATATTAAAGACTAAATTTAAAACATATTCTTTAAAATTATAACTGAATATAAAATGATAAATCAAATATAATAATTATGTCAAACACGCAGGCAGCAACTATGTAGGTTTTCGATTGGTTTCGTTAACCGTAGGCCTACATTGGACAACACGATATATATATATATATATATATAGGCCTATATTCTAAATTAACAAACACAATTATACGAACTGAACACAATAGGCTACATTTTTAATAGCTAGCACTAGCGTAGCTATACCTTATTTAAAAGGTAGTCTACTACTGTTTGAACCTTAGAAAAATAAACCGATCAACTGACACACGCGCACACCGCCGTATCAATCGCTCAACCGACACACGCACACTACCGCATCAAACCATCAATAGACACACGCGCACACCGCCACATCAACCGATCAACAGACACACGCGCACACATCCACATCCAGCCGATCAACCGACACACGCGCACACCGCCGCATTAACCGATCAACCGATACACGCGCACACCACCGCATAAAACCATCAATAGTTTCAGGCGCACACCGCCGCATTAATCGATCAACTGACACACGCGCACACATCCACATCAATCGATCAACCTACACACGCGCAAACCGCCGCATCAACCGATCAACTGACACATGCGCACACATCCACATCAACCGATCAACAGACACACGCGCACACATACATATCCAACCGATCAACCGACACACGCGTACACCGCCGCATCAAAAAAATTAATAGTTTCACGTGCACACCGCGCATTAATCGATCAACTGACACACGCGCACACGACCGCATCAAACGATCAACCGACACACGCGCATACCGCCGCATTATTCGATAAACCGACACACTCGCACACCGCCGCATTAATCGATCAACCGACACACGCGCACACGGCCGCATCAACTGATCAACCGACACACGCGCACACCGCCGCATTAATCGATCGACCGACACAATTACACACCGCCGCATTAATCGATCAACCGACACACGCGCACACCGCCGCATCAACCGATTAACTGATACAAGCGCACATCGCCGCATCAACCGATCAACAGATACACGCGCACACCGCCGCATCAACCGATTAACTGACACACGCGCACATCACCGCATCAACCAATCAACAGATACACGCACACACATCCACATCAACCGATCAACAGACACATGCGCACACATCCACATCAACCGATCAACAGACACATGCGCACACTGCCGCATCAACTGATCAACCGACACACGCACACACTGCCGCATCAACCGATCAACAGACACGCGCGCACACTGCTGCATCAACCGATCAACAGACACACGCACACACTGCCGCATCAACCGATCAACCGACACACGCGCACACCGCCGCATCAACCGATCAACCGACACACGCACACACCGCCGCATCAACCGATCAACAGACACGCGCGCACACTGCTGCATCAACCGATCAACAGACACACGCGCACACTGCTGCATCAACCGATCAACAGACACACGCACACACATCCACATCAATCGATCAACAGACACACGCACACACATCCACATCAACCGATCAATAGACACACGCGACAACAAGCGCACGTAGGGCCTATGCATGCCATGCGACCGACGCATTAAGTTACGATTGCGAAGGATATTTGTGTGCGGTGCCAGGATTATGTCCTGATCTAAAGACGTTTGGAGTCGTTAATCAATAGAAATATTTTCTTGTTCTATGGTGAAGTATTCTAATCCTAGTCTCGTTAGCTGTTCAAAGCTATTCTTAACGGGATTTAGTATAAATTATTTTTTATTTAAACACAGTTAGTTATTATCGGTTACGCCTAAGAACTCTCGATTACCGCTACTTATCAAAGGAAGCAAAATGAGGATTTTAGACTTTATTGACTGGTTCCGTAGCGACACAGAATGCCTTCGTACATAAACTTAAAGGTCAGCAGAGGCTATAGCACATTATAACTATTAATTTTTAGTCAGACGCGTGTAGAAGCCAGATAATAATAAAATATTCAATTACCGTTTGCCCGATAACTTAATTAATTTTCATGTTAAAGTAAGTGATGCATGCCTCGTCTGACTCTTGCCTCGTCTTGAGAGTTATGCCGAGGCACTCGCATTGTCTTGCCTCATTACTGGCAACATTCCTGGTTGTCTGTGTGAGCTTTTCAATCACCGTTGTTTGGTTTTCTCTGCGTTGATCAATCGGTAAAATTGTCTAACTTTCTTTAGTTTATATCCTGTAGCTCTAAAGCAGGCCAGTAAATCGGAGATAATTCAATATCCATCCCTTCGTTTAATTTTATTCCTGTCTCAGACCGAGGGACATTACTGCTTCGAAGTTCTGACACTGACAATAGGCCTATAGGATTACATCCAAAGGATATACATTGACATGTCTGTCTATACTCGTCGACCTTAGGGCAATTTACCTGGAACCGAAACTGTGCTTATTATATCTGCTTATTAATATTATGATACTCATGTCAATTTAATTTGACTAAGCGCCCGAGCCCCCCATTCTCTCATGCATGAATTATGAAACAGTTCAAGCTATTTCATGCTTGAATTTGTTTTTTGGTTCTCCTGCGTCACCATCGATCGGTTTATTTTGAAGCCATAGAGGGCGGGGTGGGGTAGGAGAATTTAAACGCCCGTCCTACAGTTCCACCACCTCCGCATTTACAAATTGACCACTAAACATACTGGTTGATAAGATTCTTCCATTTTGCACGATCTTCTGCAGTCTCTTCCGCGTGTTCTCCGTCGATTTCCATCTCCCCCAAGTCTTCTCTGAAAGTACTTATCTAAGTCTTCGCCGGTCTTCCTCTAAAGAGCATAATTATTATTTATGATTTAGGCCTAGAATTTTATCATCTCGCGAACACTGTCCGCCGCGCTGCTTCGTCGACTGGATTCCGGATCAAATTGACCGTCCGAGGGGTAAATTTTGGCGTCGGTGATGACGTCATCGTTGCCAGAGATGAATAACGTACGGGTGTCAGACGTAGGCTACGTGACTCCCTTCTCATCTGAAATTCTCTTCGACCACGGTCAAGCTGCGACGCCTCAATCCCATCTTGACCTCTCTGCATTCCGCTCGGCACTCGATCCGAACTCATTCTCTCCTTGCTGATCTTGATCGAGTCAACATCCTGGATCTCTATACGTTAGACCTATTCAACTCTGGTTATACAATGTAGTTCTAAGCGTCCCGTCGTGTTATACTGTCTGCCTAATCCGTGGTTCAACGCACCGCTGAACAGCTTTTAAGAGGCGACATAAAAGTATTCTGTTACATAATATTTACATTATAGGCCTACTTGGCACATTGATAACAGATGTAGGCCTACCTCAAACGATGTCGAGATATTCAAATAAAGATAGGCCTTTTAATTATTTAGAGACAAAAATAAACCGAGGATAAACAGACAACCGAGATGTCAGTATAAACGCCTAATGCAATTAATTAGCATGGGCAGGGCCGGGCGGCGTACCCGAGGGGGACTTGTCTCCCCCA